>JAFFSR010000282.1:112500-712500 GCA_017163975.1 Anastatus disparis
CAGAACAGCTTTACGTTAGATCCACAAATATATTTTATTATTATATTTAAATATATTCCACGTTATATGGCGCCCAATAAATCAACTCACGTGAATTGATAGAAGTTTATTGTTATTTCTTGGCGCACATTGATACATGACGCCCTAAAAAATATTTCAAGTGTTATAATGAGAGAATAGAGATTGCTCTTTTGTGGCGCATATTGTAAAATGGCGTCGACTGAATGATTTAAATGAGCGTCTATGAAGTGATTGTTTTTTTTTATGAACTTTTCGTGCAGATGATTATAAATTTTTAATTTTTCTCGCACCGAAGCGAATTTTGTTAGATTATTTAAATTTGTTTTTTCCCGGTTTAATCTTAAAAAGTTCTAAAGAAGAGGGGAAATAGAGCATATATACCTGAGAGGAGCATGCAAAGCCAAAAAGTGTAAGAAAAAAAAGAGAGAGAAAGGTAGCTTAGGGTGAAGTGTTTTTTCTCTCGCGCGGATTCTCATTGGCTGCTGCTTCCTCGCAGCGTGGCTGACCGCTCATGGTTTTTTCTATACTATAGCATATTTAGTATATGCTTTAAGGGGGGAGAGCAACAGTCAATGAGAATCTGCGCGAGAAAGAAAGCACTTCACCTTAAGCTACCTTACTCTCTCTTTTATTTTTTACACTTTTTGGTTTTACAGGCTCCCTCCAGGTATATATGCTCTAAGAGCGGAGCTGAGTTTGTGCAAGAGAAAAAGATTTGGTTCATTGCCAAAGGCGCTATAATTTTTCTTCGCCTATAGTTGAGCGTTTAGAGGTTAGCTTAGACTTTAAAAAGAATACGCAAGAAAAATTTGCTTGTGTATACATAGAGACGGCTATCTCGTACAGTGTAAGCGAGTTCGACAAGATTGAAGAACGAGGAATCTTGTTGAACATAGGGCATGCTTGTGAGCAATTCTAAAAAAGATCGTTTACAAGCTACAGCTACGGTCGTAGATATAGGTCACGAAACTCCGCTGGTGGGGATGAGTCCCTTAATGTCCAAAAGTTAACTTTCACAATCAACCACTTCGTGGTATGTAGCTATCGGGTTCTGTACTCTGTTTTATCATAAAAGTCTAAGTTGCCGACGCTTACTTTAGCCGTTGTTAAGTATGAATATATTGCTTCTTTAAAGTATAATCGAATAATAAAAAATAAAATAATTATAAATCCATAACATACACATAATTACAGAGAGATAATTGTTTGATGAATTTATCAAATATTTTTTGTTACAAAAAATACTTAGCTAATTAATGTATATAATATTTGTTAACTGTTACAGTAAAATAATACTATATTATCGAATTGTAAATAGTATTCGTAAGATATGAATTATCTTACTATTTTTAATTATAAGTAATTACATTAAGAGCCCTGTTAAAAAAGTCCAGGTGGATTTCCACGTGGAAAATCCACGTGGAATTCCACGTGGATTTTCAGTCTGATTTACTTGGATTTTCAGGGTGATTTACTTGGATTTTCAGGGTGAAAATCAGGGTGGAATTCCAGGTAGATTTTCAGGGTGAAAATCAGGTTGGAATTTTAAGGGGATTTTCAGTCTGAATTACTTGGATTTTCATAGTGAAAATCCACTCTGATTTTGAGTCTGAAAATCCACTCTGATTTTCATAGTGAAAATCCACTCTGATTTTCATAGTGAAAATCCACTCTGATTTTCATAGTGAAAATCCACTTTGATTTTCAGTCTTAAAATCCACCCTGATTTTCATAGTGAAAATCCACTCTGATTTTCAGTCTGAAAATCCACCCTGATTTTCATAGTGAAAATCCACTCTGATTTTCAGTCTGAAAATCCACCCTGATTGTGGATATATTTAAGCATTCAAAAAAATATTTTTATCAAATTAAATATATTTATGTTTTTCATTGCAACCACAAAAATATCTCTGCTCACTTAATAGAATAGAACGTGAGAAAGTAGGCCGAATGATCGTCGTTTTAGACAAAATTAAACTGTTAGTTTATAAGCTCTAAAGTCTTTTATTCTTTTCATGCGCGTTGGCTTGCCATAAGAAAGTCAATACATAAAAAGCGTGGTAGCCCCCTAGTGGTTAGTTATTGAATATGAATATACACATGTATATAATAGTACTGATGATTAACCGTTAGGGGGATGCTCCGCTTTCTACCTATTGACTTTCATATGGCAAGCGAACGCGCACGAAAAGAATAAAAGACTTTAGAGCTTATAAACTAACAGTTTAATTTTGTCTAAAACGACGATCATTCGCCCTACTTTCTCACGTTCTATTCTATTAAGTGAACAGAGATATTTTTGTGGTTGCAATGAAAAACATAAATAAATTTAATTTTATAAAAATATTTTTTTGATTGCTTAAAAATATCCACAATCAGGGTGGATTTTCAGACTGAAAATCAGAGTGGATTTTCACTATGAAAATCAGAGTGGATTTTCACTATGAAAATCAGAGTGGATTTTCAGACTGAAAATCAGAGTGGATTTTCACTATGAAAATCAGAGTGTATTTTTAGACTCAAAATCAGAGTGGTATTTCACTATGAAAATCCAAGTAATTCAGACTGAAAATCCCCTTAAAATTCCAACCTGATTTTCACCCTGAAAATCTACCTGGAATTCCACCCTGATTTTCACCCTGAAAATCCAAGTAAATCACCCTGAAAATCCAAGTAAATCAGACTGAAAATCCACGTGGAATTCCACGTGGATTTTCCACGTGGAAATCCACCTGGACTTTTTTAACAGGGAGTAATCCAATTTCAAAACTTTATTTTAAATTATATGGAGGCAGTTGAGCATGTATCATTTCATGTCATTCGACTACGAATACCAGAGAAAGTTTCCGTCTACACGGAGAAAGTTCCACATCATAAAATATGGTGCGTTTTCAAAACGCTCCACAAGGTGGCTTGCATTCACGATAAATATCAAACATGCATGACGTTTTTCGATGCGGCGCCACCGTAGGCGCTGAAATACAGTACGCTGCCATTTTGCGCATTGTGTTTCGGCGCTTATGCACTACAAAAAGTGATGCATAAATTATGAAATGCGAAGCAGTATTCATGATTTACGATGCAAAAGGCATCACTTTTTCTAGTGCGACGCGCATCATGTTTATTGAGGCAAAACCAAATATGTATATTTTATTCTTTTCTATAAATATTCCTCTTGTATAAAACTTTTTAATGTTTTTTTGTTGATAATTATTTTTAAGTTACTTTTAAATCATTCATGGTCAGAAAAAATTCAACAAATGTATAATAAATAATCAATTAATTTAATAAAGTTATTTAATTCATTAAATTGATAATAAACATTTGTTTTCAATTAAATAATGAATGGATTGTATACAAAAAAAAGCGAGTGAATATTTAAATTAATTATTTCTGTCATGAAAAATCTAATAAAATTATGTCTTTTGTTTAAAATTATACTAAATTTTGTATACAAAAAATATTGGTAAAAAAAGTACTAATTAATTTTTTCATAAAAATTTATTAGAATAAAAAAATTTGATTTTCTTATACAAGAAAATTAGCATTCAATGTTAATAAAGTTAAATGCATTTATGATAAATACTCAATTAATAATAATTTATTATTAAAAATGAATAATAAATAAAAACTTATAAAATTAATAAATAAATAAGAGTTTGCAGGCTATACTGTTCAATTTTAATTGAACAGTATAGCCTGTAAACCCTTATTCATTTATATATTATTTACTGTTTGTGAAGCCCTTACATTTACTTATAAAATCAATTTACTTGTAGAAGAAAATTTAATTTTTTATTGAAATAAGTTTTTATGAAAAAATTAATTAGTACTTTGTTTACCAATAATATTTTTTTTGTGTACAAAATTTAATATAATTTTAAACAAAAGAAATAATTTTATTAGATTTTGTATGAAGGAAATAATTCATTTCAATATTCATTCGCGTTTTTTTTTGTATACAATCCATTTATTATTAAATTGAAAACAAATGTTTCTTTATTATAAATTTAATGAATCTAATAACTTTATTAAATTAATTGATTATTAATTATTGATTTGTTAATTTTTTTTTTACTATGAATGATATAAAAGTAACTAAAAAATAATTATTAAAAGAAAAATATTAAAAAGTTTTATAAGAAAGGAATATTTGTAGAAAAGAATAAAATATATATACTTGAAAAATTTTAAAAATAGTTAAAAAACTTGTTTAAAAAAAAAGGTTAAAAAAAAATTGCTTGCATGGGGATTTGAATCTGAGCTGCACAAACTAGAAGCATGCACGTTTTTCTCAATAAATTATTTTTAGAATATAATCCACTCATTATTGAGTTTAAAAAAAATGTTTTTTTATTATTAATGTATTAAATATAATACCTTTATTAAATAAATTGATTATTTATTATTGATTCGTTGATTTTTTTTACTATGAATGATTTAAAAGTGACTTTAAAGAATTATTCATAAAAAAAAATTAAAAAGTTTTATACAGAAGGAATATTTGTAGAAAAAAATAAAATGTATATACTTAAGAAATTTCAAAAATAGTTGAGAAACTTGTTAAAAAAAAAAATTGCTCGCACGGGGATTAGAATCTTTCTTTCTTTCTTTTTCTTTAATTGGCCTTTCGATTTTTCATCATTGACCATCATCAATTTTTGCCCCAAGGGGACTTTTTATTATTAATTTTTTGTGTTGTTCCGAGGAACTCTCTATTTTGTGTTTTGTGTTCTTTGGGTTCTCTTCCCCACGGAAAACTACGAAAATTGTTTTTCCCAATTTTCCCAGGGAGTCAAAACCCCGATCCACTAGGACGCAAGCCAGCTGCCTTAAGCAACTGAGTTACTTTTCGTCCTTTAACGATGGAGCTCGTAAGTGTGTTCATAGGAACAAAGCACATGCAACAGAGGTGCTTGCTTGAAAAACAGCCGCGAGCGGGATTCGATCCACGGTCCCCCGAGAATACGAATCCAATGCTCTTACCGACTGTGCCACAGACCGGCTCTAGGATTTGAATCTGAGTTGCAAAAACTAAAAGCGTGCACGCTAACCTCTAGACCAACGCGGTATTCGTAATCTAATGACATGAAATGATACATGCTCATCTGCCCCTATATAATTTTAAATTAGGTTTGGAAATTGTATTATTCGTAATATAATTACTCATAATTAAAACTTGTAAGATAATTCATATTAAGCGAATTTTATTTACAATTCGATAATATAATATTATTTTATTGCAATAGTTAACAAATATTATATACATTGATTAGTTAAGTATTTTTGTGTTAAAAATATTTGATGAATTCATCAAACAATTATTTTTCTGTAATTATATGTATATTACAGATTTGTATTTATTTTTTTTTTTATCATTTGAATACTTTAAGAAAGCAATATATTCGTACCTAACAACGGCTAACGTAGACGTCGGTAACTAAGATTTATATCATGAAACAGAGTATTGAACCCGATAGCAGCGCACCACAAAGTGGTTGATTTTGAAAGTAAACTCTTGGACGTTAAGAGTCTCACCTCCACCAGCGGATTTTCGCGACCTGTATCTACGACCGTGGCTACAGCGTAGAGGATGCAGTTTTCGCTACAGCTGATTGATTAGAAGTTTTTTTAGCAATTAGTTTTCACAACACCAAGCGAAAGTTGCAGAGCTTAATTGTTTTTTTTACTGGGATAATTTTACTTGTGTTTTGAAAGTAAAGTTGACTCAGTTTGTATTGAGCTAAATATAAGTAATCTCTTCTTAGCTTGCGTAGAGAGGTGTGCTACTTTGGCTTAGGCACACTACACACACACATCTATATATATATATATATATATATATATATATATATATATATATATATATATATATATATATATATATATATATACTGGGGGGTTCCCCTCTGCTCGCTTTGCTCGCCAACCCCTCGTTTTATATATCATATTTATAGTATTTTAATGAAAATTAAGATTGTTGAATTATTTTTACTAAATATTATTTAATAAATATTTAAAATATAACATTTCAAAATATGAAAATTATTTTATAACTGTTTTAAAATATCAATGAATGAAGATAATTATCTGGTTTATAATCAACAGTATAGTTAAAGCATATAAAATATATGTTGTAATATGTAAATGTTGCGTCTTATATTTGTAAGCGTATCACCTTCAGTCGGTAAACGCGTACTCGACCATACATATGAACCAGCAAATCAGCTGAGAAAGAGAGGCTCTAGTCGAGCTCAAGCAGTCTGTTGAACAGAGTCTAGCGAGCGCCATGTAGCGATAAAGACAAGCTCTTTACAATAGCACATGTAAAGTAAAGCTCAGCCATTTGTAACGTATTAGATTAATAATTACTGTACTTAAAGATAATTAGAATATATAATCAACCAGTTTAATATTATTAAATAAAAGTGTTTTCTTCCCGATCCCGGAACACAAAACCTCTATCCCCAACATGGCAGCAGTCCGTGGTTGAAGGTATGCAAATAAAATAACGTGGTTTAAAAGACAAAATAAGAAGACGTGTTTTAGAAGAAAAAAGAAGAAATCGTGGTTGAAAAGAAAAATTAAGAAAACGTTGTTTAAAATAAAAAATAAAAAAAACGTGGTTAAGTTAAAACAAGAAAACGTGGTTGATGAAATAGAAAAAACGTGGTTATTGCAGGAAAAACGTGGTTGATTATTTAAATCAAAAAGATAACTAAAAGGCAAAAGTAAAGTGAAAAATATATAGAAAAGTGAAAAGAAAAAATTATTATCAATCAAGAGAAAGAAAAAAGAAGAAAAATAAATCGAAAATACGTTCGATGCAAGCGGATTAAAAATTAAAGCCACGTGGTCGCAAAACGTAAGGTTAGAAGAAAATTATTTTGAGGTTAAAACAGAGCACGTGTCTGAAAGATAAAAGGAAAGAAAAAGAAAACAAATGAATAAAAGCTAAAAAATAATAAATAATAAGAAGCAGAAAGTGAATAATAATTTTGAAAAAATAGACTGTACGAGAAAATTAAAAAAGGTGACAAAATAAAAAAGATTAAAAACGTGAATTCACTAAGGAAATTAATAAGTGAATTAATAAGATAATTAAAAGAAAATTTAATGAAACAGACAAAAGCTGAAAATATAGTACTCATTGAAGAAGAAAGAAATCGTTTAAGAAAAGTTTTCCTCAAAGAACTGAAAAAAGTGTTAAGTGCAGTAAAAGAAATTGATAAAAATATAAAATTAGAAAAAGAGAGAGAAATGGCTAAGCAAGTAAAAATTGATGATGTTTATATTCCCATTTTTGATGGATGCAATTATTCAAGCTGGGAATTCAGATTACTGAATATTTTAGAATATAAAGAATGTAAAGAGCAAGCAATAAGAGTATTAACTGAAGCAGATAACCAAGATGTTTGGAAGAAAGCAGATTTAAAAGCTAAAAATATACTGTTAAGCTCAATATCAGATAAGCAGTTAGAGTACATTAAAGAATGTTAAACAACATATGAAATGATGAGAAAGCTAGACAGCATGTACTCAACAAAATCTACAGCTCTACAGATAATATGTAGAAGTAAATTAGAAGATGTAAAATTGAAGAATTATGACAAAGTTGAAGATTTTTTTGTAGATTTTGAACAAGCCTGTAATAAGTTTAAAGCAGCTGGTGGAACTTTGAACGAGCAAGAAAAGATAAGATATATAATAAAAGCACTGCCACCCAGTTACAGCTTTATAGGTGACTTCATAGATGTCATACCAGAAGAGCAAAGGACAGTAGAATATGTAAAGTCCAAAATTCAAGAGAAAAATATGACAAGATCTGAAAGTGAAAGTAAAAGAAATGTTAGCACTTTCAGCATAAAAACAAAAGGTCAATGATTTAATTGTGGGAAAGAAGGCCACAATAAGAAAGATTATTGGAGAGCACCACAATATAACCAAGGCAGAGGAACGTATACCAATCAAGGTAGAGGAGCCTATTACAACAGAGGTTATGGTCAACGCGGATTTCAACGAGGATCTCCACGATCAAATTCAAGGGGGTATTCACAACAAGGCTATGGACAGAACAGATCAAGTCAACCAAGAGAAGAATCTTCTAGTCAACGTAACGACAGCCGCAATGCAGAATCATGGGTAATGATGGTAAACCATAATGAGGTAAAAGAAACAGAAATTAATGAAAGTAAAAATGAAATAAACTGGCTTTTAGATAGTGGTTGTACTGACCATATAGTTAATAATGATAGTTATTTTGAAAAATTTATTGTATTAAAAGAACCAGTTAATGTAAAATTGCCAGATGGAAAAATATTAAAAGCTACTAAAATAGGTAACATTATAACGTATTTTAAAACTTATTATTATGAAAAGAAAGTTGATCTTAAAAATGTCTATTATGTAATTAGGTAGAAATTTAAGAATTAAGTAGAAATTTGTTAAGTTTTTCTAAAATAACTGTAAATAACACAATTGTATCGAGAAATCAAACAGCAAAAATTTATAATAAAAATAGAGAATTAGTAGCTGTAGCAGAAAAAATAAATAATTTGTATTTAATGAAAAGTTTTATTGATGAATATAAAGGTAAAAATATTTATGCAAATACGCTAAAATTAACAGATAAAGAAAAATGGCACAGAGCATTAGGCCATGTAAATTTTCAATATTTAAATAAATTAGTTAATGAAAAATTATTGAATGGTTTACCAGATAAATTAGAAAATAATAATATGAAATGTGCAAACTGTATTCAAAGTAAAATGGCTAATGTACCGTTTGAAAATAAGAAAACTAGATCTACTGAGACTTTAGAATTAATTCATACAGATTTAAATGGTCCACACAGCACAGCTGGTTATGGTGGAGAAAGATATTTTTTAACGTTTATAGACGATTATAGTAAATGTAGTAGAGTTTATTGTATTAAAAGTAAATCTGAAACAGCAGGATGTTTTATAGAATACGTAAATTTAGTTGAAAATCAATTTAATAAAAGAGTAAAAAAGTTGCAATGTGATAATGGTAAAGAGTATTTAAATCAAGAAATTTATAAATTTATTAAATATAAAGGAATTGAATTATTACCTTGTCCATCCTACGTCCATGAATTAAATGGAGTAGCGGAAAGATTTAATAGATCAGCTATGGATATAGGCAGATGTTTAGTAAGAGAAGCCAAGATACCTATAAGGTATTGGCCAGAAGTAATGAAAACAGTTTCTTATTTAAAAAACCGTACAATAGCCAACACAAATGAAAATAAAACTCCATACGAAATACTTTTAAAATCAAAACCTGATGTAAAACATTTGAAAATATATGGAAGCAAAGTTTTTGTAAGGGTACCAGAAGTATTAAGAAAAAGTAAATGGGACGATAAAGCTAAATTAGGTATACTTGTAGGTTATACACACAATGGTTATAGAGTTTTAATTGATAATAAAGTCATAAATGCCAGACATGTTAAAGTAGTTAAAGAAGATACAGAATTAATTTGTACTAAACAAAATGATGAAAATTACATTGAATTAAATTTAGAAAATAAGAATCGTCAAAGTAAAATCGATTCTGAAAATGAAAATGAAAATGAAATTAATGATAATGAAAATTATGATAGTGAAAACTCAAATTCTGATAATAAAATAAATAATGATTCTGGCAAAATAAATAAAAGATTTAAAAAACTAAAAGATAATTTAGAAGTTTAAAGAACCTCAAAGAAAGAAATTCCTATAGAAAGATATGGTAACCCAATAACACATTATATATATGTAAATTATGTAAACGCTAATGTACCAAATACATTCGAGGAGGCGATAAACTCCACAGAAAGTAAAGAATGGCAAAAAGCTATGAATTCTGAAATTAATAGTTTAAACAAAAATAAAACATGGACTATTGTAGATAAACCTAAAGATAAGAAAATAATTGATGTTAAATGGATATTTAAAAAGAAAGGAGATAATTCTTATAAAGCTAGATTAGTAGTAAAAGGCTTTCAACAAAAAGAATATTTAGAAAATGTATACTCTCCAGTAGAAAAAATGCAAACTTTAAAAATTTTGTTAAGCTATTGTTGTGTAAATAATTTAGATATAGAACAAATGGACGTTGAGACAGCATTTCTCAATAGTACAGTAAAATCAGAAGTTTATATTTATGAACCAAAAGGTTATGAAACTGGAGAAAATAAAGTATGTAAACTCCAAAAGGCACTCTATGGTCTTAGAAAAAGTCCACGAGCATGGTATGAAACATTTAATAACTATGTTGAAAAATTAAATTTTGTTAGAAGCAATCATGACTATTGTTTATATGTAAATAACACAAGCAATGATCCTATATATATATGTTAGTATTTGT
Source organism: Anastatus disparis (assembly GCA_017163975.1). Classification (NCBI taxonomy): domain Eukaryota; kingdom Metazoa; phylum Arthropoda; class Insecta; order Hymenoptera; family Eupelmidae; genus Anastatus; species Anastatus disparis. The sequence continues at coordinate 122,893 of JAFFSR010000282.1, forward strand.
AGATGATATTTTAATTTGCTGTAAAGATAAAAATAAGATCAAGGATATAAAAACAAAATTAATGCAAAGATTTGCAATGAAAGATTTAGGTAAAATAACAGGATATATTGGAATTGATATTAATCATGATAAAGAAAAAGGTGTAATGACTTTAAGTCAACAAAAATATATTGAATCATTGGCTGTGAAATATCATTTAGAAAATGCAAAGCTCTATGAAACTCCTATAGAGACAAGTTTAAAACTTGAACAAGCAACTGAAATAGATGAAAGAATTAGTTATAGAAATTTAATAGGCGAACTTTTATACATTAGTACAGGGACAAGACCTGATATATCATATAGTGTTAATTATTTAAGTAGATATCAAAGTTGTTACAACGAAACACATTTTAAGTATGCTTTAAGAATACTGAAATATTTATATAAAACGAAAGATTTAAAACTAACGTATTACAATAATGTAAAGAAAGAAAAATTAGATTGTATGGTCGATTCAGATTATGCAGGTGATCATATTGATAGGAAATCCACAACAGGATTCGTAATTAGAGTATATGGTAATGTAGTTTATTGGAAAACACATAAACAGAAAACTGTTACAAAAAATTCTACTTCCGCTGAATATATTGCTATGTCAGAAGCGGTGACAGAAATATTATTTATAAAAGATTTGTTAAATGATGCATTTAAATTTAATATAGATTGACCAATTAAAATTCATGAAGATAATTCTGGTGCGATAGCTATAGGTAAATTTGGTAATCTAACAAAAAATTCGAAGCACATTGAAGTGCAATATCATTATATTAATGAAAATTATGAAAATGGTGTAATAGATATTTTAAAAATTGAAACTGATAAAAATATAGCTGATATATTAAACAAAGGTCTATGTAAAGAAAAATTTGTTAAAAATAGAAAAGAATTAAGATTAATTTAAAAGCATGTAAAAGCGAAATTGAATATAAAATAAAAGAAATAAAAGCCGCAAATTTAAGGAGGCGTGTTGTAATATGTAAATGTTGCGTCTTATATTTGTAAGCGTATCACCTTCAGTCGGTAAACGCGTACTCGACCATACATATGAATCAGCAAATCAGCTGAGAAAGAGAGGCTCTAGTCGAGCTCAAGCAGTCTGTTGAACAGAGTCTAGCGAGCGCCATGTAGCGATAAAGACAAGCTCTTTACAATAGCACATGTAAAGTAAAGCTCAGCCATTTGTAACGTATTAGATTAATAATTACTGTACTTAAAGATAATTAGAATATATAATCAACCAGTTTAATATTATTAAATAAAAGTGTTTTCTTCCCGATCCCGGAACACAAAACCTCTATTCCCAACAATATTCATAGTGGAACATTTAATATTGTTGATAAAGTAAACCCACAAAATTTGGGTATTAGTTCACTGTTCTGATGATCGGAATAGAACAAATTGTAATTAAAAGGATGCTGGTGATTCTTTCTTAAGTTCTTTATCGTTTTAAATAGCTAATTTTTCAGATCTTTCTTTAGAAGAAAGTATAAGCCAATCAAATAAGATTGCAGCTCAAGGTTTTTCAAAAACTGGAATTCAAAGTAAATTTTCATATAAAAAGGATTTAATAACTAAACTGTTTTAAAAATTAAAATAGTATAATTTTTGTTCTTAACAAACTTTGAAGAAGGAAAATTTATTTTTTAAAACTACTGCATTCTACTTAAATATAATGTAGAATAACTCTGTGTATATTTAATAAGTAGTTTATACTTATTAAACAAAAAACTTAACTGATTTTTGTAATGTAAGATCATGTAAAATTTTATAATTAAGAGTTTTTCTTTAAATAAGTACGAATTTACGTAAATTTTTAAAAGTAAGATAATGTAACTATTTTTTAACACAAGTTGTATCTGATTATACATGTAAATTTACGTTGAAAAATGAAAAATTGAAAGGCTGTGGAGGCTGGATAGGTGATAAGATAACTTTAATATAATATAAATAGATTTGGAATTCAGCTAAAAAACAGTTACAATTCAACAAGAATAGTTAAAATCCAACCAAAATTTACTTTAAATTTATTTAAATTAATTTAAATTTAGCTAACTTTTAGCTGATGTTTAGCTAATTTTCATCTAAATTTTGTATGAATTTAGCTATCTTTAATATTAAATTCAGCTAACTTTTGGTTAACTTTTAGCTAACCTTTAGCTAACTTGTAGTTAAATTTTAGTTAAGTTTCATCTAAATTCTAGCTGAATTCTAGCTAGCTAAGGACACATCCAATTCTTATTCACGGTGACAGTGTACAATATATATATTTTGTATAAATTTATTTCGACTATTTTCATATTTACCTTTTTATTGACACGACCAAGTAATTCTACTTCAGGCATTAGATCTGCTTCAAGAGCAAAGATGTCAGCTGATCAAACCAGAAGAGACCTAGTAACCACAGAGTTGTTTGATGACTGGCTAATATACTGAAATGGCCAAGAGATTACTGAAGTATTAGATGGTTTACAGATGCGAACCTCAGGTTCCAGGTTCACACAAACAGAAAGATTGAAAGATTGTCTACTTGGTCAATATACAGCAGTCAATTTTATGCAATCGAATCTGTCTGATGAGCACGCGATCAGACAGACTAGGATAGATCTTCTTCAGTCTTTCATAAAAACAAAGACTGCGAAGATCACTAATAGTTCTCAAGCAGAACGAAATTATACCATCTATTTCCATTCTTTAGTAGGATCCCCTCAACTACGGGTGGACAATGGTGAAACAGTTAACGCCATTACTAATCATAGTGGAGTTAGTCGACAAAGGATATTAGCAAATCAACGTGAAACGAGGAATAAGGAAATTTTAAAAGAGGAAGTTGACGTTCATGCGCAGCAGATATTGCCACAAATTCATAGTAACAATACTAATAAAGAATTTTGTTATGTTGCATTACAACAGATACAACAGCAAATATGAGATTTATCTGAGAGAGTTCGTAACCTCTCAGATTGGAGGGAGTCATGCTTGTCAAATCAAACAAGTGTGATTTCAACTAACAATAGACTACCGTCTAGTACAAGATTGAATAGTGGCTTACTAGGTTTTGACAAAAAGATTTAATACAGTAATGTTAAATCAGGTTAACAACGGTTTGATGATACACAGGTTAATTTTGACCAAACGGTTATCAACTCGCGAGTCAACGCAAAAACAAGCGGTGTACCTCGTGTTGACAGTTCAGGCGTACATAAGACATCTCGATTGCTGCCATTTGGCACTCTCGGCACAGCCTGCGGAAGGGGTAGCTCACCGACTCAGGGCTCTGTACGTCATGGTGGCCAACCAAGAGATGTAAGTAGGATCGTACGTCAATGGAAAGTACGATTTTCTGATACAAAGGACCAAAGTATTGACCTCTTTTTGACATGAATCGAGGAGAATCAGGTTCTTGCTAATCTGTCGGAGAGTTATTTATTGTATTCACTCTCTGAATTATTGACAGGTGTTGCAGCTATTTGTCATCGAAATAATCGGGATCAATGACATAGTTGGCCCGAATTCTGTGAAGCTGCGAGACAATGGTACGATACCATTTTTAACAAAGGCTTATAGCGGAAACAAATGCACGCACACAAGGCAATGATGAGTCAGTGCGTGACTATCTAACGTGTCTCATAGCAATGATGCGAAGACAAAAACCACAACTGGATCTAAGTCAACAGTTAGATTTATTACCTCATTACTTGAGGCCAGAGCTGCAAAAACTAGTACGTAGAGACGAATTCAACTGCATTGGTGTTTTATTGGAGCTTGCTGTTGAAGCTGAGTTGACTTTAGAGGCTGAGAAAGTCTATAAGCTTCCACAATCACCTGGCAAAGCACTGTTACCAGAAACAGCTCATCATCCACTGGCATATCAAAAGAAAATTCTGTCTAAGGTATCTAGTGTGGACACTAATGTGCGCAAAGTCTAAAATATGGTATCTGCAGTCACCAAAATTTTAGTTGAAAAGTTAGCCTAGTTCAAGAAATAATTGATCAGAAAAACTTTTCGATGCACAATCCCAAAGAAAAAGAAATCCAAGTCAAGTCCTGCAAATTACCAAATTTCAAGGAGAACTGGTGATAAGGATCTCTATTATCCCAATGGTAATAGTTCAGATTTTGAGAGACAAAAGTCTTGTAGTCCAAAAATGAGTATCGAAGTCCAGGATCAAGTCCTCGCTGCAACCGGGATAGCTTAGATTGTAATGGCTGTGGTGATCCAGGTTACTTAAGGAGCGAAGGGCTGAAATGTTCGGAAAATGCCAATGGGTGCAAGTAAAGAGACTGACATTTACCAGTTGCTAGAAGACAACTGGTAAATGGTACGATTATTTACCATTTTTTCACTTGTAATTGGTACATGGTGTGACCATTTTCAGTTACTCACCCAGTAACTGTCAACTACTCGGACCATTTACCAGTTCTTTACTTGTAACTGGTTAATGGTCCAACCATTTTCAGTTATTCACCTAGTAACTGCCAGCTGGTCCAACCATTCATCAGTTCTTTATCAGTAACTGGTAATTGGTCTGACCATTTACTAGTTACCAATCCCGTAACTGCTAATTGGTTCAACCATTCGCCAATTATACAGCGTCCAACTGATAAATAGTCCAACCATTTAACAATTACGCACTCGGTAAATGATAACTAGTCCAATTAGTTATCAGTTTACATAAACTACTGGTAACGAATTGGTACCCACCAGTGTTAAAAAATACTATATATTGAAATTTTATCACCTTTGACAGAAGTGTAAGCAGCTTCAATATTTTGTCAAATAAATCTTCTATACGAACTGAGTAGGATATTAAAAAACATGAAATTATGTTTTTTACAGAATATAAAACATATGTAAATTTAAAATTTAACAAAGGGATGCCAATATGGTGGATAGAAGTAAAGTCATATATTGATTTATAGAAAAGTTTTACATAAGTAAAATAATTACAGAGAGTGTTGTTGTGTTATAAAAATAAAATATAAAAAAGTAAAGTAAAGAAAATAGACTAAATAGAAAAAGACAAATAAGAAAGTGGATATAGAGCAGAGAGAGAGAGGAAAGAAGTGGATGACGCTAATTGAAGGTTAAGTCGCCACGTAGAGTAGACGCTAAAAGAGAGTTAAAAAGTTATAAAAACAGTCTGCAAAAGAAAAACAAGGTTTATTGAATCAGATAAAGGGAACATTGAATTTGCTATCAAAAGGAATAGAAAAAGGACAGTAGGCACTAACTTCAAAAAAAGTGAAAATATAAGTGATAAGAGTATAGAGAGTTATGAGAGTAGTCAAGGAGATAGCAAAAGCAGCTATGGAAAGGAAAGTGAAAAAAGAAAAAGAAGCTAAAATAGCCCCGGTGATGTAGAAAAGGTAAAAAAAGAGTATGAAGGAGGAAAGATCAAATAAAAAAAACATGTTGTGATAAAATAGAAAATATAGAGAAAAACGTAGGTCAGCTGAAAAATATGATTGAAAAATCAGAAGAGAAATGGGAAGGTGTAAACAAAAATATGCAAGATGATAAGAATGTTAAACGAAAGTAATAAGATGTGGGAAAAACAACTGGAGCAGCAAAGAGAGGAGAGAAAACAACAAGAAGAAAGATGGAGAAAAAATTATCAAAGAATGAAAGAAATGGAAGGTGAGCAAAGAAGAATGGAAGAAGAATTAAGAAAAGAACTGAAATTGCTAAAAGAGAAGATGGAGAACGAGAAAGAAAAGATAGATGCAACTAATAAGGATAGACTCACTGAAAATGTTAATACAGCTAAAAATGAGAGAGAGATGAAAGAAAAGGAGCTAATATGGCTATTAAAAAAGGAAGACAGGAAAATAAAAAGAAACAACATAATAATAAAAGGAAAGATATATAGAGAATGTAAAGATAAGAAAGATATAGAGGTGTGGATTAAAGAGAAGATGTAAATAGATGTGAAAATTAGTAAAATATGGAACTTAAAAGGAAATATAATTGGTAAAGTAGTGCAGTGTAAAGATAGTATGAATAAAGATAGAATAATGGAAAACAAAAGCAAATTAAAAGGGACAAAGATTTATATGGATAATGATCTCACAAGAAAAGAGAGAGATAATAAAAGAGAGATTGCCAAAAAAAACAGAGGAACTGAAAGAGGATGGAGTGAGGATAAAAAGATTTTATAATAGAGTTAAAAAGGGAGATACAATATGGTCGTGGAATGAGAGGATGAAAAAATGGTTTCAAAAAGATAGGAACACAGAAAAAGAAAATAGAGGGGACAAATAATAGAGGAAATAATGGAAAAAAAAGAAAAGATGAAGATTATCTCATGGAATGTGGCTGGATTAATAAAGAAGAGAAATGATTTCTGTGAATTCATTAAAGAGCATGATATCATAGCATTCCAAGAAACATGGATGAAAGAAAAATGAAGAATTCATAAAGAAAAAACTAAAGAATTATATATCATAATATAAACAATAAATGGGCTGAGAAAGTACATAAGAAAGAAAGAGCAAAAGGAGGGATAAGTATAGCAATAAGGAAGGATTTGACAGAAGAAATACAGTGAGAACAAGTGTGTTCATATAATAAAGATAATTATATGCTAAGTGTGAGAATCCAATGCAATGGTAAAAGATTGACCTGAGTCTCAGTATATATAAAAGAAAAAAGAAAAAAATGTATGGAAGAAATGGGAAAAATTGTAGAAAAAAATTTAGATGAAAGATTAATTATATGCGGTGATTGGAATGCTAGAATTGGAATAGAAGGTAAAGAAGAAGAGAGACTGGAAGCATATGAAGGGAGAAAGTCGAAAGACTTAAAATTAAACAAGGAAGGAAAGGAGTTATTAGATTAATTAGCAGAGAACGGTTTGAAAATAATAAATGGAAAGACAAAAAGAGATAGGGAGAGAGAATGGACATATATAGGTAGTGAAGGTCTATCAGTGATAGATCATGCAATAGTAAACTGGAAAGAGAAAGAAATAATAGATGATATGACGATAGAAAAAAAAGTAGAGTCAGACCACATGCCAATGGAATTAAGCATAAGATAGAAAAAAAGATTAAAGGGAATGAAAGTGTTTAAAGAAAAAGAAATGATATTATGAAATAAAAAAACAGTAGAAGCGTACAAAAAGAATTTTGTAAGGAAAGGAAAAGTGGAGGAGTGGAAAGATTTGAAAAATAAAATGAATGAAGCCATGTGCAAGAAAATAATATAACCAAAGGAAAAGGATGGAGAAGAAGATTGATGGGATTATGAATGTGAAAAGAAAAGAATGGAAATTAAAAGTAAGTTAGATAAGGTGAATAGAGGTGAAGTTGAGAGAGAGAGATTCTGACAAGCGACGAAGGAGTATAAAAGTATGATAAAAGCAAAGAAATATAAAAGAGGAATAGATATATTGGAAGAGATTAAAAAAGACAGAACAGGTAAAACCTTTTGGAATGAAGTGAACAAGAGGAGAGGCAGAAAACAAATGGTTAGAGAAAAAATAACAGAAAGTAAGTGGATAAAAAACTTGAGTAATGAAAAAAAAGAAGTGGTGAAAATGGATATAGAAAGGAAAGAAAGAGATGAAAAAGAAAAAATAATCTATTCAGAAATGAAGAAGAAATAAAGAAAATTATCAGAGATATAAAAAAGGAAAAAGCGGCAGGAGGTGATAAAATCCCAAATGAAGCATGAAAAGAAGGGGAAAGCATCCTGATAAAGGATCTGAACGAGATGATGAATAAAATATGGTAAGGGAAAGAATATCCAGAAGAATGAAAAGTGGGAATGCGAGAGTACGCAAGAGTACAAATAAGTATTTAAGAGTATGGATGAATATTCAGAAATTTGCAAGAGTGTAAATGAGTTTACGTAAGTTTAAATGAGTATGCAGGAGTACGAATGAGTATATATAAGTACGAATGAGTATACATGAGTACGAATGGATAGAAGAGTATATGCCGAGTTTATAAAAACTGGAACATAATATTTACAGTTAAATTAATTTAATGCAATTAATTTAAATATTTAACAAATAGAATTTTAGTAATATTGATTTTATTATTTTATTGATTTCGGCAATAAGTCATTTTACATCATGTTTGATAAATAGAACAGATCGTAATAGATCTTATTAATATAACGCTGAATTCTGAGTCTTTATCTAACAACCCATCTCTTTATTAATATTAGTTACGTTTACGTAAAAATTATTAATTATAACAAAAAAGTTATAATTAAAAAAAAATTTATTTAATAAGAGAAATATAGTTTTTTAAAAAAATGTACCTATAAAACGATTGTTGATGTACTTATATCAATTTATGAAATTTTCGTAGGTAAAACTTTTTCCGACTTTTTCTCAAACAGGAGACAATAAAATTTTTCGTCAACTTTATGAAATATTATTATATTTCAATCTAGTGAGGACAAATAACTGGTTTTTATAATATTTTTGTAAAATAGTAATTCTAAAGGTTATATTTTTTCATTTTGCCAATATTTTATTTTTCTCAACTGTTTAAATTCAACCTTATCCCTTGCATAGATCAACTTTTAAATCTATTTTTCACTAGTAATTAACTTTTGGTAATAAGAATATTTTTTGTTGGGGATGACATGTAATATACAACTTATTTTTTGCCAAACATTATTTTTAATAGTTAAATTTCTGATTTTATTTTCTGAAAAGTATTATTTTTATATAAAATAAATCGCAACATTTTTTGTTTAAAATTTCACGTAAAACATACCTATATTTAGAAATAGTTAAATTTAAGCTACGAATAGTTAATAGATTTTGCCACCGTGCATAAGAAAAAGTTACTTATTATGCTATTATGTTTGGTATAAGCAATATTGAATACCTTATCAAAATTCAAAAAAAAATCTTATCGTGTTCAACCGGTAATATGTCAGTAAATAATTATATAAAATAAATAAAGTAATAGTGAAAACTATAAAAAATTGTAATCATAAAAAAATATGTGTTTTTATTGGACTAAACTACTTTATTAAATATATAAAAATGCATTTTTGTATATCTGTGTATTTTATAATTTAAAAATAGCCCTAATAGAAATTTTGCTAACTAAAATGGTCGATTCATCAATTATTTTTTATTTAGTTTAATATTTAAAATGTAGAAAATTAATTATTACTATTATTTTAATTATTTTAGAATATTACATAAAATATGTATATGAAATGTAATCAGTAACATACAAAATATTAATGTATCAGCTTATAATTAAAATTTCCTTTTTATTCACTATATTCTAAGCGAATTAATAACTGGATTTATTTTATTAAAAATTAATGTAATAATCACTTATTTTGAGTAAAAATTTTTTATAATAACATTCAATTTTAAAATAATTGAAACGTTACTTGAAATAATTTTTTACCTTATTTTACAATTTAATAATTAATTATTATTAATTAATTATTGATTGATTATTATCAACTTATTGACTCATCGACCGATCAAGCTATCGATGGATTCATATATCCACGCATCAACCCATTGATTTATCAACCCATCGACCGATTAATTCATAAATATAACAACCCAAAATAACATAGATTTATATTCAACTCAACTATTTATCAACTTATTGACCTATAATTTCATTAATCCAACAGTCCATCAACGAATCAATCAACTTTTTCCTCTTTAAACGTATTAATCTATCAATCCATCGACCCATACATCCGTCGATCCTTTGAATATCTCACTCAGCTGAGTCCTTTATCAAAAAACTTATTTATTTTCTTTATTAATTTCGTAATTTTGTAAATAATTAATTGCATTTTTACTATATATATATAAAATTTAGAAAATCGATGTTTTAAGTTCGTTCTTTTAACACACACACATATATGTATATATATATATATATGTATATATATGTATATATATATATATATATATATATATATATATATATATATGTTAACAGAAAGAACTTGAAACATCGATTTTTTAAATGAATACTCTATCTAAAATTTCCGTACTCCTTAATCTTCTGAATATTCAATAATTTTTTCGAATACTCATTGTATTCTTCGCATACTCTTTAATTATTTTGAATATTCATCTTACTTTTTGCATACTCTCTGATTTTTCAAATACTCAACTTACTCTTTGCATACTCTCTGATTTTTTCAAATACTCATCTTACTCTTTGCATACTCTTTCATTTTTTCGAACACTCCTCTTACTCTTCGCATACTCTGATTAATTTTTAAACTTCAATACTCTTATAAAACTCTTGCGTACTCACAATACTCTTACAAAACTCTTGCCACTCTTTGCAAGAGTATTTTAGTGAGAAGCTCCTTGATAACGGTTTAGAATTAAATGTAGAAAAATCCAAAATAATGGAGTTCAGGTTGAAAGCTGGTGAAAGAAGAAGAGAAGAAATGTGTACGTGGAAAGGTAAGAAAATTGAAATAGTTAAGTCGTTTACGTACTTAGGATATAAGTTGCAAAGAAATAATAAAGAAGAGAAATATGTAAGGGAGCAAAAAGCAAAAGCGAATAGGAAAATGGGAAGAGTATGGAGCATAGCGGAAAGACTATTTAAGAATAACTGGAAGAAAAGAATGGACTTATTCGATTCGTTGATAAAAAGCATAATTATGTATGGGGTGGATATATGGGGATGGAAAAAAAGAGAGTAATTAGAAAAGATACCAAAAAAGAACATAAAAAGGACCATGGGTTTAGAAAGGAACACTCCAGACTATATCTTAATGATTCAAACTAAAAGAAACAGTATAGAAAAAACAGCAATAGGTAGAGCTGTAAAGTATGATGAAAAAATAGTAAAATGCAAAGAAGGGGATCATTTAAAGATTTGTTGGAAAGAAAATAAGAAGGATTGTCTGAAGGAAGAAGAACATAAAAACAGAGGAAGAAGAAGTGAAAAAAGGATTGAAAAGGATAGAAAAGTTGATCAATTAATAAGAAAGCAGCTAGAGAAAAGAGGAATATCAATGAAAGAATATTATGATAGATTAGAAAAGAAAGAGGAACTAAATGAAATTATAGAGGAAAGAAGCAAAGAAATAGAATGGGATGAACACTGAAGTAAGAAAAGTCTAAATATACAAAAGAAATAAAAATAATAGGGAATAGCTGGACAGATATATAAAAATACTTGATGACAGAGGACGGAACAAAAAGAAATAATATAAAGAAGATGGCTAGATATGAAATGGGAAACGAATGCTTAGAAAATAAATATTGGTTGAAAGAAGAGGGTAGAAAATGCAGACTATGCCATAAAAAAGGAGAGACATTAAAATACATCTTTGAGGAATGTGAGTATACAAAAATAGAAGGATTAAAATGGATGGAAGTAATGAGTAGTGATATAAATTTAGTTGCGAGACTATCTGAGGTAGATTGGTTAAGAGAAAAGAAGAAAAAGAGAAAAGAAGAGTAATAACTGATAGTAAGTGTAAAAGCAAAAAGGAATAAAAAGTGAAAAGTCCTGAAAGTGAAAAAAGAAAAAAAAGGAAAAGTGAAGCTAAAATGATTGAAATATGAGAAAAGGAGCTCAGTATAAGTAAAAACAGATAGTATAGTAGGAAAATAATTGGAGAATACAATATAGGATAATTGGTGAAGAAAGCGCCATCTTCTGGAGTAGGCAAGAAGGTGTATGTAGAAAAGTGAAGGACGAAGTAAGATAAAGAAAAGTAGCATGGAAGGCAAAACACGTTTCTGACGTTATAAAGAGAAGAAAGAAAGTTTCAAAGTGCATACGAAAATAAATAAAAAGGTTAAAAAGTAACTAAGAGAAAAAGAGAACAGTGTAAAGTCAAAGGAAAATAAAAGATTCGAAGATAAAGAACAAGTGAAACGAAAATATGGAAAGTAAAGACAAAAAAGAAAATAATAAACTGGAAGAAAATAGTGATAGTGAAGATAAAAAAAACAAGATGCAAAAAGAGAATGAAGAGTCTAAGTGTGGAAATGAAGACAAAGAAAAAGAGGAAAGAATGTTAAAATTAGAAGTAAAGGTAGAAAGTTAAGAGAAGGAACTGCACCTGCAGAAAGACGTAATAGATAGTATGGTGGGAAAAATAGAAAGATTGAAACTAAAAATAAGAAAGTTAGAGAAAAGGCTTGAAGAAATGGAACCAGAGAAGGTGTATGGGCAGAAAGAAAGTATAAAGGAGATAGTGAGCCAGTTATGTGAGGAAGAACTAAAAATAAGTAGTAAAATAGTTGGAATAAAAGCAAAGATAGAAGAAATAAAAGAAAAATGTAACAAGAGAAAAGTACCAGAAGAGAGTGAAAATGAAAGGAAAAATAACCAAGAAAAGGGAAGTTTTATGGAAAAACCAAACATGGATGAGGTTTGTCAAAGATATGGAAAGGAAAAAGTATTGTTACTGAGACTTGAAGAGAAAAAAGGAAAGACATAAAAGAAATAATCAAGGACACCATCGAAAAGCCTGAGTGGAAAGTCTATCAAAAAGGTGAAAGGGAGGATCTTTTTTGGCTACTATTTAGACTGAAAGCAGATAAAGATTATACACTGAGAAAATTCAGAGAATGGAGAACAATGAAAGGGTTTACAGTGGATGAACCGCTAACCAGAGGTGAAAGATTGGAAAGAAAAGAGAGAGAGGAAAGAGAATACAATAAAGAATAGGAAAGCAAAGAAGAGGAAAGAAAAGAAAATCTTATATTATATTAAAGTGAAACCACTTTTTTTCCGTTTCTCCGGTTCTCCGCATTTTTTAAATGTGTCTAATCTTTTGGTAATAATCTTGTATTATATTAAAGTGAAACCACTCTTTTTTCCGTTTCTCCGTTTCTCCGGTTCTCCGGTTCTCCGGTTCTCCAGTTCTCAGATTCTCCGGTTCACCGCATTTTTTAAATGTGTCTAATCTTTTGGTAATAATCTTATCTTATATTATATTAAAGTGAAACCACTTTTTTTCCGTTTCTCCGGTTCTCCGGTTCTCCGCATTTTTTAAATGTGTCTAATCTTTTGGTAATAAAAGTAGCAATTTTTTATTGGGCCCTATATAATTAGTACTCATTAGTCATAAGCTTCTTTTTTGGGCCATATTTTTTTGGGTCTTATATTATTTTGGGCCCTATATTTTTATTCAATGCCCATTTTTTTGGGCCCTTCTTTTTTTCATCTTTATATTTTCTTGGGCTCTTTATTTTTTTGAGCCTTATTTTTTTGGGCTCAATATTTTTTCGGGCCTAATATTTTTTTGGTCTCTATATTTTTTGGGCCTTATATTTTCTTAGGCCTTATATTTTTTTTGGCCCAATAATTTTTTTGGACCAATATTTTTTTGGTCTTTATTTTTTTGGGCTTTATATTTTTTTGGGCCTTATATTTTCTTAGGCCTTATTTTTTTTTGGGCCTAAAATTTTTTTGGGCCCAATAATTTTTCAGGTCCTATATTATATTTAGCTCTATAAATATGCAGTCAATATGCAACCGATTAAACAGTGCACCCTAATATGCAGCCAATTCAACAGCGCATCTTAATATGCAGCCGATCTAACAGCGCATCCCCATATGCAGCCGATTTAACAGCGCGTCCTCTTATATAGCTGATTTGACATCATATCAAACTATTTTGAAAGCGTCAGTTGATATGATATATATATATATATATATATATATATATATTTCAGTAAATATTATATTTTTTATTATATTTCGAGTTCAACTATTACACAACAACATATACAACATCTCTTGACATATTCTTTATATTATCTCTTTATAAACAATGTTTTTTGTATATATTGTGTTCTGATCATTTTTATTTTCTCCGTTGACAATAGCGTATTCACCAAAAAATAATTTTAAATTATTTTTAAAATTCGTCCTTGAAAGAGCAGCATATAATTGCCCATGACTGAAAACTGGTGACAGCAAATGAACACCAACTTTTTTATAAGATTGTTCTTGTGATTTATTAATAGTCATTGCAAATCCTAATCTAATAGGAAACTGTTTTCGTTGCATATTGAATAGAATTTCTTTCGTAGATGGAGATGGATTTATTCTTGGAATAAAAACTAATTTACCTTTGTTTTGACCAGTAGCTAATTCCGCTTGAATAGAATATTTAGGCAATTTTTTCACTATCAACCTTGTTCTATTACAAAGTCCCTTATTGACATTGAAATTTCTTAAAAGTATTATTATAGCTCCTACTTTTAAATGTAATTTATGTGGTGGAAGTCGATTAGGAGTCAACTTATTTAAAAATTCTGCAGGTAACATAATATCTAAATTTTCTTTGTTATCATCTTCAGCTGTATCAATACTTAAATATTCATAATGATTTTCTTCCATTAAATTCAAAACATTGTTATTGATTTCAGTATCATCATTATTTTTAGGAGCCAAAATAACTTTTTCCGTTAGATTCGTATTATTTATTTTTATTGCTTTTCCGAATATTTCTTCGACAAGATTTTCTTTAATGATAAAATTATCTGGTATAGCACTTAGTTCTTTATCATCTTCAAAAACACTGCGGCATTTTCCTTCTCCGATATCTAATAATCATTGTTTAAAATTATTATCACTATCCGAAACTCGCAGATTTTCATTTAACTTCATTTGCTTAAAATTTTGCCATGATAAACTAAATTTAACTGAATTTTTAATAATGTTCATACGGCTACCATGTCGTACAATTGGTAATGTTTGCCTGAAATCTCCTGATATAATTACACTTTTACCACCAAAGGGTTGGTTTACATCGCATAAATCTTGAAAAAGACGATCAACTGCTTGAAAAGCGAATTTTGAAGTCATGAATATTTCATCCCAAATAATTATTTGTGTTTTCTTTAATTGTTTGCCTTGTACAGAATTAGACTTAAGATTACAAGTTTTACAATCTGTTATATTTAACGGTAGTTTAAATGTTGTATGCACGGTTTTTCCATCGACCAATGAATTCGCTACTATACCTGTCCAAGCTACACATAAATAATGTATGGTATAATATTTAAAATAAGCTATAAAAACGTTAAGTGAATAACTTTTTCCACTTCCACCTGGTCCATCTATAAAAATATATTTTTCTTTACTTTGGTTGTTTAAACTTTTTATAATAGAGTTGAATATTTGCCTTTGTTTATCATTTAAAGAATTTATTTTCATTTCTAATTCATTAAGAATATTATTATTATGATTTAAAATTTTTTGATTATTATCTTCTTCTATAAATGTGCTTATGTTAGGTAAATTAAAATCGTTCAATGAAAATCCATTGACTTATAAATTATTTTTTCCTCACTCTAACCTCAAAATTTTAACTTTGTTTCGACTTCTTGGCTCTCGTGAGCAAAAATACATTATGAAACGGCTGTGCAAAGGCTTTTTTACGAAACTCGTTACAGCCCTCGCCTTCGGCTCGGGCTGTAAACTTCTCGTTTCGTAAATAAAGCCTTTGCACAACAGTTTAATAATGTACTATTAATAACATTCAATGCATGATCTTCACCTATATTTTTTTTTGTATTCAGGGTGGTAAAATTTATTTTTATATTTTTCATATAAATCTCGTGCATTTATAGGATTATAAAAAACGCAAATAAAAGCAAATAATTCACAAAGAGCATAAGGGAATTCTGTTGAAGATGCTTCTTCCAAACATCTATCCCATTCTTCATCTTCATTAATTGATTGTTTTGCCTTAGCTGCCTCATAAAACGAATTGTACATCACATCATCAACAGTACGCAAAGTTTCAAAAAACGTGGCTCCTTTCACATGTAATTCTAATAACCTAATAAAATAACGTTCTCTATCTTTCGGACTTACTGAGTACATTCTATTAACTAGAAGAGAGTCACACCTCCGGATCACGGATTTTGCTCAAACTTCGGAATAAGTTTTCAGATGATAAAATATGAAAAAAGCTACAGTTATAGTCATAAGCACTCAATATTTCCCTAGTTACAGACAATTAAAAAAAATCACTAAAAAAGTTACTAGATTTTTAAACGCGTATAGTTCTTTAGCATTGATAGCTACAAGCTTGAAACTGCTTTTAAATGAAAGCTGAGCTTAAATTCTTTCGAAATAGTAGTTATGGCATGTAAAAATATTATTTTTTCCCAAAGTTATAGCGTAATAAAGATTGGACCTGAATTTTTATTTAAAAATATTGATTAATAATAAAAGCTGAAATTAGGTCCAATTTTTATTACGCTATAACTTTAGGAAAAAATAATATTTTGATATTTTGTAACTACTGTTTCGAAAGGATTTGAGCTCAGCTTTAATTAAAAAAAAGGTTTAAGCTTCTAGCTATCAATGCTAAATAACTATATGCATTTAAAAATCTAGCAACTTTTTTAGTGATTTTCTTCAATTGCTTGTAACTAGGGAAATGTTGAGTGTTTATGACTATAACTTTGACTTTTTTCATATTTTATCATCTGAAAACTTATCCCGAAGTTTGAGAAAAATCCGTGATCCGGAGGTGTGAAACTCTCCTAGTAAGTATTGGTTTTTTTTTTTTTCTTTTATTCCACTTTTTCAGTTTTTCATCAAATGTATAAAAATTTGGTATTTCTGAATACAAGTAATTTCGTGCTTCAAAATCTTCTCCATTCAATTCAAAATATGGTATTAATGTTGTCCCCACATCTTTTTGCATGATCATTTCTTCTCTTCCTTCTTTAAAAAATACGTTTTGTTGATTTTCTTCATAAACGCCTAGACGTTTTATAGTATGTGAAATGACATGTAAAGGATATTCTAATAATCTGCGCATTGCTTCAGGTGGACATAAATATCGTGTATTAATGTATTGTTGGATTTCGTCATATTCATATTCAACATTTTCACTATTGTTATTTTGAAAAGTGTCTTTATTTTCTGATTGAAAATCTACATTTACTTGATGTATTTTAATGTATGAACAATCATGACCCTTATAACAGTATTTGAATGAATATTTAATGCATTAAACAGTGCAACAAACTTCTACGTTTATGTGTGCATTAAATTTCAATCATAAGTAAGGATTGTAAGGAACAACAAATCCATTATCTGCAATTCTTTTTGTAAATTTATTTTTGAAAATAATTTTGACGCCATCATTTTTGCGTTTGTATAGTGGATATCTATTTGATTTAAATGTTGCCGTATTATTAAATTTTTTTGGAAAATTTTTTGTACATTGTTTCGTATTTTTATTTATACATGGACATTTTATATTTTGCATACGACAGGGACCGTGTATCATAAATTGTTTAAGAATACTTTATAATTTTAGATAAATATCTCTATTTAAAATTTCTGCACTTATTATTTTATCAACTTTTTCGAGAGTATCGAATTTATCATTTTTATCTAAGTGTAACAACATACGTATATGCGGTAATCCTCGTTTTTAAATTCAATTACATAGCTATATGCAATTCATTTTCCTAATATTCCCTTTTTTATTACTACATTTTTTAATTCTTCTACTTTTTAATAAAATACTTTTGTTATAATATCTGGACTAACTATTGCATTTTCATAAATTTCCAAGTTTTTAGTTATTTCTTTACAATGTGGGTTACAGGTCATAGTTACAAAAAGGTCAGGTTTACCATGATAATTTACAAGTGTCATTGAGTCAATGTGATTTTGTTTTAAAAATCGTAGACTTCCTCTAAAGGTTGACGGTAATACGACCATTTTTCCAATTTTTGAAGAATCTAATTTTTTTTGTTATGTAAATAGTCCATAACACCTTTATAACAATCACTTCTCAATAAGTTTTGGTTTTTCCGTATGAAATATAATCTGGAGGTTCCAACTTTTTCAAACGCATCAACAATGAATTGTCGAGATAATTTTCCCAAATTAAGGAATGGATTGAATTCATTTCTAACACTAAGTCTATAATTATAAAATTTAAAATTTTAAATATTACATTTTCCAAATTCACTTTTCATATTTGTCATCCATCCAAAACCATCATTCGGATAAATAAGCGGATATGTCATAGGATTTGTATGTTTGCTAATTGTCGGTATACTAATTGGTTTATCATACTTAGAGTAAATGACAATATCACGTTCAATAGGAGGCTAATCGTCTTCTCCAACATATACTATTGGAACTTCATTACAGGTAGATAGATTATATCCATTTTTATTTAAAATATTATTGCGGACAATAGACATAGTTACAGTTTTTGGAGGACAATAGATTTTTGCACGTCATTGTAGTTCTTCTTCTTCTACTTTATGCATCATTTAATAGGCTTTAGCATAAGGGTTAATGTCTCTTATCAAGATATCTAAATGTTTTAATAATGTTAAATTTATATTAAACTCATTCCGTTTAATCGCTGCTATTTCATTATCTAAAATATATAATTGTCCATATTTACGTGCTTTATCTTTATTAGAATGTAACGCATATATATTATGGTAAATTCTTACACATATTCTAATAACTTGTGGTCCTTTACCCGGCAATGTATTAAAATTAACACTAAAATTTGCGAATGCTAAGGCATCATTGTACAACCTAACATTTCGTCAAAAATCAATAATTTCTTCCGTTAATTCAGTTGCTAAACACTTTAATTGTTCTGGGTAAGGAGGATTTCCTAACAATTCTACTCGACCTTTATGACAACGATTGGGGAAATCGTTACTTTTAGTATATTCGAAAGCAAAATCTTTCGCATCACGATGAACACATGTATTTGTCATGTAACTAATGTAATTTTCAGATATGAGATTTTCATCGAAATATATATTTGCTGTGCAACCAATCAGTTTCGAATTAATTTTTTCAGTTGATATTATTTTATTTGATTTCTTTAATTTTTTTTCTACTTTGCCCTTTATTGTTTTATCAGTAACTTTGTTCAATACAATATTATGATTGTTATTATAATTATTATTATTGTACTTTTCATTATAATAGTTTTCTTTAATTTTTAATTGTTTACACTTAATAAATAATGTCTTTAATTGATAAGAATCATATTTACGTTTTCGTTTTTTTTCATCTATTGGTTTATTTATTGTAGTATCATTATTAACATGTTTATTGTCATCAATTTCTATTCGTTTACACCTTGTGCGTAATTATTTTGGTTGGTAACAATTATTTTTTACTTGTATTTTCTTAATAATATCGGCATTTTCCAATTTTTGATTTTTATTTTGTACCATTCTCTCATATTCATTATATTGTTCACTAATAACTCTTCTATAAGTCTCTTTTTTGCGTAATTTTTTTTTTTTTCATGCAATTTCTCGATTTATTAGTATCTCTATTTTCAAATGATTTTATTTTTTATATCTTAATACTTTCAATTTTTTTCATATTTATTTGGTTGTTGTTTTTTCATTTTCATATAAGCTTTTTTCTTATGTAAAGTTTCTTGAACTCGTCTTAGTTCTAATTTATCAATACTTTTTTTTTCTTGCATTTCCATAATAATGTCTTTTTATGAAATTTTTTTATATTTATGTGATTGTCCTGTTACCATTTTCCTATTAACGGGATGTCGGAGCTGCAGCAATTGAGTTTTGCTTTTTTTCTTTCATCAATTTTTTTTTAAATTTATAAATTGAACAAATATAATGACTTGTCCGCACTAAAGCTATATTAATAAAATAATTTTTGCTAAAATAAAAAATCATTTGGACTAGTTATTTTTCTATGAGCTTGGATTGAAAATTAGATATCCAACTCGATAAACCTAACCATAAAATACGATGCATTGAAAGTTTTTATTATAACTTTATATGTATGATATTTTGGTGGATTTCTTGAGTTGTCCTCACTAGAGTTTAATCTTACAAATTTTTACTTCGTAGCAAAAAAACTTGATTAAACGCATCGTTTATTTATAAGCTAGGATTGGAAATATTATTAGAAGATGGGCAGTTTTATCATGCTCTTAAGTCCTATGACAAATAAAGCTTCTTTTTCATCTATTTCTTTTAATTCTTTTTTTTTCTTCGTTTAATTTGATCTCAACTGTCCTAATTTTACTATCGTTATAATTTAAGTGGATATCATCGATTCCCATTATATCATTATCTGGTTTTAAAAAATTTGTATCTGAAATGTCATTGTCAATTTCCATCAAAATTATTTCATGATTCGAATTCTTTTGTTTACGATACATTTCCATGATCTTTTTTTGTTCTGCCAATAATTGCGTTTGTGAGTTTTTTTCTAATAGTTCAAGCTCGGCGAAATCTAAATTCAATGGTATTTGATTTAGACGTTGCTCATGACAAAAACTCCTCCTTATCATGTCCGTTGGATTATCGTAATTATTATTTGCATTGTTATAATTTTGTAGAACTGGAAGCATTCTTATTTGTTGCATTTTAAAAATTCTTGATAAAGTAATCGCATTTGAGAAAAATCATATCTTAAACAGCATGGACCTAAATTATAAAGTATTGCAACAGCGAAAACAATTGCAAAAACGCCACAATCATAGTTATTTGTTTGTGATTGTACTGTTTCGAATACTATGCTCAATTCTGATTTGTTTGGAAATAATCTGTTTATATAAAGCTTATGCTCATCTTATAGACATTTAAGATTTAAACTGTCATATATATGAATCACCTTATGATTATAATACACATAAATCCGGTGACCCTTCTCTAAATTTCCGGAAAATAATAACTGAATTAATTCTCCATCAATCGGTACTAAATTAATATATTATGGTCTTTGAATTAGTGAAGTTAATTGCATGTTGAATGAGGTGCACCGTTTTGAAATATTATTAAATTCTAATACATGAATATCAGTTAACATGAAAGCAATTCAACTATACAATCCCTGTCCCTTAAGAGGCGGTCGGAACCAAATCGGTGACTTAGTTCGGTGCTTGTAATAAATGCTTATAATAATTTATTCATTTATTAATATGGTAAAAATATAGTCATTTCCTCTAGTCATCTACATAAAGAATAATTTAAAATAGTTAAAGCTACAAAAATATAAAAAATATTGTTATAAAGCGAAAAATGCCACCTAACAATCGACACGACAGTTTTTTGCATGCGGTATATGTCAAGTCAGTTTAATATTTTTAATAAATGCTTATAATAATTTATTTACTTATTCATATGATAAAAATATAGTCATTTCCTCTAGTCATGTATATAAAGAATGATTTGAAATAGTTTAAGCCATAAAAATATACAAAATATTATCATAAAGCGAAAAATGCTGACTTGATATATACCGCAAGTCACCGATTTGGTTCCGACCGCCTCTTAACAATTAATTTATCTTTCTCAGTCAAAACCATTATTGAAAATTTAAATTCTTTTCAGAATTTAAATTCATTTTTAATGAACTCTTTTCAAAGATATTAACAAAAAAATTGCTTTCATATTAAATAATTTAATTTACTGCCTTTTTACTTTAAAAGCTGAAAAATAAAAGAAATTATGAAAAATGCTATAAATTCATTGTTATATGATAAATAAATAATAATAAAATTTGTAAAAATAATATAACGATAAAAAATGATTATTTTCGGCAATTATACATTTATGTATTTATGGGATATTTTACACCAACTGGAAGAGCAAAAAAATAAAAATCGCTGAAACTCTGAGAATATATTCTGTTGGTTGCCCAAAATCTGTAAAAAAATTTTTAAGAATTTAGATTGGGAGGATCAAGAGCCATAGATCCTTAAAATTTGGAAATTTTTTTAAAATTTTTGGAAAAGTACCAACTTTATGGTTTTTTTTTCTGAAAATCCTGATGTTTTAAAGAGAAATTCATAAAAATACATCTTGTTGCAAATGAAAAGGAAAGTTAGCATAAAATTTTACAGACCTAAATTTTGAAGTTTTCTATTGGTTCTTACATGTATTACATGGTAATTGAAATTACTCATTGTTTGCTACTTCAGAAATTGCTTTTTGAGGGCTTATTTTCTTTTATTTTTTATTAACTTCAAAATAAATTTTTGATTGGAGCCGGTCTGTGGCACAGTCGGTAGGAGCGTTGGATTCGTATGCTTGGGGAACCGGGATCGAATCTCGCTCTCGGCTGTTTTTCAAACGAGCACCTCTGTTATATGTGCTTTGTACGCAGTACACACTTACGAGCTCCGTCGCTAAGGGATGAAAAAGTGCAGTTGTAAAAATCAACTGACCTTGCGTCCCAGTGGATCGGGGTTTGATTCCCTAGGAAAAATTAGAAAAAATAGTTTTCGAAGTTTTCCGAGGGAATAAACCCGAAGAACACAAAAACATACATATATATATAAAAGTCCCTCTGGGCAAAACTTGAATTATAACAAAAAGTCCCACTGGGCAACAAAAACAAAAATATAATAATCACTTGGTGATGGCCTAAGACGTAACGCTCATATGAAGCAAGCCAAGAGGCCAAAATAATAATTAAGAAGAAGAAGAAGAAGAAATTTTTGATTGCTTAAGAAAGAGCCACTAATAAGAAGTTATGAAAGTTTGAAATATATATATTCATGTATGATTTATTTTTCATATTGAATATAATATGTATATTTTAATGTATGATTAATTTTTATATTGGAAATAAATGATACATGATAATATATATTTTAAACTGTCTTAACTCCTTATTGATCGCTCTGACTTACATGATCAAAAATTCATTTTAAAGTTCATGTAAAATAGAAAAAAATAAGCCCACGAAAAGAAATTTCTGAAGTGGCGAACAATGAGTAATTTCAATTACCATGTACTACATATAAGAACCAATAGAAAACTTCAAAATTCAGGTCTGTAAAGAATCATGCGAACTCTGCTCTTCATTTGCAACAAGAAGTATTCTCATGAATTTCTCTCTAAAACATCAGGATTTTCAGGAAAAAAATGAATAAGTTAAGACTTTATAAAAAATTTTGATAATTTTCCAAATTTCAAGGAGCTATAGCTCTTGATCCTTTAAATCTAAATTCTTGAAATTTTTTTTACATATTATGGGTAACGAAAAGAATATATTCTTAGAGTTTCAGGGATTTTTATTTTTCTTCTCTTCCTGTTGGTGTGAAATGTTGCATATATATATATATAATAAATCATTAAAAAAAGTTTTTTGTAAAAAGAACTAAAATGAAAAATATTTAGAATTATTTCTAATAATTGTATTCTATAATTTATTTACATTTATCTACGGATATTTGCAGTATCTACATTTAAAAAATGTATAAATGATAATAAACAATCACTATTTATCTCCAGCCTAACGTAATCTATAGTTTTCAATATTTTCTTATAATCATTTGTTTATTCACAGTATTATTCTACTTTTAAAGAATAATTTTTATACAAGGTGATGAAATATTTTACTATAAGGTAATATATATACATGTTGCATATCACAAAAAAATTTCAACATCAAAACTAATTCTCTACTGTAAAGAATAAAAAATTAAATTAAGGTGATGTAATAGGGTGTATGTTTAATACATAATTACCGACATTGCAGTTTTCTAAATTTTTAATATTTATTCAAAAATTTTCCGAAATATTTCTATATTATGTTTTTTATTAATTAAATTAGAAGGCTGTAATATAGAGATAATTTCAAAAAATTTGGATTAAAAATACAAAATTTGGAAATCTGTAATGTCGGTATTTTACATTCCCTTAATAGAATTTTGAAATTTTGATATGAGAATACTTTCAATAATTAACTTTTTGAAAACTTTGAATATTGGTAAATTTTTTAAATAACTTGTGGAAGTGAATGCTAATTAAATTTAGTTTTCATATGAAGATAATTATTCAAGTTGTAAATGTATTTAATGAAATAATATAACTATTTATAAGTTATCACTTAATGATAATTTTTTAAACTTTTTATTCATAGTTTGAAATAATATTAAATATATGATTATCATTTTAATAGTTTTTATAAAATATTATGTAAATTTTATAAATATAAATTGTTTAAGGAGGTGTCAAATGGACAGTACCCACACAGCATGAAAGGTTGCTGCAAGGTTTCAGTAATGAAATTATCATTACTGAAACTTTGCAGCAACCTTTCATGCTGTGTGGGTACACTTGCGCCCATAAATATTGACTATGTTTCCATTGTATTTCAAAATTTTAAATAAAGAGATGCATTAACAAATAGGATGTATCACGAAGATTATTTAGTTAAATTTTTAAATAAATCTATTCATTAGTTATGGAGGAGTTTGGGTTCCAATATTATTTACTAATATTTTTCTATTTGCCATCAGAAATCTAAATATCTTGAAAATTAATGATTAGAAAAATTTGAAAATTTAAATAAATAATCATCATGGTACATACTACAAGTTAATACATTTCTTTTATGGAAATTCAACAATAGAATGGGAAGACAGTTAAATATGACAATTAATTTTTATATCTTCTTATAGTAAAATATAATCAAACTTTGACAACAAATTCAACATAATGAAATAATTGTACTTTCAATGATCATATTTAAGAGGAGGTCACGTATCTCTGTCCTTTTCTAATCAAAGAATTGAGTTTTTTATAGAAACTAATAACTTTAGCAAAAAATGAAGAGAAAGCCGCATCTCGTAATAAAAAAAGCAATATTTTCTTTGATAAGAAAGAATTAATTTTATTGCTTCGTTTTCAAGAAAACCTTGAAAAACTTAAATCATAGAGGTTAGGGTGGACAATTTAGTTTTTCAAGGTTTTCTTGAAAACGAAGCAATAAAATTAATTTTTCCTTATCAAAGAAAATATTGCTTTTTTTGAAACAAGATGCGGCTTTCTCTTCATTTTTTGAGAAAGTTATTAGTTTTTGTGAAAAAATCATTTCTTTGATTAGAAAAGGACAGAGATACGTGACCTCCTCTTAATACAAATTTCAGAGTGATATTACAGAATATTATTTTTTTCCGCATTTATAATAAATGTTTCGCAAATAATAAGTAAATTTTTTTTTGAAATGTTTACTTTTTTAGGGGAAATTTTCCTTCTATCTAGACAGTTCATAAATATAAATTCATAATAATAGACATAATCAGAAAAATTTATTAGTATTTCATATATTTTCCCATCTTTATAATTGACTATTGAAAAAAATTTAATATCAAATAAATAATTTTTTAAAATTGTATTTCATAAAATTTATGTTCGAACGATATTGAAAAAAATATTTTTATATCATGTAATGATAATTTTTCAAATGAGGTATTTTGATGTATTTTGAAAATTAATGTTTCACTTATTAAAAATATTATTGTTTTAATGGAATAAATTTTAATATATTTAATTGTTAACAAACTTTATATAAATGACAATTCATTTAAATACAAACACGTGTACAAATGAAAATGTAATAAAGGTAGATATAATTTTAATATATTAATATGTAATTTTAATATATTTAATTGTTAACAATTTTTATATAAATGACAATTCATTTAAATACTATCATGTGTACCAATGAAAATGTAATTAAGGTTGAATGTATGTTATGTATAAAAAATTGTTAACAAGTAACTTTTTAAATAATATATTTTCATGAAAACTAATTTAAATACTTTATTTTCTGAATGATAACTAAATAAAATTTTGATTTAATAAATTTAGTTATACAATTCTAAATATATAATATTTATATAACTGTTCATCAAATGAAATTATTATTTTTTTAATTTATATATTAAAAAAATAATTATTACAATAAATTGTAGTGTAGTTAAATAAAAATGTTTATTTTAATAATTATAGCGTTGAAATTTATTTTGATGGAAATGTTATTTGATTAACATTTACAGTATTACTTTAACTATATTTGAAAAACTACCTGTCATCAATGAAAAAATATTAAATTTTTTAATTAATATTCTATTAATATCAAGAATTTTCTAAAAATTATAATATTTATATGCAAACCTTACTTGTGATACATACACTTTTTAATATTTGTATCTCATTAATATTTTATATTAGATGTTAAAAGGATTGTTAAGTAATTGCAAATAGTTATTTTATTATTCTGAAATATTTAAATTTAAAATTAATCAAAAATGTGTATTTTAATCTTATGGTTTTTTAAATTTAAATTTCGTATTTTATATATATACTAGCTCGCCACAGCGGCCCTTTGGGTCGCTGTGGCTCGCACTTCGGTCTTTCCAGACCTCGGGCCTTGTATCGCGAAGCGATGCAAGGCATGCAAAAACCTTCGTTTCTGGCACATAAGGCACGACCGTAAACGCTCGCGCTTTGCACTCGCTATTTAATATTCAAAGAATATTAAAACAAAACATTTACAAACGCAAAAGCATTCAATGTTAATCTTATTTCTTTTTTTATTGTATTTTTTACCGCAACTTTCAACAGGAGGTTTGAATTTATTGTATTTATTTAAAAAAACAAATTAATAATTATTTTAATTTTTCTTGTAAATTAAGTTGATTGATTTCGAAGAAATTTATGTTATGTGAAAAAAACATATTTTCATGTATACTTTTTAAAGTTTTGAATAGGATAATTTATCAACAGTGACAAGTAAAAAAAATTATTTTATGGTGCAGTAGCTTAAAAGTATAGTTTTGCATAAAGTTTTTATTTGATCTGAATCATTACGACGGTTATGATGATTCAAAACAATAATACAAATGAATATTGGCAGAAAAAAAAAATCGTTCGAGTGGTTGTAAAAGAGTTATCCCTTTAGAAGTTGAAAAAATGATTTTTTGGTGATAATTTGAAAAAAACGAATTTTGAAAAAAAGTATATAAAATAAAATTTATAGAAAAAAATAAGATTAATCTTTTTTGTATGATATATATATTTTTTTATATAATATTTATCAAATTATCATTAAAAAACCTTTATTTTTAACATTTTTCATGAACAATTTGAAAAATATTAACTTCAGAGAAAAATGTATGATATAAATATCATTAATTTTTTTATATTCTATAGCTTTTATGACATATACTTTTTTTAAAAAAATCGTATTTTTCAAGTTATCACCAAAAATCCATTTTTTTGACCATTTAAAAGGCGCCTATTTAAAAACGCTTTCAACGATTTTTTTAAAAATAGGAACGTTTGCTTATGTTATTATTTAAAATAATTCCCTGTTTGAATTATTCAGATCGGATCTAAATTCGTCGAGATAAACTTGATTTCTCACACACATACATGCATACATCCATACATACATTTTAAGGAAGCCTCGTATTTTGCTATAAAAATAAGTTTTTCATCATAAAATAACATATTTTAAAAGGTTACATTTTTCGCGATGTCGAAAATATAAGGCACTTCCGTATAGCGGTCGTGCCTAAAAATACATTTGTGAAGATATTTTTATTAGAAATGAACACAAAATTTTCTTAAGCATGTTTCACGTAAAAATTAATTTCATAAATCAAATTTATGTTCATATATTAAGGTCTGGAAATTATAGTCGTTACTCAGTTCCCAGTTCTCAGTTTATTTATATCAAATATCGTACTATCTTTGTTTTTTTTATGGAAGTAGAGTGAGAAATAGTCACTTGATTGAATAAATTATACGCTTTTTTACTTTAAGCACATGTGTACATATATTTTTATATTATGGTTCATCAAATTATTTTCAATTTTATTGAGTATTTAAAATTAACTTAAATTAATTAAGTCTTATTTACTTAAAATTAGTCATTTATACACAATAATATAATAAAAGAAAATTCAACCGAGCGACGTTAGTAGCGAAAAACTTCAATATAATTAATTCCTATTAAGAGGAGGTCACGTATCTCTGTCCTTTTCTAATGAAAGAATTTAGTTTTTTACAGAAACTAATAACTTTAGCAAAAAATGAAGAGAAAGCCGCATCTCGTAATAAAAAAAGCAATATTTTCTCTGATAAGAAAGAATTAATTTTATTGCTTTGTTTTCAAGAAAACCTTGAAAAACTTAAATCATAGAGGTTAGGGTGGACAATTTGGTTTTTCAAGGT
Organism: Anastatus disparis; assembly: GCA_017163975.1. NCBI lineage: Eukaryota > Metazoa > Arthropoda > Insecta > Hymenoptera > Eupelmidae > Anastatus > Anastatus disparis. The sequence goes on from JAFFSR010000282.1 coordinate 150,897, forward strand.
TTTCTTGAGAACGAAGCAATAAAATTAATTTTTTCTTATCAAAGAAAATATTGCTTTTTTTGATACAAGATGCGGCTTTCTCTTCATTTTTTGATAAAGTTATTAGTTTTTGTGAAAAAATCATTTCTTTGATTAGAAAAAGACAGAGATACGTGACCTCTTAACGTAAAACTTATTAAATCGTGTAACAATTTTCAACAGTTGATAAATATAATGTAAATCATATAATATATGTATATCAATTTTAAATTACTAATAATTAATTTAAAACTCAAAAGTAACTATTTCAAAACGGAATATGGAAGATAAACATGTATGGTTTTATTCCTTAAATATCACGAATCAAAATATTAATTATTAGTGATTTTGAAGTGTTATATATTATGTAGATAATTCTATATTCAATAATTTTTAATTCTAGTAACAGGAAAAGCCGCCCGAAAAGAGATAAATAATTACATTTACTGCGAAAAATCGCCCTTGAATCAAGTAGGTGAAATATCAGTCTTAGTACCAAAAAAAAGACAGTAAGCATCGCAAATTTATGCTCTTACTTCATAATATAATAGTACCAACATTGGTCCCTAAAATTCAAGCTATAGTACTAATTGAAATTATATCGCCACTCTTTTTTCAAGTACCTTAGTACATAAATTAGATATACTTGATTTAGAACCTATTTTAACAATACTTTCCTTTCTCCGTGTAGTTGTTAGTCCTAGTAAACGTCAAATATTGTTTTCGATTATTTCATGGTTCGTTATTGAAACACGTGATTAAAAAGAATGAATTCCTATTATATTTTTTTATTGAATTTAATGCAATTCAGTAGAACAAATTCTTAATTCATCATGATATAATTTGTATCTAAACAATTTTTATGCGTATTGTAACTTTAATTATTCTTTTTTATAAAAATATAAAAATTTAATTTAGTACAAATTTACAATATTAAAATTTATAAGTTGCGGCAATTCTTTTTTATTTTATTTTATTTTTTGCTAGTGAAAATTAAGCTGAATAGATAAAGGCTATAGTGCTGTGTACAGGTGTTAGAATCTAAAAGAAGAAAAAAGTGAGAAAGAACAGTAAATCGACGATTGCCGGAAAGAAAACGCTATTTCGCTTTTGATAGAAGAAAAACGCTATTTCGTTTTTGCTTCAAGAGAGGCGCTATTTCGTCATTGATCGAAGAAAGACGTTATTTCGTTTTTGGCAAAAGAAAAATGCTGTTTCGCTTTAAGTTAGAGAAGACGCTATTTCGTTTCTAGTTAAAGAGATGCGCTATTTCGTTTGAATTTTCACTTCGACAATTTTGTAACGGTACCGACCTGCTCTATTCCGCATAACATCGATCAAATAATGAACTTACATACAATAATATTCATATAAATTATATTAACTTATCTTTTTCATGATGAGAGCGCGGTGGCGTAACGGATAGAGCTCTTGCCTTCAACGCGGAGGGCATGGGTTCGAATCCTGGCCAGGTACCTCTAAACTTTTTTTTTCGAAAGAAAATTAGTGTACGTGCCATTTTATATCGCGACTCTCAAAAATCCGATCTCATTGGGTATCGGTTGATTGTTGGTCACCAAAAGTGGCTGACCATCCATCGGTAGTCAAAGTTTTCGGTATGGTGGGTCTGACAGTCTAGCCTGATGTAATGTGATAAACAGATACCGGGCGGGGACTCCCTCGACCTCACCATAGAAAAAAGATTAATCATATAGAGGACAATATCCTTTATATATTAATCTTTTTTTTTAAAAAAATGAAAAAAAAAATCTTTTTCATGATATTACTCAATATTACTTTTAAATAATATTATATTTTTTTGTTCATTTAATCAAAAATTTAGAGAGGCTTAAGATGATTTCAATGAAATAATAGAATTTTGAGTTATATTATATTAATTTAAGAGAAATCAAAATGAAATATTATGATATTCAAACATTAAGCATAAATTCTTATAAAAAATATAACATTTTTTATAATTATAACTCAGTAAAAGTATATCAAAACTTAACGTATAACAATGGATGTAGTTCCTGATCAGGGCGTAATTTCTGATCATTATTGATTAAAAATAATAATATGTAAGATTTAAGTAAAAAGAACTTTTTTTTAATTTATGAGAAAAAATAGATACAGAGTAAGAAGTATTTCATTTATATGAAAAAATAATTTCACTTCTTCGCATGTAAATGTGTGATCAGAAATACGTCTTAAGTGATCAGAAATGACGTCCTTTGCGGTATAGGTGGATATATGAAACATTAAAAAAATTCAAAAAATAAAGAAAGTGCTAGGAAGGACTTTCATCTAATAGAAATAACTGTAAAATATTTTTTAGAAAATTGTGAATAATGATTAATGATTGCAAAAAATGTTTGATTTCGACCAGTTTAAAAAGTTACTAGGGGAGAAATCAAGGATGAGTTAACGGTGCCCTTTATGCGTACTGAAACTGGCAGGAATATTTTCAAGGCAGTGGCGAGGGGGGTACTTACTCGATCTCGATTCATATTTTTACTCTTAATTTATATGTTAATTTATTTTTTGTAATGTCCCATAGGCTTTAGGTGTGAATTTATTTATAACGGATGGCTGAATGGTTAGTGAGTGAATGTTTTTATTTGATTTTATTGACTACGTTTCATGTTATCGCATACGCTTTTTATTATTTTATTGTATTATCTATTATTTTTAATTATTTTTAATTTTAATATTATGAATGATAGATATTGGATGGCTGCTTTTTAATTTATAGTATTATTGCGTGTATTCTATAATTTTTTTTTACTAATCTGTGATATCACTTTTTGTAGTGATTTACTTATTCAGTATTATTAGGTTTAGTCAATTGACTGTGATATCAACTTTAAATGCAATATGTATATTTACACGCTTTCTCTATTTTAATACAAATAAATGAATATTTATCTATTTACCAAGAGCAATCTTAATCATTAAAATTTCTTCAAATGATTATATTGTCATTAAATTTCATAAATTATTTTATTTTAAATTATATAATAACAAGATACAACAATAATCGCAAATCAAATATAATAAATGCACTAATAAATTCATATTTAACGTTTTTTATTTAACTAACTTAAAGTAAAATGCATAGTGTTCTTCTGGAATTAACTCTTTCTCAATCATTGACATTAAGTCTTTTTTCTTATCTTTATCCAAAGATATTTTTTCTTTATTAACAGGATTTAAGGGATAATTTTTATTCTTATATTTTTTTGACTCTACTGAACAGGAGATGGATTCACTTTTAAATTCATATTTTATTTTTGGTTCATAACCAGCATGAATTTCAATTTCACTTAGCTTCATTATTTTAATCTTTTTCCAATCTTGTTGATTGGCCATTTCTCCAAAATCGAAGATTTCATTTCTTGAAATTTCCAGTACTTCATAAAAAGGTGGTACTTTTTTAGCGTTACGCATTATTTCGCACCATTGTTGTTGCGTATAAACTTGTGAATTTTTACAAGAATTCTCTATGCAAGCATGCATTGAATCGCTTTCATTATGTGTGTGACCTTTTTCAAGATATCTAAAATACAAATTCAAAAATGAGAATATTCACGTTTTATAATAAATCGATAGTTGCAGCAAAGAAGGTTCTATCTAAAAAATGCTTGTTTCATAGGAAATTATTTTTTATTGACTCTAGTTCTTTGCTTACTATAGTGTAACCTGAAGGTCATATGTACTATCAAATAAACATATGAAATTAAATTTTTAATATTAAACCACCCACATAGCAGGAACGCTTCCAAGGAAGCTTCCCATGAAACTTTTACGTAATATTCCAGCGGAAGCTTCCATTAACCTTTCTGTAAGCTTACTGAATCTTACATTAATATTGTATTGTAATATTTCATGTAATCCAAAAGTAAACTAAACGTAAGCATGAATAAATGGCTTATGAAAGCTTGTGGCTAGTGAAATCTTCCACAAAATCTTTTTAAAATCTTACAGTAACCTTTCAGCCAAGCTTCCATGTATGGATCCAGAAAAGTTACATGTAAGATAGTGAGAAAGATTACTGTAAGCTTCCCAAAAGGTCCATCGGTTAGGTAATCGTGAAAGCTTACTGGAAGCTTACTGAAAAGATTCGTGTCATCTTTCATAGAATATTCCGCTGACGTTTAATACAATCTTTCATGAAAGATAACTGCAAGCTTCCCGAAAGATTCATTTGTAAGCTTTCACCAGAAGCTTTCCTAAATCTTTCAAAAAAGGTTAATAAAAGCTTTCACGTAATCTTTCACGAAACATAAATGGAAGATTTAATGAAAGATTAATGTAAATAAAGATGGAAGATTACAGAAAGAATTTTCACCACCGTAAATGTAAGCTTTCTAGAAAGCTTTACAGGAAGATTCCACTGAAAGATTTCATGAAAGTTTACAGTTAGCTAAATATAATCTAGAAAAAAGGCTACTAAATAATTACGTGCAAGATTCCTTGAAATATTTTTACAATCTTACAGTAACCTTTCAGCAAATCTTCCATGAACGTATTCAGAAAGGTTACATGTAAGATAGTAAGAAAGATTACTGTAAGCTTCCCGAAAGATTCATCGGTTAGGTAATCGTGAAGGCTTACAGGAAGCTTATTGAGAAGATTCGTGTCATCTTTCATAGAATATTCCGCTAACGTTTAATACAATCTTTAATGAAAGATAACTGCAAGCTTCCCGAAAGTTTCATTAGTAAGCTTTCGCCAGAAGCCTTCGGAAATTTTTCAAAAGAGATTAATAAAAGCTTTCACGTAATCTTTTACGGAACATAAAAAAAACTTTCATAGAAAATTAATGTATGTAACGATGGAAGATTACTTGAATAATTTTTACAACTGTTAAAAACAAGTCGTATTATCTGTTCTTTTGTAATCAAAGGATTGATTTTTTTTTTAACTATTAATTTTGACAAACAAAAGAGAAAGCCGCATCCCGTGTTGGAAAAAGGAATATATTATTCGATGATAAAGAACTGATTTTAACGGCAATGTGATCAATTTGGTCCAGTAGACAGAGAAGAATAAGTTTACGTTGGAACATGTTATAATTTTATGCCTTCCTATTTTTTACAAACATTTTAAAAATAAATAAAGTGCAAGAAATAAAATTTTGTAAATTATTGTATATTTAAAATTTTTCATTCAACTTTTTCTTCGTAAAAACAATTAAACCTTATTTCATCATGATCTAAGTAAAGGAATTTTGTTAAAGGATTGGAATATTATTATTTTGTTTTCTTTATATTTTAAGAGGTCAGGTATCACTGTCCTTTGCTGATTTAAGAACTGATTTTTTACCAAAACTAATAATTTTAGCAAAAAATAAAGAGAAAGCCGCATCTCATATAAAAAAAGAAAAATTTTCTTTGATAAGAAAGAACTAATTTTATTGCTTTGATTTCAAGAAAACCTTGAAAAACTTAAAACATAGAGGTCAGGGTAAACAATTTGGTATTTCAAGGTTTTCTTGAAAATAAAAAAAAAGTTATTTTTTCGTGAAAAAAGGGTCTTGGGTGTGATGAGTAATAACAATTATTACACAAATAATTTAATGTTAAATGAGACATTTTTTAAACTGAACGCTAGATAAAAGCTTCTTTGCGAAAACTCGAGATGCTGAAACTATATTTATAGTTTAATTAATTATATTTACCTATGAGTAATGGATACTCTCAATTTCTGGCATATTCTGGTGTACATAGAAAATATGGTTTTATTTCTATTTTGGCCACCACAGTTATCGCTGTAAAAGTAAAATTCTTCCGCTCCTGTGGTGTGCATTTTATGAATAAACTGCCACAAAAAACTTGATATTTCATTTGATCCTTTGTGTCCTTCCGTCTCGTTCCAAACATAACAGTATCCCTGATGATTTGCCACATTATAAATCGTAAAATTATATATATTTAATTTTCTTTTATAATAATTTACTGAGACATCGCATCTGGGTGTACTGAGTCGAAACAAGCAACGCAGATTTTGTTATTGTTTTTTGCCTTTTCTTTATTTTCGTTTTTTAAATCCCTTACGATGTTTTTATTTGATAAATGATTTTCATATTCGGATCTTTTCTTTTCTTTATCTTTATCAGATGCATTCGTAAAGGCAACACAAACATCGCACAAATCTTTTTTGGGTTTATGAAATTCTAAATTGAATTCGTGATTGAAAATCTCTCTATAATAGTGTTCAGTTGCAATATTAGTACTTCCTTCCATAGATTTTTTATATTGCCTGTACATTTCTGATATAGATAAATTATCATCGAGATACTTTTTATTTGTATCTTTCCTGACATAGTGGGAGTCAACACATTTAAAAGAGTTAATGTGATTTATAACATTTTCTTTTACATCCTTTGATATTTTTTGTGGCCGATTCTTATGTTTCCCTCCCCTGGTAACATGGTCAACACAATTTTGCTGCAATTTTGCTGCAATTTTCTTGAAAATCAAAAAATTGCAGCAGAACATGTGCTGTCTGTTTCTGCATTTCATAGGGTTTTTTATGAAAAGAAATTACAGCAGATAAGTGCAACAGAATTGCACGTTTCTAGCAGAGAGAAAGTGCAATCTACGGAACGGAAAGAATGCGCAGAATCTTGAAGATATTTTGCAGTAAACTTGCAGAAAAAACTTATTACAGACACTATCAACAAAATTGAGTAAATAATTCCCGACAAAGTTTTGCAGCACTATTACGTAAGAATCGCAAATTGTCAAGTGCGCTTCTGCGAATCGTAATAAGTACACAAGCATATAACAGAATCGAAACAGTCTTGCATCAGAAACTTACAGCAGCACTTTACCTCAGATTTACATAAGAATGACATAAGTTGAGCGCAATTATATGACGAGAATAAACACGCAAACTTGCAGCAGAATCGAAGCAGTCTTTCGTAAGAATCTTGCAGCAGTACTTTACCACAGAATTACATAAGAATGACACAAGTTAAGTGCAATCGTATGACGAAAATAAACACGTGAACTTGCAGCAGAATCGAAGCAGTCTTCCGTAAAAATTTTGCAGCAGCACTTTACCCCAGAATTACATAAATATGACAAAAGTTAAGTGCAATTATATGACAGGAATAAACACGCAAATGTACAGTAGAATCAAAGCAGTTTTATGTGAGAATCTTGCAGCAGATTTGCGCTAAAATTACATCAGAAGGACAGAAATTAAATGCAATCTTATCATAAGAATAATCACGCGAGTATACAGCATACTTGAAGCTATCTCGCATAAGAATCTTGCGACAAAACTTTACTACAGAATTACGTATGAATGTAGAACCAAAATATTTATCATCTTTTACTGATAGAAATTTATTTAAAACTTTTCTTAGATATTATAAAAATTTTTTATCTACGTTTTTTATATTTTACAGTTGGCTGCAATGGTCTCCTCTCTTCTCTCCAATGTCTACATGTATATAATTTTATACTATAACATCAGCGCCCACCCCTTTGTGTATATATGTCAATTGTTTTTTGCGTTCCTTCATATTTTCTTTTAGCCAATATGTGCCTATAGGTGTAGGCATCGGTAGTAAGAACACGTAAAGTTTAAAGAAATGCATTAAATGTATCGCAATTATAAATTATTATATTTTCATTAAATTATAAATTATAATTTTTAAATTCAACATTCGCTTTCTTAAAATCTGTCAACAACTCTTATGAACATGTTCTCGTTAGTTAAATGTTAATAATATTCACAATGAAAATTTTTTATTAAAATACAATGTATTATCCTTATTCTATAAAGCAACTTCAATTTTTGGAACTATTAATTAACTTTGAAATTCTATAAACTGTGCTGCTGCAAGATTCTTACGGAAGACTGCTTCGATTCTGCTGCAAGTTCACGTGTTTATTCTCGTCATACAATTGCGCTCAACTTATGTCATTCTTATGTAATTCTGGGGTAAAGTGCTGCTGCAAGATTCTTACGGAAGACTGCTTCGATTCTGCTGCAAGTTTGCGTGTTTATTCTCGTCATATAATTGCGCTCAACTTATGTCATTCTTACGTAATTCTGGAGTAAAGTGCTGCTGCAAGATTCTTACGGAAAACTGATTCGATTTTGCTGCAAAATTGCGTGTTTATTCTCGTCATATAATTGCACTTAACTTATGTCATTCTTATGTAATTCTGGAGTAAAGTGCTGCTGTAAGATTCTTACGGAAGACTGCTTCGATTCTGCTGCAAGTTTGCGTGTTTATTCTTATCTTAGAATCGCACGTTTCGATTGGTAATCTGTTGCAAATCTGCCGCACGTTGCAGTCGCAATTAAATTTCAGCAGATATGCATTAAAATGTGGAAACAGACCACGCAAGTTCTGCACAATCGTGCTTGCAACAGATTGTGTTACCAGGACCAGTTATTGATACTGTAAGGAGGAAAATTTTGAACAGCAACAGTTCTTCGTACTTAGATAACGATCAGAGATCTCTGATCGTTATCTAAGTACGAAGAACTGTTGCTGTTCAAAATTTTCCTCCTTACAGTATCAATAACTGTGTTTGAAATACCTATCATTACAACAACAAAAATTTTTAAGTATTTTTAACGACATGTCGGAGTTTCCCCCTTATTAATAATATTTTCATTTAAAGTTTATGAATGAACGGCGCGTCAAATCAAGTTCTTTCGCTGCAGTAAGAAAATATTCAAGATTTTTTGGAGTGTGGACAAGTCAAGAAATTCACTTAAATACTATACATAAAAAGTTATAAGCAACCTTTCTAGGTATAGTATTTTAAGGTTAGGTTTATTGAGCTTAATATTTAATTTTCATTCAAAGTTTATAACAAAATAACAAGCTCAACTGAATTATTATTCTAACAAAAATTACTGTATCAACATAGCTTTAGTGCGGACAAGTCATTATGTATGTTTAAATAATGAATTTAAAAAGATATCAATAAAATAAAAAAAACAAAAATCGATTCCAGAAGAACTCTGACATCCCGTTAACCCTTAATAGTCACACTTCAATAATATGACATTATAGTCTCACTGGGTGAAATACATCTATAAATTTTAAAATGCAATAAAAAATCAAATGCAATCATCAAAATAAAATACTAATATAAATTTTGAGTCTTTCTCTTTAAGATTGTACCGGGTACATATGAAAAATTTGATTTTTAATATTCAAAAAAAAATAAATAAATTAATAAAATCTTTTTTTTATGAATAAAAGTCCAATTCTGTTCATTTTAAACCCATAGTTTCTCTTTGGAAAGCTGCTAGAACGCGACTAAGCAGTCTATTCAAATAAAATCTATTTGAATTTATCGTTGAAGATTAAAACTAACTGTAGATGACAAAATTAGTCCTATTTTTTTAAAGTTAATATTATTAATATAATGACTATTAAGAATTAAAACTTTTGTAGAAGAATGTAGAAAAAGTAAATTTAAAATATGATCAAAATTAACATAAATACCAAAATTTAAGTGTTATTCGCAATTCATTTCATTTTTTTATTTAATATTTCCAATAAAATTAACAATTAACGGCATGTCGGAGTTCCCTTCCTCTTAATAATAATCTTTACATTCAAAGTTTATGAATAAACGATGCGTCAAATCAAGTTTTTTCACTACAGTAACCAAATTTGTAATATTAATCTCGAGTGCGGACAAGTTAAGAAATTTACCAAAACATTATACATAAAAAGTTATAAGCAAACTTTCGATGTATAGTATTTAGAGGTTAGGTTTATCGAGCTTGATATCTAATTTTCATTCAAAATTCATAAAAAAATAACAAGCTCAATTGAATTTTTATTTAAAAAAAAAATTATTGTATCAACATAGCTTTAGTGCGGACAAGTCATATTTACTTAAATAATGAATTGAAAAAGATATCAATAAAATAAAAAAAGCAAAAATCAATTTCAACAACTCCGACATCCTCTTAAAAAGCTATGCTTACCTAGAGTGTTCATAAACATTGTCCTGCAAACTTTAATTCTTACATTTCTTTTTTCTAATGTATATGTACAAGTAACGGTTTTTCTAATTTCATTTTCCAATTTTCTTTCTAATGGTGTTCTCCAAGAAATTTGTCGTGCAATATACTCCCACTGTCTTTCTTGATTTTTTAATCCCCACAACTGACGAAATATAATCTCTCTTTCCTCATAATTAATTTTTGTTGAAGATTTTAATCTACAATGTAAGCACTCAGGCTTCATTTGCTTTTTAAATATCGGGGCATTTTTTTCGTCCACTCCAGATTTACCCTCTTGCCTAGCTTTTTTAGCTTTAAATGCAGCCCATTCTGTTACATTCTGTTTCTTTTTTCTTGTCAGTTTTTTAATATTCTTATTATTCAAAGGTGTGTTAAGAAGGGGCCGAACTATCTGTCTTTGTCTAATAGCGTTTTTCATCATTTATGTAAACACTATCCGGTATAACAAGAAAAAAATAGCAGCCTTCGCTAGATATTAGTATAATAAGTAAATTTTGTAATAACAACCGAATTTTTTCACTGCGTAGTTTTTGAATAATTAGAGACCTACCAAAAGAAGATAGGTTATATTCTAGATTGCTAGTAGGTCTCTAATTAGTCAAAAACTATGCGGTAAAAAATTTGGTTGTTATTACAAAATTTACTAATTATACTAATATCTAGCGGGGGCTGCTATTTTTTTCTTGTTATACCGGATAGTGTTTACATAAATGATGAAAAACGCTATTAGACAAAGACAGATAGTTCGGCCCCTTCTTAAGTGGCAGAATATTGAGGCTTGAATCGTCAATCAAATCTATATTGATTTAATAATGGAATGATTTATTAGTGATTAGAAAAAACAAATTTAATGAATTAATTTTAATTGATGAAATATCATAGATAAATGATTTTTATTATACATTTAGTTTTCATTAATATTTGAGTAGTAGTCATATATAATATATATATAGTAGTAGTCATATATATAATTAGTAGTCGCTTTTTTTTTATTGCAACCTTGATAAGAATAAAATTTTGGATCAAGTGCGCAGGTTAATTACCCACATAGCACGAAAGATTCGGGAAGCTATCAATAAAAGATTCAAGGAAGATTTCAATGTAAGCTCCCAATAAACTTTCCGGAAACTAGATACAAGTTCCAGTAAGATTCCATTGATTTCTTTCAAGGAAGCTTCGTGGAAGATTAAGCAACGCTTACACGAAATATTCCGATAGTACTAAATGGAACATTACAAAGAAGCTTTCAGTAAGCTTCCAGGAAGATTGAATCAAATATTACATAAATGATTTTTGGAAAATTACTTTATATCTTGCAGAAAGCTTTCAGTAATATTTTGTGAAAGATTCCATCTAAACTTCCTGCAGCCTTTCTCAGAATATTATAGTAAGGATATATTAATTTTCATGAAAAGTTATGAGTGACTTTTTTGGAAGATTCCTTGTAAGCTTCTTTTAAGCTAAATGGAAGTTTTAGAAAGATTACATTGGCATCTTTCATGGAAGCTTCGCGAAAGATTTAGGAAAGCTTACGAGAAATATTTCGTTAGCACCAAATGGAACATTACAAAAAAGCTTCCAGTAAGCTTTCGAAAAGATTGAATGAAATATTACAAGAATGTTTTCGAGAAGATTACTATATCTCTTGCAGAAAGCTTCCAGTAACATTTTGTGAAAGATTCCATCTAAACTTCCTGTAGCCTTTCACAGGATAAGGGTATATGTTTATATTCATGGAATGTTATGAGAAACTTGTTTGGAAGATTTCTTGTAAGCTTTTTGTAAGCTTACCCGCGTAAAAAAAATTTCGTTTGGCTAAAGTTTATATGAAGTTCAAGTTTTGCTCAACTTCATCTAAACGTGGCCAATGAGACTATGCCAAACTTGATATTATTAATTTTTATGTATGGTAAAAGTTTGGCAAAAGTTTATAAAATGATTAATTGAAGTTTTAGGAAGTTTATTTTTGTTCGAGCAAGTTCGGAGAAAGTTTGGCAGAAGATAGAAAAAACTAAATTTGTCAGATTAAGTTTGGTTAAGGTTTGGGAAAAGTTTTCTGAAATTTTTATCAACGTTTGCCAAAGTTTAAAATACAGTATTTAAACTTTGGTTCAAAGTATTGATTATCTTTGGGGAAAGTTTGGCTCTTTGAAAGTTTGGAAAGTATTTCGAAACTTTAAACAAAGCTTTACAAACCTTCAAATAGCATTCATTTGATGCTATTATAAACGTTTAGCAGAACTTTAGGCAAAATTCATCAAAAGGCATGTAAAAGTTTTACAAAACCTTAGGCAAACTTTATCTAGAGTCATTGGACAATTAAAAATTTTATGCACATAAGATTTTTCTAAAACTCTGCAAGATTTTAACTTTGAAATACAGATTTTTTATGAATATATATCTCAAAAATTCTATGTCAACCAGGCCCGCACTTTAAAACGAACAAAATAGTTCTAAAAAAATTCAAAAAATTCAAGCTCAAAGTACACATCCTGAGGATAATCTGTACCAAATTCGATAAAAAAAGTCTGTATTTAAGATAATTAGGTGGACCGGTTGACGTGGAATTCTCGTTATATATATATATATATATATATATATATATATATATATATATATATATATATATATATATATATATGCAATTTACTATTATTCAACATATTAATATTTTTTATTTATTTATTTTTATGACTTCGTAAGAATTTGTACATAAAAACAAAATCCATCAAAACTTTATTTCCAACATTATTTTAAATTAAAAGAAATTATAATTTTCGTACAAAATTAAATATCTTTTCACAATATATCTTATAGAATATGATTTGTATTAATTTACACAAAATTATTTTTCACCTTTGTTTTTTTTAAGTCGTAATAGACTTAAATGCTTAATACTTTTACCGTTTGATTTTTTTAGAACAATAATTTTATGAATACAATAAAAACTTGAGAAAATATTTAAATGAAAATTATTAAAATAAGCTTTGATTCACGAAATAACATTAATTTTTTACAAAGTTGTCAACAATTAAAAATTAAATTTAAAAACATTAAAAATTTCAATTTTGATTATTGATAATTTTAAATCGAAATTGCTTTAAACACAATAAAGCTTATTTTAAAGCTTTTTACTTGAATTGTGATTTAAATCTCTTAAATTTAGTGAATTAAATGTTACATATATGGTCCCAATAATTTTTCTTCCAAAAGAAGCTAATTATTATTGATTTTCATAAAATTGTTGTTGACATAAAATCAAACTTACAAATTAATGAGAATTGTAACCTATAATTCTACTTTCTTATATATTTTTTTAATAAGACATTGTATTCGCTCAAAAAAAAGTCCATGATCCACAGCTCTGATGCCATTTGTTGGAATAAAACCATGACTTGAAATAAACCTATGAATAATAAAAAAAATATATTTATATTAAATAAAATAGATAATAATAAATAGAGATAATCATAATAGAAGATAATATAAAATAGAATAAAGATTCAATTTATTGAATCTTTATTCTCATATAGTTTTAATTTTTTGTAAAAATATAATTCTGAAATTCTTATATGTGGATATAGATCAATGTCATGCGTATAAAAAATTAAAATAAAAAATTTTCATAAGGTTATACATGACAAAAAAAATTATAAAAATTGGGAATATTTTATACATTTTTTTTTGATACATGCAAAAAAAATACTGGCTTCCAGGTATTAATATTTTCTAATAATATTCTTATAATAAGTTAAATCATAGAGAATGATACTTTAAAAAAGTATACATTATAGAAGGTATAAATGAATAACTGATCTTACCTTTAAATTGCTCATAGTTTTATACATTCAATATTTCTCCAAGTTTTTAGCTAAATAAATAAATTCAATTTTTGAGCACCTGATAAACTCACGTACTAAAATGAAAAACACATTGGTTGCTATATTATTTTTTAACCGATAAATTAATATCATCATATTTATTACAATCTATCAAACAAACATTTTTAGTAGTTTTTCACTTGCTTTTTTAAACGATTTGATAAATAATTTTTCTTAATTTTTCATTCATCATATTAAATGTATGTTTTACACTTTAGAAACTTAATTTTTAAACATCGGAACTAATTACTAATTAAACTTATTTTTTTTTGGTATCTATTTTAATAGGTTAGTCATATAAACATGAAGAGAAAATTATCAATGGTAAATGAAGTCAGTTGTAAGCAATTGTGAGAAAACAGCAAATTAAACCAGGAGCTTCTAACGATATATCGAAATCCGTTCTAAGACTTGATAATATTCACTTCATGCTTATGTAACTAGCCTATCAAAAAAGATACCAAAATAAAGATATAAGTTTAATTAGTTATTAATTATAATATTTAAAAATTAAGGTTATAAAGTATACAACATAAATTTAATAATGTGACTCAAAAACTAAGAAAAATTATCCATCATAGTTTGAAAAAGCAGGCGAAAACCTACTGAAAAGGTTTGTTTGATAGATTGTAATAAATATAATAATAATAATTTTCAATTAAAAAATAATATAGTAATCAATATGCTTTTCATTTTAGTACGTGAGTTTATCAGGTGCTCAAAAACTGAATTTGTTTATTTTGCTCAGAACTTCATAAAAAATTTAATGTATAAGACAATGATAAATTCAAAGGTAAGAGCAGTTATTGTTTACACCTTCTATAATGTATACTTTTTGAAAGTTTTGTATGATTTAACTTATTATAAGAATATTATTAGAAAATATTAATACCTGGAAGCAAGTATTTTTTTTGCATGTATCAAAACAAAATATATAAAATATTCCCAATTTTTATAATTTTTTTTGTTGTGTATAACCTTATAAAAATTTTTTATTTTAAAGTTTTATACGCATAACATTGATCTATATCCACATGTAAGAATTTCAGAATTATATTTTTACAAAAAATTAAAATTATATGAGAATAAATTGAATCTTTATTCTATTTTATATTATCTTCTATTATGATTATCTCTATTTATTATTATCTATTTTATTTAATATAAATATATTTTTTTTATTATTCGTAGGTTTATTTCAAGTCATGGTTTTATTCCAACAAATGGCATCAAAGCTGTGGATCATGGATTTTTTTTAGAGCGAATACGTCTTATTAGAAAAATATATAAAAAAGTAGAATTATAGGTTACAATGCTCATTAATTTGTAGGTTTGATTTTTAATCAACAATAATTTTATGAAAATCGATAATTATTAGCTTCTTTTAAAAGACAAATGATTGGAACTATATATGACACATCAAAATTCAAATGAAAAGCTTTAAAATAAGCTTTGTTGTATTTAAAAACATCAATTTATATTAAAATTTTCAAAAATTATCAATAATATAAACTAAAATATAGAAACATTTGAAAATTAAAAGTAAGCAATTTATTATACAATTTTTAATGTTTTAAATTTAATTTTTTATTCTTGATAACTTTGAAATAAATTAATGATCTTAAGTGAAACGAAACTTATTTTAATAGTTTTCTTTTAAATTTTTCTCACAAATTTGTATAGAAAATAAGACACATATAAGCTGAAACTTAATTTTAAAAAAAAAATATTTTTTTTTCATAAAATTATCGTTTTAAAATAATCAGTCTCTAAAATATAACCATTTAAGCCTATTACGACTTTAAACAAAGGTGAAAAATAGTTTTTTGTGAATTCATACAGATAATATTCTATAAGATAGCGAATGAATATTGTGAATGAATATTTAGTTTTGTATGAAAATTATAATTCTCTTTAATTTAAAATGTTGGAAATAAAGTTTTGATAAATTTTGTTATTATGTACAACTTTTTCTTAAGTCATAAAAATAAATAAATAAAGAAATGTTAATATGCAGGATAATAGTAAACAATTGCATAGGTAAGTAATTTAAGCGTCCATGCATGTATGCATGTATACATATATCGAGAATTCCATGTCAACTGTGCCACTTTATTCTCTTAAAAATTGACTTTTTTACCGAATTTGGCATATGTTATCCTAAGCATATTTACTTTCACCTTGAATTTTTTTAGAATTACTTTTTCTCGGTTTAAAGTGCTGGTCCGATATGGGATTCTTGAGATGCACAAATAAAAAATCTGTATTACAAAATTAAAATCTATTAAAGTTCTGCAGAGTTTTAGAAAAATCCTATGTATACAGGAATTTCCTAGTTTTACAATAACTCTAAATAAAGTTTGCCTAAAGTTCTGCAAAACTTTTAGATTACTTTTAATAAACTTTGGCTTAAGTCCTGCTGAACGTTTATAATAGTTTGTGAAGCTTTGTTTAAAGTTTCGAGATACTTTCTAAACTTTTAAAGAACCAAACTTTCCCCAAAGATAATCAACATTTTAAGCCAAAGTTTAAATAATGCATTTTAAACTTTGGTAAACGTTGATAAAAATTTCAGAAAACTTTTCCCAAACCTTAACCAAACTTAATCTGACAAATTTAGTTTTTTCTATCTTCTGCCAAACTTTCTCCGAACTTGCTCGAACAAAAATAAACTTCCTAAAACTTCAATTAATCATTTTATAAACTTTTGCCAAACTTTTACCATACATAAAAATTAATAATATCAAGTTTGGCATAGTCTCATTGGCCACGTTTAGATGAAGTTGAGCAAAACTTGAACTTCATATAAACTTTAGCCAAACGAAATTTTTTTTACGCGGGTAATTAAGAGTAGGCCGGATTCGCTGTCCTTGTTTAATTGAGTTTATTGGTATTTATTCAAGTATTAATGGGTTCATCTACAATGCAATAGATATTATTATCATGAATATTCACACACAAGGTAAAAAAATTATATTGCATTGTTTTTGAAAAAAGTAAAGAACGCATAAATAGTTTAAACATAATCTCTTACTTCAGTGTTCCTTACTTTTTTCAAAAACAATGCAATAAAATTTTTTCTCATTGTATATAAATATTTATAATAATAATGTCAATTACGCTTAACTTGCAGATACTACCATTAATAGTTGAGTAAATAATATTAAAACTAATTAGGAAAGGCCAGCGAATCCGGTCTGCTCTTCAAAGTTTTAGATAGATTATATTGCAATCTTTGATGGAAGGACTACAGAAGATTTAGGGAAATTCATGAAAAATATTGCGATCACACTGAAAAAAACATCTTATACAACCTCCCAGCAAGTTTACGGAAAGATTAAATGGAACATTATAGAAATATTTTTTGAAAGATTACTTTTTTATCTTGCGAGAAGTTTTTAATAACGTTTTGTGAAAGATTCCATCTAAACTTTCTGCAGCCTTTCAAGAATATTACAGTGCATAATATTTATTATTAGAATTTAATAACAGTTGGAATTATCAAACTGTTAAATTACTACGAACATATAATTATCAATATGCTGTAAAACCAAGATTCTTACTAAAACTCGTTTACCATATACCGTTCATTTTTAAGATATTGTTTTAATAAAGTTTTATACATCATTAAATATCTTTTTTTTAAACTATTACTCACTTGAATCGAGGGATTCACTTTCATGTAGCTCTACGTTATTCGATTCAAAATCAAAAATATTTCCATTACCTTTCGTAACATTCTTCTGAGAGGATGGTTCAAAATTAGGAATTCTATCTGATTGAGATAAACTGTAACTGTCCGATTCTAAATTTAAATAATAAATATTATACTTATTATGGTAAATTATTGTTGGCACTGTTACATTATGATAAATAATAATATCAAGTTTATTTCATCCAAATAGGATGATTAAAATGATATTATATTCATAAAAAAATTAAATTTCAATCATTTCTACGAAATTATAAAATAATTACTTATTTTACTAAACAAAGTAATGAATATTTTATTGTAAAGTTTAAAAAGTCTGTGCTAAAATAAGATTTGGATTGATAATGTTTAGTTGAGATTTTAATACCTTCATTAATTAAATTTCTTTCATTTGAAAAAATATTATTCAAGCTATTCGAGGAATAAGCATTCGTAAGTATGTTTATCTCTTCAATATTGGAACCTTCATACGATAAATTATGATTGTTAGACCTATTTATAAAATTTCAGATTATTTTAATTAATTATAAAAATTTTTGTCTAATACATTTAATTTTACTTGTCTCTAAGTATTCAGATCACTATAAGTTAATGAAGATGAGATTAAATTATAATTTGTATTAGCAATTGATGGTTTTAACAGAATTTCAAGTTATTCAGATTTCTTATTCTTTATTTAATAAATTAACTGTTACATAAAATATAAAAATATTCAATTAAGACAAAAATAATAATTTGAATTTCATTTTTTCAAGGTATTATTTTAAAATCACATATTTCTAGGTAAACACGTTAGATAGATAACTGATCGATTTTAGTAAAAAAATTATTTATTACTTGAATTGATGACTTCGTTTCCATGTGACTCCGCGTAATTCGATTCGAGATAATAAGTATTGTTATTCAATCTCGTTACATTGTTCTGAGATGATTGTTCAAAACTATCAATCTCGTCAGATTGGAATGAATGGTAATAATTTGTTCCTTAATTGAAATAATAAAAAATATAATACTTTTTACGTTAAACTATTGTTGGGACTGTTCCATTATAATAAATAATAATATCAAGTTTATTTCGTTCAAATAGGATGATTAAGATTATTATTATATTCGTAAAAAAATTAAATGTCAATTATTTTTACGAAATTATAAAATAATTACTTATTTTACTAAACAAAGTAATGAATACTTTATTATAAAGTTTGAAAAGTCTGTACTAAAATAAGATTTGGTTTGAAAATTTTTAGTCGAGATTTTAATACCTTCATTAATTACATTTGTACCATCTGAATGAATATTATTTAAACTATTTACTGAATAAGCATTCGTATGTATGTTTATCTCTTCACTATTGGAACGTTGATACCATAAATTATCGTTGTTAAGACCTATTTATAAAATTTGCGATTATTTTAATTAATTATGAAAATTTTTGTCTAATACATTTGATTTTACTTGTCTCTAAGTATTCAGATCACTATAAGTTAATGAAGATGAGATTAAATTATAATTTGTATTAGCAATTGATGGTTTTAACAGAATTTTAAGTTATCTAGATTTCTTATTCTTTATTTTATAAATTAACTGTTACATAAAATTAAAAATATTCAATTAAGATAAAAATAATAATTTGAATTTCATTTTCTTCAAGGTATTATTTTAAAATCACATATTTCTAGGTAAACACGTTAGATAGATAACTGATCGATTTTAGTAAAAAAAAATATAATACTTTTTACGTTAAACTATTGTTGGGACTGTTCCATTATAATAAATAATAATATCAAGTTTATTTCGTTCAAATAGGATGATTAAGATTATTATTGTATTCATAAAAAAATTAAATGTCAATTATTTATACGAAATTATAAAATAATTACTTCTTTTACTAAACAAAGTAATGAATATTTTATTATAAAGTTTGAAAAGTCTGTACTAAAATAAAATTTGGTTTGAAAATTTTTAGTCGAGATTTTAATACCTTCATTAATTAAATTTGTACCATCTGAATGAATATTATTCAAACTATTTACTGAACAAGCGTTCGTATGTATGTTAATATCTTCGTTGGTCGATCTTTCATACGGTGAATGATTATTGCAAAGACCTATTTGTAAAATTTAATTTATAATTAATTTAATAATATAAAAAATCGAAGCGATCACAAACCTAAATTACGAGAATTTGATGAGCTTGAACACTCCCCTTCTCTCCAAGTATTCAGATCAGTATAAGCTAATAAAGATGAGATTAAATTATAATTATTATTAATGATTGATGATTTTAATAGAATTTTAAGTTATTCAGACTTTTCTTTATTTTAAAAATTAATTTTTTTTTTTTTTTTAAGAGTTTTTTTTTCTTTAAGAGCATGACGAAGCTGCCCGCCTTCTAATAATATTTCCAATCCTAACTTATGAATAAACGATGCGTTTAATCGAGTTTTTTTAAATGATTTATTTTAACAAAAATTATTGTATTAACATATCTTTAGTGCGGACAAGTCATTATATTTGTTTAATTTATGAATTTAAAAAGATATTGATAAAAAAAGCAAAACTTGATTGCTGCAGCTCCGACATCCCGTTAAAACATTATTTAGAAATAAAAAATAAAATTTAAAATTATTTAAATATAAAATTTATAAAGAAATTATTTGAAACGAAATGATTTGAAAAAAGCATTGTTGGAAAATGTAATAGATTATTTTTTATGCTCAAAATCTGGAAAAATGAAACTTGCTTTTGCTTATTTCACTTTCTCTTAACATCCCTAATTCCTCCTCAAGTTCCAAATCATCAAGTTCAATTTGTCCAAGTACCTTGAGAACTATTACAAAACATTTTTTATTATGTACTGATTAGATACTTAAATACTAATATAAACTCTTTGATTATTTAAATTCAATTAATAATAATTATCGCATCATTGTTTATAAGGGCCATTCTAAAAAAAAACTCCTTTGCTAGCTCCTTTGCTATTAGACTTAAAAACTTGCAATGTACCATAATTATAGAAAATTTTATGTAGAATATAATGTGAATAAAATAAATATAAATAAATAAACATAATAAATAATAATAATAATAATAATATAATAAATAATAATTTAATAATAATATTTATATATATAAATATAATATAAATGTGAATTTTTTAGAATGACCCATAAATGATTTACATAAAATAAGAGAACAAAATAATTGTAAGAAGAATATTGATATTGTAGGTTTACACAGTTTATAGTTTGATATGAATTGAAGATTATAAAATAGTTAATTTAATAAAAATATATTTGAATAAAATTCATTCAATAATAATAAAAAATTTTATTAAGAGGCGGTCGGGTCTATTCGCCGCTACATATAGGGTGGCGCTGCGGTCAGGTGAGAGAAATCTATTAAATATTTTTTATACAGCTATTTACAATTTTCTGAGACGACAATATACTTTTAATGCTGTCATTTCCTCTAGCCATCTATATGTAGAATAATTATTAATACTTATCTTGTTTGAAAAGTCTGAAATATTGTTATAAAGCGAAAAATGCGATGCAACGTAGGACCGATGTAAACATGCGTGCACCTTCCCTTAGTGCGACAGAGAGAGCAATACTAAAGAATGATGTATGCTAATGTTTACGTCGGCTCTACCTCGCGCCGCATTTTTCGCTTTATAACAATATTTTAGACTTTTCAAACAAAATTAATATTAATAATTATTCTACATATATATGGCTAGAGGAAATGACAAGATTAAAAGTATATTATTGTTTCAGTAAATTTTAAATTGCTATATAAAAAATATTTTATATTTTTCTCTCACCTGACCGCAGCGCCACCAAGCGGCAAATGGTTCCGACCGCCTCTTAATTGATAAATAAATACTTACATTCCATTTTCCAATCTTTTTTAATTTTAGAGCATTGAGCATTGACTAAGTTTGAAGCTTTTCGTGCTATCAATGACAGATGTTATTGGACATATCCTACCTTCAAATTGTGATAGAGATAAGGCACAACGAATCCAAAATTTTATTTCATATTCTTATTTATTTTTAAAAAGTATAATTTGATTGATTAGTTTCTTTAAATAGGTTAAACAAATAACCATACATGAAAATATTTATCTGCTTGTCACTATTTTTCAACGAGAAAAACTAACATTTGTTTAATAACCTTAGTAACAGATGATTCTTTTTTTTTTCTTAGAGATGGATATTTCCTTAAATTGATTTTTTAAATAGAATACAGAATGATGGAAAACGATAGAATTTATTAAGTTTTAACCATTTTATGTAGATAAAAAAATCTATTGATAATTAACAAATCAATAAAAAACTAATACTTGGAGTTGTTACTAATTTATAATAAAAATCAAGATAATCTGATTTTAAAAATCATTATTTTTCTAAAGAAATTTTTTGATTATAAAATTAATTTTATTGGTACTCTTATTTAAGAGGACAAGACATTAAAGTTTTCCAAATTTTTCATTCTTAATCCAAATTTTTCAAAAACATCTCTATTGCTATACCTTCTATTTTAATTAATAAAAATTGAAAATATCAAATTTGAATTATATATAAAATGAATGAAAAATAAATACACTTTATCATTTACATAAACATCAGTTCTTCATTGATAACGTAAAAATCTTTAAGCTTCATCAAAGCTCTAAATGTATCACAAGTTATAAAATAATGTGAATTTGGTAACTCCTATTAATGAAACCACAGTTCGGAATTGTATTTTATCATGATCTAGTTCAGATTTTGACTTTAAAAAGCCGTAGTTCAACACGTTTATGTAATATTTTAAAAATGTAATATTTCAGATCTTGTTTATTTCAGGAAGAAAATTGAAAAACGATTTCCTAAAAAGAGACAAACTCTAAATTTCTCAGGTGCAAAAAATTTTTATCTTAAGATAATTTTAAGATGGCTCATCCGTTCCCAATGATATTTTGTAAACCTAAAAGTTTTTGACGAAACTTTACTATAATAATCTTGAAATACCCATCATTTCATTGGTATTATAAAAACATGAAGTAAACCATCAAATCTCAAGTAATCAACGGCTGAAAAAAAGATATACACACGCGTAAATGGAAAAAATCATGATTTGTCCATAAAGTTGATTATAACTTTTTTGTTACTTAAAAGTTTATGATAAAAAAAGTATGGAAGACAGACGATTTAATAACGATTATAATATGATTGAGGAAAAAGGGAGTAAACGATGTAAATAAGGAGAAATTAAGTGTAAAAGTTGAAAATATTTGATTAACGTAGAATCGAGTGAACCAGCTGGTATATACTGTGCATGCGTGATAATCCTAAGACGCTTAGAGTGCATGTATACATATTACAAAGTCCTCTGTATAGTGCCGTATATAAGTAAATAATCACAAGGGGTTTTTTAAGAAAAAAAAATTTTTTCTACGCATTTACTTATGCTATGATTTTTGTTTTCAAAATAATAATAGTTATAATTGAGACATATAGAGTGTATTAATTTATAAAAATTTGCAATAATACAAATACCACCAAGGGACCCAAAACATGATACGGTCCTAGGCGGATGAGCCACCTTAATTGTGGAAAAAGTTGAGTTTTACTTTTTTTTATCACCCGTTCTTTTATAAGAATTTTAAGCCAACATTTTTTGCATGATTTTACTATTATTATTTTTAGCAGAAATCAGAACTCTAATGCTGTTCTAGGACATGTGCAAATATTTTCGTCCTAAAAACGCTATCTCCATGAATTTTTTGGTATTGATCGGAATATTTTTATGAAAAGTTCAAAAAATTTCCTAGAAAAAACTATATAAAAGTCTATAGCGAGAAATGCTTCCCCGCAGAACTAAGAATCGTTAAAAATGATCAAATATCGTAAAAATCATCGTAAAACATAAGCTCGGAAAAAATCTGAAAAAATTCAGGGTAATTCAGGACATGAAAAAGAAGATATAAAAAGATTTTAAACGAAAAAAAAATTTTGGTCAAGCGATTTGTAATTACTCATATATATGAGACAGATTTGTCAGAGAATCACGCATAGATGAACAGACTGAATGTAGTTCTTGCAAGTACATTGCAAGAACTACATGCTACCACAATAGACTGTTCGAAGCACTTGCAAATAGTAATGTCTTAAAGGAGCTGAAAGACTTGGGACTCTTATCCGGGCCTCAAGGGGACTTGAACGGATTCACTTCTGCGCGCACTTTCCTGGAGTATCGGTTTCACCTCATGATGATGATAAGCATTGTGAGAAAGTTCTTTCTGAATTTAGTGAAAATAGTTTTGCTTTTAAACCAATTAGGATTTTAGACCAATTGCGATTTTGTTTTTTCTTTCGAAGGTACTTCAGAAGATCGCTCACGATCAATTGTGGAAGTATATTATTACAAATAAGATACTTGATCCTATGCAGACTGGGTTCAGAAAAAACAACTCGACTCAGACAGCTTTACTTAAATTAACAGACGATATAAGGTCAAGTCTAGACAAAAAAACTCGTCTTACTTTTTGACTTTAGTAGAGCATTCGACACGATCTCTCCCTCTAAATTACTTGCAAGGCTTGGATCGTTGGGGTTTCCTAGGGTCACTCTCGTGTGGATTAACTCCTATATTTCAGGAAGGAAACAAATAATTTGGACACACAAGAAGAATCAGGTTGGCTAACAACCAATGTAGGAGTTCCACAGGGCTCAGTACTGGGGCTTTTGTTGTTTTACCTTTACAGCAACAACATACGTGACACTGTTGACACTGGATGTGTTGAGCACCTACTGTATGCAGGTGGCCTACAGATTTATACTTAGGTTCCTCGTTAGAATGTGGATGAGGGTATTCTTATCTTACAGAGGACAGCCAAAGCGGTGTCGGAGTGGGCGCCTGGTGCCCCACTTACTTCAAATGCCAACAAGATTAAGGTAATCGTCTTTGGTAATCATTTTATTAATTCATTTTATGTTGGGCACTGAGGACGATTAACCTTAGGGGAGGTGTCAGCATTCCTTTTTCTGACTCTGTAACGAGCCTTGGTGTTGTGCTTGATTCTAAGCTTTCTTGGAAGCTGCACGTGAATATGGTTACAAAAAATTTAACAGAGTATTCTATGCTTTGCGGCTTTTTCGTCAATACACCATGGAGATTCTGCGTAAACAATTTGCAACCGGCCTGCTGTTTCCACATCTCGATTACTGTTCGGTGGCTCTGCTCGATGCTTCTCAGGGATTGAGAAGAAGAATAAAAAGACTGCAAAATTCGTGTGTGTGATATGTATTAGACGTAAGAATGAGAACTAATATTTTTCCTTATAAAGTCACGTTGGGTTGGTTGCGTACTGATTCGAGGAGACTTATGTACAAGATCGTGCACATGAATACTCCGGAGCATCTAGTGGGTCTCTTCACCAGATGTGTACCCAGGGCGACTACTAGAAGAGAAATTAAGGATCTAGCGATGCTCTTTATGCGTACTGAGGTTGGCAGGAATTTCTTCCAAGTTCAAGCTGCGCATTTTTGGAACTACTTGCCTGCTGAGATTAAATATCTTCCATCTCTCAGCAGGTTCAAAGCATCGGTGAGGAGATACTTGTTTGACTTCGAATAATATTTTTACTATTAATTTATGTTAATTTATTTTGTAACCTCCCGTATATAGGCTTAAGGCGTGAGTGTATTTATTGCTGAATGGTTAGTGAGTAGATGTTTTTATTTGATTTTATTCTATTGACTGCGTTTTATGCTATTGCATATGCTTATTATTTTATTGTGTTATCTATTATTTTTAATTCTTTTAAATTTTAATATTGAGACTGATAGATATTGTATGACTGCTTTTTAATTTATAGGATTATTGGGCGTATTTTACCATTTTTTTTGTATTAATTTGTGATATCACTTTTTTGTGACTTACTTATTCAATATTATTCAGTATTATTAGGTTAAGTGACTGACTGTGATATCAACTGTGCAATATTTATATTTATATTTATATATTGTGTAAAGCTTCATGTCCCACATAACACGAAAGCTTCCAAGGAAGCTTCCCATGAAACTTTCACGTAATATTCCAGCGGAAGCTTCCATTAGCCTTTCTGTAAGCTTACTGAATCTTTCATTAATATTGCATTGTAATATTTCATGTAATCTAAAAGTAAGCTAAACGTAAGCATGAATAAATGGCTAATGAAAGCTTGTGGCTAGTGAAATCTTCCACAAAATCTTTTTAAAATCTTACAGTAACCTTTCAGCCAAGCTTTCATGAATGGATCCAGAAAAGTTACATGTAAGATAGTGAGAAAGATTACTGTAAGCTTCCCAAAAGGTCCATCGGTTAGGTAATCGTGAAAGCTTACTGGAAGCTTACTGAAAAGATTCGTGTCATCTTTCATAGAATATTCCGCTGACGTTTAATACAATCTTTCATGAAAGATAACTGCAAGCTTCCCGAAAGATTCATTTGTAAGCTTTCACCAGAAGCTTTCCTAAATCTTTCAAAAAAGGTTAATAAAAGCTTTCACGTAATCTTTCACGAAACATAAATGGAAGATTTAATGAAAGATTAATGTAAATAAAGATGGAAGATTACAGAAAGAATTTTCACCACCGTAAATGTAAGCTTTCTAGAAAGCTTTACAGGAAGATTCCACTGAAAGATTTCATGAAAGTTTACAGTTAGCTAAATATAATCTAGAAAAAAGGCTACTAAATAATTACGTGCAAGATTCCTTGAAATATTTTTACAATCTTACAGTAACCTTTCAGCAAATCTTCCATGAACGTATTCAGAAAGGTTACATGTAAGATAGTAAGAAAGATTACTGTAAGCTTCCCGAAAGATTCATCGGTTAGGTAATCGTGAAGGCTTACAGGAAGCTTATTGAGAAGATTCGTGTCATCTTTCATAGAATATTCCGCTAACGTTTAATACAATCTTTCATGAAAGATAACTGCAAGCTTCCCGAAAGATTCATTTGTAAGCTTTTGCCAGAAGCCTTCGGAAATTTTTCAAAAGAGATTAATAAAAGCTTTTACGTAATCTTTTACGGAACATAAAAAACACTTTCATAGAAAATTAATGTATGTAACGATGGAAGATTACTTGAAAAATTTTTATAACTGTTAAAAACAAATCGTATTATCTGTTCTGTTGTAATCAAAGGATTGATTTTTTTTAAACTATTCATTTTGACAAACAAGAGAGAAAGCCGCAACCCGTGTTGAAAAAAGGAATATATCATTCGATGATAAAGAACTGATTTTATCGCCCACATAGCACGAAAGCTTTCAAGGAAGCTTTCCTTGAAACGTTTACGTAATATTCCAGAGGAAGCTTCCATTAACCTTTCTGAATGCTTACTGAATCTTTCATTAATATTTCATTGTAATATTTCATGTAATCTAAAAGTAAACTAAAAGTTAACATAAATAATAAAAGCTTACGTGTAATGTTTCCTTAAATCTTTTTGCAATCTTATAGTAACCTTACAGAAAAACTTCCATGGATAAATACGCAAAGGTTACATGGAAGATATTGAGAAAGATTACTGTAAGCTTCCTGAAAGATTCATCAGTTAGGTAAACGTGGAAGCTTTCAGGAAGCTTTCTAAAAAGATTCATGCCTTCTTTCATGGAATATTTCGCTTACTTTAAATAGAATCTTTCATAGAAGATAACTGCAAGCTTACTGAAAGATTCATTAGTAAGGTTACGTCGGAAGCTTTCGGGAATCTTCCGAGAAAGGTTAATAAAAGCTTTCAAGTAATCTTTCATGAAACATTAATGGAACCTTTCATTAAAGATTCATGCAAAAACCACCTGCATAGCAAAAAAGCTTGCAAGGAAGCTTCCCATGAAACTTTTATATAATATTCCAGTGGAAGCTTCCATTCACCTTTTCGAAAATTAACATAAGCTTACATTAAGCATAATATAAGTCCAAAAATGCTTCCTAAATACTTAAATTTAATATTCCGTGGAATCTTTTTGCTATCTTCCTGTAACCTTACGCAAAAGTCTTAATAAATGGATTAGCAAAGGTTTCAAGTAAGCTAACTAGAAAGATTGCAGTAAGCTTCCTGAAAGATTCACTAGTAGTAAGCTAACTAAGAACACTTTCGGGAAGCTTTCGTGAAAGCTTAATGTAAATGTTTAAGGAATATTCTACGAAACGTTAATTAAATCTTGCATATAACATACCTGTAAGCTTCCTGTAAGATTCATCAGTTAGGTAACACAGAAAGCTTCCAGTTAGCTTCCAAGAAAGGTATATGTTACTTTTCAACAACATTTTATGGGATATTCCTCGGAACGAAAAAGGAAATGTCGGTAAAGTAGACATTTTTAATCTTCTTTTTATATGGTTTTAAATAATTAATAAACATTTATGTAAATAATAGATTGATTGATAATTAGTTTTATAATACAAAATTTTCTAACTAAAAATTATTTTTTTTGTACAAGAAAAATAATTTAGAAATGCGCAATAAATTATTAATAATTTTTTCAATGAAAAATTATATAAAACTGTTTTTTGCAGTAAAAAAATTAGATTTATTCTGTAGGATATTTGAAGTATTAATAATTAAGTAAATTAATTAGATATTATTTTCATAAAATATTTTCAGTTGTATAAAAGAATGAATTTTTTAATACAAAAAAATAATTATACTGGCCTCTAATTATTTTTAAAAATTATTAATAACTTACTATTATATATATACTATAAAGAATATTATAAAGATAAAGTTTATGTTGCGTAAACTATATAAATAAGAAATGATCAGTGTTCGTAACAAGCGTACCGTAGTGTCCCGAGTAGAAATTTGTTAGGGCTGCCACATTTGATTACGTGGCCCCCATCTGGCGGCCGAATGCGGACCAATAGTGGCGTGTAATGGGGCGCTAATCCGGACCACTCAAGGCTGCGTCATCTTTCATAACCTCCAATGCCAAATTATAATATACTTGTTTAGTTTTTCATAAACTACCTGTTTGAAAACTTTCTTTAATATCTTAACAAAATTATCTTGTAGTGTTTTCATAAAATTATCCTAAGTTGATAATTTTTGAATAATTTGCCGTGTGAATATTTATTAAATTTATAAAATTTAGTGATTGCAGAGTATTTGGAAAAAAATTAATAAAAAACTTGAGCGAGCTGATATACTTAATAAAATAAGAGTGCGTAATTTTCGTATATGCATTGTAAACATAAGAATTCATGTTCCCAGGAATCTACCTCAGATAGCGAAAGTTATAAATCACAAATACCAGATTCTGTAGGTACAATTACTGGATACTTAAATTTTCTATCACAGATGGAGACTAATTGAAAGTATCTTGCCATTGTAAATCCTATAATTTGAGGTTATGTTTTTAATAACTTTCAAATCACATAACATTTTCATAAATAAATTGTTTGTATATAAAAAAAGAACTATCTTGATATAATTTATTTATATATTTATTTATTTATTTAACGTACTTACATTTAGCAACACAACTGAAAGCCGGCTTTTAAACAATAACTTCGTCTACCTAAAGTTTGGCAGCCTTGCGAGACCCAGATCTGCGCCCCATTACATACCTCGTATAATACAATGCATAAGCCACAAGAGGGCCACATCAAAATCTTTCGGTGCCACTCGTGGCCCAGATGTTTGCCCTAAGTCTATTTCTACTCGGGGTAATAGGTACACTGAAAGAACTTTTTTTATGCTGTAAGCCAAAGCGTGAGGGCGCAGTATACTACAAGTTTACGGGAGACAGAAAAACAAATGTTGGCGTTTTAAAAGCCAACCGATATCAGCCAGCCGTGCGCGCGCAACTCATAAGTAATTTTTGGCATTCAAAACGCCAACACATGTATTACTGTTCGCCGCTGAGAATGAGCGGACTGTATACCTCCCCTCTTGGTTGGCAGTTCGCTAAGACATCTATCCGTGTAGCGTTGATGCTTTGTAATCTGTAGGTCATGGGTTCAAGCCCCGATCAGGTCGAAAATTTTTCTTGCATTTTATGCGTTTTATGAGTTATATGCGTAATGATGTTAATTATTTACTGTATAAAATAATTTGTAAGTTAAATGAACGATAAAATAAATCTATAAAAATGTATCAGATTCTAGAAGCTTAGTAGTTATCTTACTAGAATCTATTATTAAACTTTCTTGAAAGCTTACTGTAATCCTTTCGTTAAAGCTTCCTGAAAGGTTCCCTAAAATATTACGCGACAACTTTCCATAAAATATTTCTGACAATTAATTTTTTCCATACATTTTAATCTTACTGAAAGCTTTTATGAAATCTTCCTGTAAGATTTAAGGGAATCTATATGTAAGACTCACGAAAGCTTTATAAATATCTTACCGAAATTTTTTATTTAGATTCCTTGGAAGCTTACCAACGTCTTACGAGAAAGCTTCCTAAAAGGTTCCCTAGAAGATTACAACAATCTTTCTCGGAATATTTCTGACAGCTAGTTTGTCCCAGACATTTTAAGCTTACTGGAAGCTTCCATGGAAGCTTTTTATAAGGTTTCAAGGAACATACATGTAGGACTCAAGAAAGCTTTGTAAATATTTTACTGTAATCTTTTATTCAGATTCCTTGGAAGCTTACCATCGTCTTACGGGAAAGCTTCCTGAAAGATTCCTTAGAAGATTATAACAATCTTTCTCGGAAGATTTCGAACCTTACACGGAAGCTTCCTGGAAGCTTACAGGAAGCTTACGTGCTATGTGGGGTACAATATTTATTTTTAAATTTATAAATTGTATTACACCTATTTGTATTCTGATGCAAATAAATAATACCTGTATAATATATATATATATATATATATATATGGCATTTTCAAAATCATTTTATAACATGAAAGTATAAAGAAAGCTAGAGTTAAAGACTACAAAATTCAATAGAAATATAATAAATAGTACATTACGATACACGTGCTCTAAGTGGTCCTTTTTTACATGGCGTGCAGTTAGCACCCGAGCGCAGCGAGGGTGCTAAGCATGTCGTGTAAGAGGACCACTTCAAGCACACGTATTGTATATTATTTTATTGCACGTGTGTGATA
The DNA here is from genome assembly GCA_017163975.1 of Anastatus disparis. Classification (NCBI taxonomy): domain Eukaryota; kingdom Metazoa; phylum Arthropoda; class Insecta; order Hymenoptera; family Eupelmidae; genus Anastatus; species Anastatus disparis. The sequence goes on from JAFFSR010000282.1 coordinate 181,623, forward strand.
AATCCGCCACACGTAATCTATACTCTAGAAAATCAATTTTAACGAAATCTATACGCTCCACGAATGATAATTCGTAAATAACGAACGCTATATATCAACAAAACTATACACTCCACGAATGATAATTCGAAAAAAAGTGAAAACTATACACATTATCAAAACTAAACCCTTCGCAAACAAATAAGAAAAGCAAAAACGATTTCAAAAGCATCCTATGAATGTGAAATTTATTATATTAATAAGTATTAATGTCACTGATATTTTATTAATAATTAAATACAATATGCTAACAAAATCTTGCCGATTATTTAGATTCATGTATACACGAGTTAGAAAAAGTAAAGCATCTATTTCAATGTTCATATATGCATCTCTCTCTTTCTCATCGTTAGGTCGTACGCACTGTATGCGCATGCGCGTTGTTCAGATGTCTTATATGTTTTGACAACTCATGGCACAACAATAATTTACAAACTATAGTTTTCGTTATCTTGATATTTTAAATATTTTATTGTAGTATTTATATATTTTTGTTGATTTTCTGCGTATTATTTGGAGTTAAAAGATATTTCTACACTGAAAAACCCTAATGCGGCTGAGTGTTTTCAAAGGTAGACACTCACGCCACTCTGAACAGTGGACGCTAATCGTACTTTCAGATTCAACTCATTGCGTGCCAGATTACACTGAGTGTCATTTCTAGTTTATCTTTCTATCGAAAGAGCGATCAGCGTACTCTCAGATGACACTCAGTGTAATCTGGAAAGCAACCGATGTGATTTTAAAAAATTTAATATTTAGGTTCTGAAAGCGACATCTATTCAACTCAAGAGTACACTCAGCCGCACTAGGGTTTTTCAGTGTACGTATTAATATATGTATAAAGAGTGATTGTAACGCGTGATTATTATATGGATACTTTTTTTAACAGTATAATAAGGTGTGAAATTTCTTATGGTAGTACTTTTTTACACAGTTCAAAAAAGTTGTATTTAGCTCCCGCTAGAGGGTATAGAAAATGTGGATTTAGCTCACACAGTGCTATAAAATATCATAATAGTATATTATGCTACGTGGGGTAAAAATGCGGCATTCTAGGCCAGCATGGATCTCGCCTTTGGCTCAAGAGCTAGTATTCCGGCCTAAAGTGTCGTATTTTTATCCCAAGTGGCATATACCATTTTTTCCTATGCCGGACTAAAAACACGTATAACTTAAAGTTCGTGATAATTCATTTATCGATGAAAAATCAATAAATAAGGAATCACAAAGAATTATCCAGTACTCTCCACCGAGCATGCGCACTCGCTGTCTACCCCACTGCTACTGATGATACTTCATTTAAATAATCCATAAATATATGACTCTTATTATAATTCACTACAGATTATAATTCATCAAAATAAAAAACTAATTAAACAGCACAATCAACCGTTTATTTTATATAAATAAATTTTGTTTGTACACTAGTTTGTAACACATCAAACAGAGAGAATCGATGCATGTGACTGGTAAACAAAAAAGGATAAACTATAGTATGCGTACGAGAGAGAGAGAGAGAGAGAGAGAGAGAGAGAGAGAGAGAGAGAGTTCAAGAAAAAGATAAATGTATATCTTCTGTACTCTTAACACGCACAAAAGGGACTTGAAAACACAGCAGTATACTGGTCTGTGTATACCACAGGTCACAGGCCTGTATATATACAGGTCTGTATCGGCGCCAAGCTTACTGCACAACTCAAGTGAACATATTGACCGGGGGATAACGCCATGTTTTTACTGCATGATTTTGAAGAATAACGACGTGCTTTTCGCCGGGGTATGGGAAAAATTGTTTATTTTTAGGTAAAATGATTCAACTCAAACCTTGTTATGTTAAAAAACAAGTATTTTCTATTATTTTTTTGTGTTATTTGAATTTTATGAATTTCTATTTTGATTTCTCTCTAATTAATATAACTTTTAGAATTTTTTACTAATAATTCTATTATTTTATCCAAACTGGCTTTAAGCCTCCCTAAAATTTTAATTGAATGAATTCAAAAACATTACATCATTTAAAATGAGGTCGTCAGTGGCTCGTTTGGTAGAGCGATTTGTTCACAAACACACTGAAACAACCTCCGCCGCTAATTAGCATCCCAATGATAGCATAAATACAGAATTAAAATAGTAAATTACGTAACTAGTGCGGGAAGTGGGTGATTCCCGCACGGAAAGTTTGTCGCCCGAATGAAGCGAGGGCGACAATTTCCATGCGAGATCACCCATTTCCCGCACGTGTTACGTATATTATTTTTCCACACAAGGTGTGGGAAGTTCGATGTCTTTTACATAATATATGATTGTATTTTACAAATTAATAATAAAAAAATAAAATGATTATATAATTATAAATTAAAATTTATATTACAAAAAAAAAAAAGGAATTGAAAGTGGATTAGAGAATCGAGGATGTGATAATAGAAACAAATTTATAATATTGTAAACTTTATATTTATTGAAAGAAAACGTAAATTATAGTATATTATTCACCAAGGGAGTTAATTTCAAAAATATCTTAAATCGTATGTAATTGTTACCCGAGCCGAAGGCGAGTGTGACAAACATACGATTTAAGGCATTTTTAATTAACTCCCGTGGTGAATATACGATTTTTTTACACAAGGCGCGAATAGTGGGTGCTTTTTATTCTGCCGGTAGGGAGAAAAAAACCCACTTTTCGCGCAGTGTGTAAAAAAAGTACATTATTTGATTAAAAAAAGAAATGTAAGTATTTCTATAAATTTTTAAATAAATCAATAAATTTACATATTTAACCAAAACATCATTTAGTTAGATAATTTTTTTACGAATTTAAATTTTAGAATTCACTTTAAAATTAATTTTAATGTCATTACAATTGTTTAAAGTCAGTGTAATATTTTTTTTCTTTGTTAAAATTTTAACCCCACTATTTTATATTTTTTTCTTTGTTTAAATAATTTTCTCACTTACAATGCATACGCAGAAATAATTTTAGATTTTTTTTATAATATTAAACATCTAATAAATAGTATTCTTCTTTGTTAAAATTTTAACCCCATTCTTTTATATTTTTTCTTTGTTTAAATAATTTTCTCACAATGCATACGCGAAAATTTTAGATTTTCATTTTGATAATATTAAACATCTAATAAATGGTATTCTTCTTTGTTAAAATTTTAACCCCACTCTTCTATATTTTTTTCTTTGTTTAAATAATTTTCTCATTCATAATACATACTCGAAGTTTTAGATTTTCGTTTTTATAATATTAAACATCTAATAAATGGTATTCTTCTTTGTTAAAATTTTAATCCCAGTCTTCTATATTTTTTTCTTTGTTTAAATAATTTTCTTACTTGTAATGTCCTCACCTTCGGCTCGGGCCGTAAACTTCTCGTTTCGTAAATAAAGCCTTTCCATACCCGTTACGTAATGTACTATTCCCGCACGCTATTTCTCGTGTAGGAATTTTTTCCCGCACGTTTTTTTTCGTGCGGAAATAGGGCACTTCCCGTACGGGAAATTGTATGAGAAATCGAACTTCCCGCACACCGTGTGGAAATAGTACATTACGTAACGGGTATGGAAAGGCTTTATTTGCGAAACGAGAAGTTTACGGCCCGAATCGAAGGTGAGGGTCGTAACGAGTTTCGTAAAAAAGTCTTTCCATACCAGTTGCGTACAGTATTTTTCGCCATGAGAGCCAAAAAAGAGCAACGAATTTGCGATTTTAGGGTTAGAATGGCGAAAAAAATTTTCCTTAATTCTAAAATTTCTATAGTTTTTATCACATTTAAAATTATTCAAAACTCTAGTGGGATCAGAAAAAGAACAAATAATTAATATTTCTCTAAAATACACTGTCAATAAAAAGATTGAAATGATTAGAAAAACCTAGAAGTAGCCTTTTAATATGTGTAAATATTTACAAAATAAAAATAACAGTTAAATGAAAAGGAATTGATAGTTACTGCAAATAAACTAACGTTCCTGGTCGGAATTAAACATTTTTTGCAATCATTAATCATTATTCACCATTTTCTAAAAAATATTTAACAGTTATTTCTATCAGATGTAAGTCCTTCCTAGTACATTCTTTATTTTTTGAATTTTTTTTGGCTTTTCATATATCCACCTATACCGTAAAGGACGTAATTTCTGATCACTTAAGAGGTATTTCTGATCACACATTTACATGCGAAGAAGTGAACTTTTTTCACATAAACGAAGTACTTCTTACTCTGAATCTATTTTTTCTCATAAATGAAAAATAGTTTTTCTTACTAAAATCTTATATATTATGATTTTCAATAATGATCAGAAATTACGCCCTGATCAGGAACTACATCCTTCTCGGCACTATAAAAAAAGTTTCGCCATCGCTGCCACTATCGCTGTGCTAGGTATTTAGAGATCTCACCGTCCCTTTTAAGAATATTAGATTTAGCTAGATTTAACTATATTTTAGATTGTTTTAAGCTTAAAAGCTGTCAGATATCTGTCTATAAGCTTCAAAACTAGCTGAATTTAAAAGTTAAAGACTCCAACATTTAGTAGGAATACAATAAAAATTAGCATTGCTCCAAAAAAAACAATAAACAAATACATGTTTATCTCATGTAATAGGTCGAGAAAATATAAAAAGTTCAGGTAAAATGATACAACCCAAACCTTGCTATGTTAAGAAACAAGTATTTTCTCTTAATTTTTTGTTATTTTAGTGAATCACATAAAATGAACATGTGCTTATTTATGGCCCTTTATAAAAATGATAATTTTTTTTACGTTTCATAAAGTTATTGCTATTATACCAACTGACTCCAAATCTATTATGCTTTGCAGTTTATAGTTCAGATTTTTTTTTCAACGCGGAGATTCAAAGTTTTGATATACTTCTACTAACAAGGAGAGCACCCCACCTCCGGGAAACGGATTCGGCTGAAACTGCAGAATATGATTTTTTCATGAAAAAAATGAACCCGTGTTTTTTCTTTTCGTCGAATAGGCCCCCTAGACAAGGATATGGACATTTTTTTAAAAATATGGTGAATAAAAGCCTTTATAAGAACTTAAATAACCAAAGAACTAAGACTCTTAAAAAATGCATAAAAAACAAAATAACTTTTGAACTACTTAAGATTTTTTAATGTTACAAAGCTTAAATTAAAGCATTTAATTCGTGCTTTATTTTATCTTCCATGCATTTTTTTGTAGGAGTATTAGTTCTTTGGTTATTTAAGTTCTTATAAAGGCTCTTATTCGCCATATTTAAAAAATATCTATATCCTTGTCTAGGGGGCCTATTCGACGAAAAGAAAAAACACGGGTTCATTTTTTTTCATCAAAAAATCATATCCTGCAGTTTCAGCCGAATCCATTTCCCGGAGGTGGGGTACTCTCCTTGTAAGTTATAATTATAAAAAATGTTATATTTTTCATGAGAAGAATTTTAATGTTTGAATATCATAATATTTCTTTTTGATTTCTCTTTAATTAATATAATATAACTCAAAATTAATTAAATGAACCAAAAAATATAATAAATGATGCAATATTTGCAACTTGCTTCCACCAACAGGATACATTAATAAAAAGGATAAAGAATTCCACTGGCAATCTCTGTTCAATTTTTGATTAAATGAACAAAAAAATATAATATTATTTAAAAGTAATATTGAGTAATATCATGAAAAAATTAAGTTAATATAATTTATATGAATATTATTGTATGTAAGTTCATTATTTGATCGATGTTATGCGGAATAGAGCAGGTCGGTACCGTTACAAAATTGTCGAAGTGAAAATTCAAACGAAATAGCGCATCTCTTTAACTAGAAACGAAATAGCGTCTTCTCTAACTTAAAGCGAAACAGCATTTTTCTTTTGTCAAAAACGAAATAGCGTCTTTCTTCGATCAATGACGAAATAGCGCCTTTCTTGAAGCAAAAACGAAATAGCGTTTTTCTTCTATCAAAAGCGAAATAGCGTTTTCTTTCGGCAATCGTCATAAGAACAAAATAAAGATGATTATTTAAATGTATAAATGCTGTTTAAAAACACATAAATATTACAAAAAATACGACACAACAACATATTAAACATAAAACATATGTAAGATTTTGTGGTTGAAATAAAGAATCTTTATTATAGAATGAATAAAAAAAAATTTTTTATTTCACAATATTATTATTAAAATGTCAATTTTTTGCTCCAAAAAATGTGACTATTGAAATAATGCATGTTATATAATTAACTTGTGTTTCCATGTGATGTGTTTCCTTAAAAAAAAAAGTTTTCCAAACTTATATATAAAAAGATTCTTTTTATAGCTAAGCTATTTTTTCTAATAAATTAACTTCTTTTATAATCCGAAAAATTTGGAAGACTTTAAACGATATACAAAAAGATAGTTCAAATAAAATAATGACATCTCAGTCATAATATATAAATATAACAAATAAATTAAAAAAAAAATTTGCTTATAAATTTCAGAACTCGGCTTTTTTAGCGTTAACTTTGAGTTTTAAAATCATATGAAAGCGTATTGAAAATATCATACTCCATATTTACAGTTATATTTTCAGCTGTTCTCGGTCAAAAAAAAACATCTATAAAAACCGCTAATAATATAAGTAAAATACAGCTATATTTATTTATATTATAGTGATATTCATGTTTTTTCAGCTAAATATCTATGAGTAATAACAAATTATCAACTAAAAATTTAGGTATATTTTCAACTATAAAGGATATCTAAAAAACCATTTATTTTCAGCTATAAAGTATAGTTAAATATCTAGCTATTAATATATTGTAATTCCGGTCAAAAAAAGTTAGCTATAAAATATAGCTAAAAAAATAGTTAAATATATAGCTGTATCGTGCTCGTTTTACAGCTATAACGATGTGTTTTTTAGCTGTTTTTTATAGTTAAAAATGTACATAGTTAATAATTTCGTTATACCGAAAATATTAATAGCTACAAACAAATTATATTATTGTTTAATTCTCGAAAAAATATTATTGAAGTCGGCGTCAAATTCTACATCTGTGCAGAACAATTCAACAACTTGACGCTGACTTCGAAAATATTTTTTCGTGAATTAAACAATAATATAATTTGTTTGTGCTGTTTACAAATAATTAGATAATCTATAATATGTTTGCAACACATGTGTTAAGTTAGATGCGTACTATGCGTATAATTATTAAAGATTATAAATTATTTGTAACTTTTTAGTGCATTTTTTTGAAGTCGGTTTTGTTTATTGTTAAAAAAATTTTTTTTCCAATGTTTAGAAAAGTTATTCAACAAATGACGTCTTTTTATTATTTCAGAGACGTATTTTTTTTAATAAAAATGACGTCTTTTCTTACGAATTTTTATTTTAAAAATACGTTTTTGAAATTATAAAAAGACGTAATTTGTTAAATAGCTTTTCTAAACATTGGAAGAATAACGTCTTTTTTGTTCCAATTTAAGACACAACCAAAGACGTCTTCAAGAAAGTCAATTTCTCCAAATTTAGGAAAAAATAACGTCATTTTTCATGAATTATGTCATTGAAAAATGACTTCACATGATAATCATTTTCCATTTAAAGGAAAAAACAAAAACGAGGATAACCTCGTAGTTTCAATTCTTCGAAAAATGAAGAGCATTTGCGATTGAACTGAGAGCGTTCTGGCCTAATATATCTGCGCCTTTGAAATTTGTATGAGGGATCGCAAAACTTGAAAATCGCCACCTGGTGAGTTAAAATTAAATTGACGCAAGCAACCATCAATTCGATTGCAAGTCACTAGGTGACGATTTTCAAGTTTTGCGATCCCTTACATATTTCAAATTTCAAAGGCGCAGATATATTCGGCCAGAACGCTCTCAGTTCAATCGCAAATGCTCTTCGTTTTTCGAAGAATTGAAACTACGAGGTTAACCTTGTTTTTGTTTTTTCCTTTAAATGGAAAATGATTATCATGTGAAGTCATTTTTCAATGACATAATTCCTGAAAAATGACGTTTTTTTTTCCTAAATTCGAAGAAAATGACATCTTTGAAAGACGTCTTTAGTTGTGTCTGAAATTGGAACAAAAAAGATGACATTTTTCCAATGTTTAGAAAAGCTATTTAACAAATAACGTCATTTTACATTTTCAAAGAGGTATTTTTTTTTATAAAAATACGTCTTTTCATTATTTCAAAAACGTATTTTTAAAATAAAAATTCGTAAGAAAAGACGTCATTTTTATTAAAAAAAATACGTCTTTGAAATAATAAAAAGACGTCATTTGTTGAATAACTTTTCTATATATTGGAAAAATGACGTCTTTTTTGGTTCCAATCCAAGACACGACCAAAGACGTCTTCAAAAACGTCTTTCAAGGATGTCTTTCAAAGACGTCTTAGAAAGACGTCATTATTTTCAACAGGGAGGACGTCATTCGTTTCAAAAAAAGAATTTTTTTTGAAAATTCACGTCTTTTACTATGAGTATTTATTGGAAAAATACGTCTCTGAAATTATTTTACTTAAAAAAAAGACGTTATTTGGTTACTGTATTTCCGGAACATTAAAAAAATGACGTCTTATTTTGTTCCAATCTAAGACACGACCCAAGACGTCTTTAAAGACGTATTCAAAGACGTCTTCAAAGACATCTTTCAAAGACGTACTGGAAAGACGTCATTATTTTCAACAGGGAAGGGCTCAGACTCACGCTTTATCTATAGAATAACCCTACTAAAAAAAATGAAACAAAATCTCATATGAGAACTCATATGAGATCTCACGTGAGATCTCATGTGCCGCAAAATTTTATTTTTCCTGATGCCCGATCTCATGTGAGACCTCATGTGCAAAAAAATTAATTTTTTCCTACACTTATAGTTGTAATCAATGTCAACAAATCTAGAATCTAAATTTTGGTCTATAATTCAATTTATTTATATATATTAATAAAATTACGATTAAATGACTCTACACTACATCTACAAAACAATCGTTATCTAAAGCATGCTATTATGGATTATGGATTATGGTTTTAAACTATATTCGAGCGTAATTATACTTGGCGATTAAATAATGATAGAAACAAATTTTTTACGAAGATTCAGACGTTATTCAAAAGTAATAGTATAGATGCTAGTCACTACAATTATGCATGTCGCCTTTGACACTCAAGAAGGCCATCACTTTTCAGTGAGGTCTGGAGCGATGCCGTTCGTATACAAAGGTTTGTACAGAATTTATGTATTTACACATTGAGAAACTTATTTCATATCGCAGACGGAATCATGTATACGAGGCTCGGGGTCAGTTCACTGATTAATGACAGTTTTTCTAATCAATAGGTAGTGTTGTTCTATGACGCACGCTGCATCTGGTTTAGATTTACGGCATAACACGTCTTACCAATTGTTACACAATTTGCATGTCGCCATAAAAACAGTTGCAGTTTTATTTATATCTTAGAACATTATGACAAACCACCTTCAATGAACTGACAGTGACTTGGTACTTAATATCTTTTTTTTATCATACTGATAAATTATTTTTACATATTATTTACAATAGCGTCTTACAGATTTAAATGATATAGGTTTTTCTAACTCAAGAATTATTGATTTTACTTTTATTTTAAAGTATAATCGCAATCCTATTGCTTCTTTTCCTAATTCAGTCGTAAATCTACCGTAATCTGTAAAATTTTAAAATCTCGCTCGTATATAATTTCAAACCATGATAAATAATCATATTCATAAAGACTATTCACATAGTTTTCATAAAAAGAATTATATTTGCATGCAATTTAAGTCCAACCATCAAAAGTAACATGATAAATTTATCTTATTATTATACTATTCGTCAAGAGCAAGTCGGAGCAGATTCGATACCGACCGAGAATTGAAAATCCGTTGTTTAATTTTCTCCTACTAAACGTAATTGAAATTTTAAATACAATCACGAAATTTATTTCTCTATTGCACTAACCAAAATAATTGAAGAAAATTTTTAAAATTAAAAAATTTTATACTGCAACTGTTTATTAAACTGTAAGTACGGTTACTTACTTTTTGTTTAAAATATAATGAATATTATGAAAAAAACATCTATTATACAATCATGTATGTATGAAAAATTGCGCTCGATAACAATTTCTTTTGGAAACAGTATAATTATTTCATTTATGATTAAATAACATTTTTACTTCTCGGTCGGTAACCACATTTACTCCAGCTTACTCTTGAAGATGAGGCTTCGACCTTTTTTACTTATCGAAAGTAGCTAAATAAATGATTTCGTTTATTTTTGATAAAAATGTATATCAAAATTATTTCACTTGTAAATATCTATTTATTTTAACAAATGAAAAGCGAAAGCGCATAAATTTGTCCAAATTCAAAGAATAAGCCGAAAAAAATAAATAAAAACAAAATATATCTTTTAGCTATTTTCGATCGGTAAAGTTAGTCGAAAGCTGATCCGAAGTGGAAAGTGACGCCATGAAATACAATGCAAATTAAATACAGTGGCTAAAAAAAGGAATACTAACCCTGGGCAAGATGCATTGGGTCTTGTGGCTTCACTAAATTTATCGAATATGATGATGTTCTGTATTTGAATATGTATTTATAATAAAAAAATAAAACACCAAAACCTTGAAGTAAACCTTTTTTCTTGAAGTAAAAAAATCCGATTAAATTCTCCATTTACTCTTAAAGTTGGATAATAAATATTATCAGAAAAGGGAGCTTTATTATGTTCTCAATGTATTTAATAACATTAATATTATAAATACGTTAAGTACAAAAATGTAATGTTAACGCTCACGATAGAAATTGGTAAAAAAATAAAACACCAAAACCTTGGATGATGAGCAATCTCTTTATTTTTGCGACGTTTCGAGTGCTTTGGATGCACCCTTTTTCAAGCTGGAAATTACAAAAAACATTACAATCAAATTAAAAATTAAAAATAGAATGTTCAACTGTCGAACCAATTACAATAATAAAACACTATTTACCTGAATAAAAAAATATATATGCCATAAAGACAAGTCAAATTGTGGTTCCTGTTACAAATGGAGAATAATTGAATAAATAATAAATAAAATAAGTTACAACAAAACAACGATTAAAACTTACAGTCGAGCGGTATAAGAAGGCGATAAACGCGAAAACGATACGCAACCGCGCTTATATAGCCGAATGTAAACTGTAGCAAAAAGGAGCACAGGCAAGAGAAAGACAGTAAATCAAATTAAAATCAAAACAAAAATAAAAATAGAAACAATATTCACCACAACGACGAAAACTAATGAATTTAAACTTATTTTAAAAAATGACGTTAATGTAACTGTTTGTTATTGCGCTTATATTTTATCTTTTCAATTAACCTTTTGTATGAATTTTTTCGAAATTGAGTATCAAGCATCCTATTTATCGTTACATCATTAAAGTGAATATTTAACATTTCAATAAATTCTCGCTTTTTCTTATTAGCTTTGTTACCTACAATCTTTGTCCTATCGATATCTATCTTATGCGGAAAACTAATCATATGAGAAACAAGCGCAAAACGTGTGTCTATATCTTTAATATTTCTTTTATGCTCCTTGATTCTTTCTACAAGCATGCAAGAGCTTTGTCCAAGATATACAAAATTACAGTCAGCGCATGGTATCCTGTAAACAATATTATTTTTTTCTTCTTTTATATTTTCATCCTTCCCTAATTGTACAAAATTAAGTTTATTAGAGTTTTTAAAAACAATTTGGAAATCGGTGTTCTTAAAAAATTGATTTAAACAATTATAGAACCCTTTGACATAAGGAAACACAGCTATCTTATTTTTAAAGTACTTTTGATTATCGCGTCTAGTGATGTTATTATTATGTATATTATTTAATTTATTGATCCTTTTGTTGACATATTTATCTACAAAAGCAATTGGATGGTCGTTATTCTTTAAAGTGTCAAAAATAAAATCAAAATTTCTTCCTTGATATTCAGGATCTGCTAATAATAAGTTTTTGTCGACCAAATTTATATTATATTATATATTATTAGCAGATCCTGGATATTAAGGAAAAAATTTTGATTTTATTTTTGACACTTTAAAGAATAACGACTATCCAATTGCTTTTGTAGATAAATATGTCAACAAAAGGATCAATAAATTAAATAATATACATAATAATAACATCACTAGACGCGATAATCAAAAGTACTTTAAAAAGAAGATAGTTGTGTTTCCTTATGTCAAAGGGTTCTATAATTGTTTAAATCAATTTTTTAAGAACACCTATTTCCAAATTGTTTTTAAAAACTCTAACAAACTTAATTTTGTACAATCAGGAAAGGATAAAAATATAAAAGAAGAAAAAAATAATATTGTTTACAGGATACCATGCGCTGACTGTAATCTTGTATATGTTGGACAAAGCTCTCGCATGCTTGTAGAAAGAATTAACGAAGCTAATAAGAAAAAGCGAGAATTTATTGAAATGTTAAATATTCACTTTAATGATGCAACGATGAATAGGATGCTTGATACTCAATTTCGAAAAAATTCATACAAAAGGTTAATTGAAAAGATGAAATATAAGCGCAATAACAAACAGTTACATTAACGTCATTTTTTAAAATAATTTTAAATTCATTAGCTTGCGTCGTTGTGGTGAATATTGTTTCTATTTTTATTTTTGTTTTGATTTTAATTTGATTTACTGTCTTTCTCTTGCCTGTGCTCCTTTTTGCTACAGTTTACATTCGGCTATATGAGCGCGGTTGCGTATCGTTTTCGCGTTTATTGTCTTCTTATACCGCTTGACTGTAAGTTTTAATCGTTATTTTGTTGTAACTTATTTTATTTATTATTTATTCAATTATTTCTCATTTGTAACAGGAACCACAATTTGACTTTTCTTTATGGCATATATATTTTTTTATTTAGGTAAATAGTGTTTTATTATTGTAATTGGTTTGATAGTTGAACGTTCTATTTTTAATTTTTAATTTGATTGTAATGTTTTTTGTAATTTCCAGCTTGAAAAAGGGTGCATCCAAAGCACTCGAAACGTCGCAAAAAATAAAGAGATTGCTCATCATCTAAGGTTTTGGTGTTTTATTTTTTTACCAATTTCTATCGTGAGCGTTAACATTACATTTTTGTACTTAAGGTAGTACTATCGTTAAGGGATTGACGGTTCAGAAAAATCTGGAATCGGGTATATAAGTAGATTTAAGTTCAAATAAGATGTAGTTAAATTTTGGTAAACTTTTGGAGCATGAGAGAAAAATGACAAACATTTTAATTTTCACACTTTTGACACGCGCTCTTATAGTAACCACATAGAAATTCTTTTTCAACTTTTGATTCTAAGCTACTGGTGGTTTACAATTTCATCAAATTTAACAGGTAATTAATTAGAGAACTAAAGAATAAATTTTTTAGTATTGAGTTTGAAACGATATAAACATCTTAGACTCAATGCACGCCCGTGTATAACTATATATACACTATATATAGATATAAAGCGTGTTAAAAGATGAAAATTAAAATGCTTATAATTTTTTTCTCATGCTCTGAAAGTTAACCAAGATTTAACTGTGCTTTATTTGAATTAAAATCTACTTCTGTGCCCAATCTCAGATTTTTCTGAACCGTCAATCCCTTAACGATAGTATTACCTTAACGTATTTATAATATTAATGTTATTAAATACATTGAGAACATAATAAAGCTCCCTTTTCTGATAATATTTATTATCCAACTTTAAGAGTAAATGGAGAATTTAATCGGATTTTTTTACTTCAAGAAAAAAAGTAGTAGGATTCAACTTGAGTGCGGACAACTAAGGAAATCTACCGAAATCTTATATTTGAAAAGTTATATACAAGTTTTCAATTTATGGTATTTTCAGATTAGGTTTGTCAACTTTGATGTCTACTTTGCGATCTAAGATTATAAAAAAATATCAGTTCCAAAGGATTTTTTATTTTAACTAAAATAATGGTATTAATATAGCTAATGTCAAAATTTGTCAAAATTTAAAGAACAAGCCGAAAAAAATAAAAAAGTAATAAATATCTTTTTCAAATTTTTTAAATTGAATAAAATATATAAGAGATCCCATGTGAGAACACATATGAGATCGCACACGAGATTGCATATGAGATGTCGCATGAAATCGCCTATGAGATCGCATATGAAATCAAATGTATATTCGTTAAATTTTCAAAATAAAATAAATATTTGTGCGATCTGACATGAGATCTCACATATATTCATTTTATTTTCAAAATTCAACAAATATATATGAGATTTCATAGGCGATTTCATATGAGATCGCACAAGAGAGTTCATACGATATTTTCAGTAGGGATGATTTTTCTCAAATTGTTCTTCAAATTTATACATATTCACACTCTTCCGATTCTCATTTATTTAAAATAAATTCATACCTATAAGTAGAATCGGTGGTAGCACAGGGGCTAACGCTCTTGGTTCATGCTGTAATAGACCGGAGTTCAATCCCCGGGAAAATTTCGGAAAATTTTTTCTGGATTTTTCTCTGTGAAAAAGAACTAAGAGACCAGGAAAAACCAATTAAAAATCCCCCTGGCCCATATTTGGTACGAAGAAATTAATTAATTTGAAATATTTTTTAGTTGCATAAAAATATTTTATTTGAGGAAAAAAATTTTAGTTTTATTCCGAAATATTAATTAAAAATAAAATTAATAATTTCCAGTTTGAGATATTTTTAAGTTTAAGAAATATCTTATGTGTGTTCAGCTATATTTTATTGATATTTAAAAATGTTATTTTCACTGACGGAATAAATGATATTGATACAAAAAGTATTTCACCTATTGCCAGAAAGAATCTATTCGATACAATAAAATTTATTTAATTACAAAGAAATTTTTTTTCCAGTGTAGCTATTAGATTGCAAGTAACGGTTTTATCATCTATGATTTATCTCATCGTGGAGCGACAAAGACAGAATTAGGTTCAAGTAACAACCGTTACTTGAACCTAATTCTGTCTTCTGAGTTGGGTATATGAATAGGAGTTTAAGATCGTCTATGATAATGAAAATTTATATGGTTGGAATATATATTCAAAATAGATTAAATAACAAATACTATTTTCTTCATTAAAAAATAATAAGTTGATTGAGAAAAAATTTTCTCTTATTTATTTTTTAGTCTATTTTTAATTATAATAAATTTTATTAAAAACGGAGCAATTTATTCTAACATATTTTAACAATGAAAATAATACTTTTAATCTTATTCAAATAATGAAAATAATTTCAATTTATAAAATTCATAGTAAAGGATTAAATATTTCTATCTTACCTGCAAGAAATAGAATGTTGGCTCTCGAATATTCGCCTTTGCGACTCGAAGGATCACAGTGAAGTTGACGGTCATTATTTTTAACAAAGTGAAATCCGTTATTATCAAAGTCCTCACAATCGTCTGACACAAAAGACACAAGAGTATCTTTTTTTCGTACTCTTCTTATACATCGGCTTTGTTCCAAATGCTTCTCGGGGTTGCACACGCCGTATTCACAAAATTTGTCACGCGTTAAATAGCTTTAAAGAAGCTTTCTGATTGGTCGATACAGCTTAACTATAAAGAAACCCCGAATATGTGCAGTAGATTTCCGGACACAACAATATAGTAAGCATTACTGGTGCACAACTTCGAAAAGCGTGTTTCACATAGCCATTTGTATACGAACGTAATTTCTTAAGCAAGACAATGAGAAGTCTACAAACGCATCTATACGATGCAATACTTATATATATATATATATATATATATATTTTGCGAATACGGCGTGCGCAATCTCGAGAAGCATCTGGAACAAAGCCGATGTATTAGAAAAGTACAAAAAAAGATACTCTTGTGTCTTTTTTTTGTGAGGACTTTGATAATAACGGATTTCACTTCGTTAAAAATCACTACTGTCAACTTTACTGTAATCCTTCGAGACACAAAAGCGAATATTCGAGAGTCAACATTTTATTTCTGGCAGATAAGATGAAAATATTTAATCCTTTACTATGAATTTTATAAATTGAAATTATTTTTATAATACTTTTAAATATTATTAAAAGTATTATTTCTAAATAAACTAAAAGTATTATTTCCATTGTTAAAATAAATTGCTCCGTTTCTAATGAAATTTACTATAATTGAAAATAGACTAAAAATAAATGAGAAAAAATTTATTTTCAATCAACTTATTATTTCTTAATGAAGCGAATAATATTTGTAATTTAATCTATTCTGAATATATATTCCAACCATATAAATTCTTATTATCATAGACGATCTTAGGCTCTTAGGACCTAACTCAAGTAGCGGTTGTTACTTGAACCTAATTCTGTCTTTGTCTCTCCATGATAAGAATAAAAAACAGATGATACAACCGTTACTTGATCTAATAGCTACACTAGAAAAAAATTTTATTAGTAACGAAAAAAATTTTATTGTATCGAATATATTCTTTCGGGCAATCAGTGAAATATTTTTTTTTTATCAATATCATTTATTCTGTTAAGTCCTGGCTTACACCAGGACTAAATAAAAGTGTGTATGTTATTTAATTATGTCTATTAATTGCATTGAATATATATAAATTATGTTCGTTTGAAATATTGAATTTATTTATAAAATGTATGTCATAAAGATAAAGATGTATGAATCTAGTGATGGAAAAACTCCACCAATATTTAATTGAACGAAATCGCTCTCACAATTGAATATTATTAAAGGGTAAACTTGATTCTTGAAAAAAAGAGTTTATTGAATAATTATATATTCTTACCTTGTAGTATTACCAGTAGCTAGGTATGGGCAGACAAATGAATAGGCACAATATGTAAATAGATCCTTGAGGTTTATTGATATCTTTTAACACTTTTGATACAATTGATTTTTATGCGCGTATATATATTTTAATAATTGATATATGTATATTTAGTAATAGCAATTGCTTTGAAATATAGAACTTGACGGGCAGTGTAAACGTATTACCAATAAGACACCCGGGGTGATATTCCGAATATGATTTGTTTCATTTGGCTTTTATACTCATATTTGTTTATGAGATTTATTGTCTTTTACATCAATTTTTATTTACAAATTTTCTTAAATTTTGATAATATGTTTCGTTATGTTTTTAGGATTTGTAAAATTCATTTTGAAATTTCGAAACATACGTTTCGATTCTTTTCTTATGATCTGCTTAATTTCGCTTAATAATGAAATAATGCGACTGTTCAATAACTGAGGAATTTGATTTACCAATGTTAATAAAAACGATACGTTTATGACGTAACACCTCGGTGCTCAGGAGATTGCATATCAGAAGAATAGGCAATCAAAAATAAAAGATGAGTCAATTATTGAACATTTACAACATTATGATTAAAATCTTAAAATTAATCAGGAACTGTATAATCGATGTCAATGGATGCCAATCGATGGAGCAATGCTTATTATGCATTTTGACTCTTAAGAGGCGGTCGGAACCAAATCGGTGACTTAGTTCGGTGCTTGTAATAAATGCTTATAATAATTTATTCATTTATTAATATGGTAAAAATATAGTCATTTCCTCTAGTCATGTATATAAAGAATAATTTAAAATAGTTAAAGCCACAAAAATATACAAAATATTGTTATAAAGCGAAAAATGCCACCTAACAATCGACACGACAGTTTTTTGCATGCGGTATATGTCAAGTCAGTTTGATATTTGTAATAAATGCTTATAATAATTTATTTACTTATTCATATGGTAAAAATATAGTCATTTCCTCTAGTCATGTATATAAAGAATAATTTGAAATAGTTTAAGCCATAAAAATATACAAAATATTATCGTAAAGCGAAAAATGCTGACTTGATATATACCGCAAGTCACCGATTTGGTTCCGACCGCCTCTTAATGGTGTGGTTAACATGATAAATCTGGTTCATGTGGCCTTTGCACTGTTCTTGTTCTGTTAATTTTGTAAATCGCATTGCACTTTCTTTTGTTTCTTAAAAAATGATTTAATTTTACAGTATGCTTACTAAGTTAAATTATCTGATTGATCAATAACTGCATATTTTAGAATAAATTTTGAAATAAAAGATACGTTGCGACGTAACACCTTGGGGCTCAAGAAGTTGCTTATCGGTACGAGAAGTAACAAAAGAAAAATTTGAATGTAATAACAATTTTTTTAGTTATTGATCAATTTACATAAATATCTTAAAATCTATTTAAATAAAATATTTTATTTGAATGTCTTCATACAATTATTCGATGTATTTTTCCATTATATAATTGTTAAGTAATGTATGAGTATTGGTATGAAAAAAAAGGAAGATGAAAAATTCTTAAATTATATTGCTATTTTAAATTTGTAATATTTTAAACATAATATAGTTTTTTTTTCTCTAATTGGAGATCGCCTTAAATTATTCGTGATTTTGCTTAAAAATATTTTTTTAATATGTTTATAAATCTTGTATTCTAGCTTATGAGATATTTCGTAACAAAAAATAACAAATAACATGCCATGTAAAATAATTCTAAATTAATATTAAATTTGTCAAAATAATAATAATTGTTCAAGTTCAAATATAAGAAATGGTTGTTTTTTTTTTTTGCTTTTTTTTTCTTTTAAATTTCAAAAAAAATAACAGTTGGATATAATTTATAGATTGTTATGATTATTTAAATATAAGTCAATATTCATTCACTTCCCTCCCGGCTTAAGATAATTGCGCAGGTGACAACTAAGCAATAAGAAAAAAAAATTTTCTAAATTCTTGTTTTCATATTTTCACTTAATACACTAAATGTGGCTATATTTATTTACTTATTAAACCAAAAGTAAAATCCTATGCGTAGTATAGGTTACAATGGAAATTCTCACAGAGGTGGAACTAGTTTACCTGAACGTAGGTCTGGTATAAAATTAAAATAGCTAGACACATAGAAAAAAACTTAAAATTAACTAAAAATATATAGATTATAGTTATTAATAATACGTAATTATAATTAATATTAAATATGATCTAGTTATGATAATGATCTAATCATGATTTGTACTGAAATTTTTGTAAATACAAGTTATTGAGATTCATTTTGACATTTATAAAGAGCTATAAGTTTTAAGAATATAATAAGAGATCTAACATAAGTTGAAAAAGTAAATTTTATTATTTTAGTTTAATTATATATAATAATACTGCCGTCCAAAGTAAGAAAACCTTAACTCCAATGGGATTCCAATGTAGTTAACCACTTTTACACTTTGGACGGCAGAATAGTTAGTAAATTTTTCAAAATTTTCTGCTTTTGTCTGTAATTTGTATGGTAAGTTTAACATAAATCTAACTTAAACGTGAACTGATCGTTTGTAATTTCTTGTCTTTATTTTGACAAATATGTACTCTAAATAATTTTAGAGTTTAGAATGGAGATTGAACAAAGTTCTTTCATTCCTTATAGAACTTATAATAAAGTTCATCATTTTTTTTGCTTTACATAGATTGTAATCGTAAAATAAATTTTTTTCTCAGTCTTGATAAAGACTTTTTTATAATAATTTTTCTCTTATTTTTGCAATACGAATTCTAAGTAAATTTAGAAGTTGAAATATTCATTTGGATATTGGTTCATGTTGCATTTGGATTAAAGTATGTAACTTTCTCTTTCTTTTTTTTTGTAAATATATTTTATGTGTTGAAAAATGAAATCAATTTTACGAATATATATTAGATAATATATGCTTGTATACCTCAAATTCAGAGACGAAAGTAGTTGAATTATAAACAAAAACATAAGACTTAATATACATTCATAAGTTTAATGATCATTACAAATGTTAGATTTCTTTTACAAGATGTTTATTGTTAATGAAAATAAAAAAGTAAAAGTATAAATAGTAAGATGTATTGATATAAATTTTAAAGCTTTAAATCTTATTATAGATACTGTATATAATGATTTTACATATTTTATTTAATTATTAACTAATATTGATTTAGATAAATTGATTTGAATTTCTTAATTTTTCATTTAAAAACCATTCGAATTTTATTAAATCAATTGATTTAAATGTGATTATTTCTTACTATTTAAATTGATCAATTTAAGTTGATAGAACCCTTAAATCGACAATCTGTAAATTTACATGCCACATTTTGAAAACTTACAGATTTTTCTTATTTCATAAAAATTGTTTATCAATAAAACATAAATAATATAAATGAACTAGAATATTAAAAAAAAAAAAATGAAATTATAGAGATTCAAAAATTTATGAAATGTGCAAAAATTTCTGAAAAAGAGAAAAAGAGATTAGATTTTTTTCTAAAATATTTATAATTTTTGTTTATGATATAATTGTAGAAATTAAATATGTTTCTGATTTGTTTGATGTTATTTAAAATTTTTAATGATAAATCAAAGTATTTAAATATATGGTTATTAATTATTTTTTTATTTGAACCTTGCTGATTATGAGTTAAGAGTCAGCTGTATACCGACATAGTTACCTGTTTTACCGAATCTATTTAAATTTATTTTTTATAAAAACTAATAGCTTCAGGCAGAAATAAAGAGATGGTTTCGATTCGTGTAATAGAAAGCAATATTTTCTCTGATAAGAATAATTTCATTCCACCGTTTTATTTTCAAGAAAAGTTGGAATAACTTGAAAATCCCATTATTTGACACTAATTTCTAATTTTTTAAGTTATTCCAACTTTTCTTAAAAACGAAGCAATAAAATTAATTCATACTAATCAAAGAAAATATTACATTTTATTAAACACATCGAAACCATCTCTTTATTTTTGCCTCTTGTTGCTAATTTTGGGAAAAAAGTCAATTTTTTAATTAGAAAAGGACAGAGATACAGCGGACTCTTAATGTGATATTCTTATTTTTAGGAATAATTTTGTTTTTTAAACATGTTTTATTATTTAATTGTTTTGGTTTTATTTTGATAATATCAGTGTATATGATATATTTATCAAACACCATTTTATTTTGATTTTTATTTGAATTATTAGAGCTATTTGTTGTAAAGCATTTTTGTATTTTCAAAAATTTATTATTTTCTTGTAGAAAATCATCTTTGTTATTAGTCGTGTCGTTTCTAGTGAGTTTGGATATATTATTTCTGCTGGTGAGATTTGTTTTATTTAAACATAGTTGAATCAATTCATCAAGGTCTGGTCCATCTTTGGATTGTAATACAGAATTATCGCTGTAAATAATTTGTGCTTCTTGTGCAAAATTAGTCTCTTAGATTATTTCAGAGTTGTTCAGTTCTGGTAAAAAATTTTCAATTATGTTTTCGTATTCTATAAAGTCATCCATGAATGAGCCAATATTGTCGAAAATTATTGATTCTTGTTTTGCATTTTTTAAATTATTTTTGCATTCTTTATTTTGTTTGAGATCATTTGTATACGATTTTTCTTTTCCTATACAATTTATTTTTTTTGTGTCATTTCTTATGGTCGGAACATATGAATGCACTATTTCGAAATCTTCTAAAACTGAAACTTGATGTATTATGACTTGATTACTTAACAATTTTTTAGTTTGTTCAGATTCAATTGGAATACATTCAAATTCTTTTGTTTTTATATAATTTATATGAGGTTCATTGTATTTAACTTCTCTAGTAGTTTTTTTGGCTAATAAAATAGTATTAGCTTGAACATTTTCTTGATGTTCTATGTTTGTCTTTTCATAATTTTCTTTTTCGTTGATTTTAATATTTGTTATATCAAAACGTGTAGATGTTTTATCGTCTATAATTAGATTGTTCATATTATATGTTTTAAATTCTGCAGTTTTATTAACAGATGCATTATCACAATATTCTTTATTTTTATCATACGATAGATCAAAAAGTCGTAAATCACCTATCTTCTTGCAATTTTCACGTGAGTGACCTGTAGTTTCACAATATATACAATAATTTTTTTGTTCATAGTCAGTAAGTTCATCATTTGGATACAGAATATTTAATGCTATTATAAAATCATCTATGTTATCGATTTTTGCACGATGTATAAGAGAAAAAATGTTACTCCCAATAAGTTTCGCATTTGCAATTAAAAACAGTTTCCTTTGATCATTTGCTAAGCTTCTTGCTATTTTTATTTCATTAATATATTCTCTGGGTGGCATGTTTTTACCATCAAATATTGGTAAAATTTCAAAAAATAAAAAATTATCATCATCATTCCACTCCATTATGATTTTTTATCTTTTAATTTTTTTTAAATTTTTCAATTTTTTTTTTTCGGGACTTGAGCCCATGGAGACTTATGTTTAGAAAAAAATAAGCTACAATTTGGTCATACTATTATCAAATTTCACCGGGACCCAGAAACCCATAAGAATCTTCCGGGGTCCTTTAATATGTTTAATTAATGTTAGCATTTTATAAATCAATGTAAAAGATGTTTTATTATTATGGATATTTTTAGATTGATAGATATTCATTTTATTCTGTAGCAGAATACATACTATTCTTATTTATCAAGATATATGTAATTCATGTTGTATCAATAATGTTTAAATGGACTTATTAATATCATGTTTTCTTTTTTCCCTTTTCTTTTACGTAATTTGTTATCTGATTAAAATTTATTTTACTCATTTGAAATTTTCATTATTTACTTAAAAATGAAGAATTGTATTTATTTAAAATATTAAATTTTGTACATGAAATTGTAAGTTTAAAAATTATAAATACTGCTGACTGTGTTTCTCTTTTTTTTTTTAATGCCGTTTGTAAACATATGTTATTAACAATTCTTTGACACTGACCTACTATTCTTACATAAAAGTAAAGAATTTTGTCGATCTATGTTTTGAAATTTGATATTAACTCATTGCTGTTATACCTACACGAGATCGTAAAAAAAAAATTCTGCTGAGCTTGTAAGTTCAATACACTTGCAATGTTTTGATGACAACTGTCTACTTTTTAAATGCAGTCTGTTTACTTTATTTGAGTATCTTTAACTTTATTAAAAAAAAAATCTATATTTTAAATGATATTGTATTTTTACTGTTTAGTCAACATTTCTTTTTATTTATTTTATTAATCGTGAATTTGAAACTTATTTCACTTTTCAAATTAAATAATTGTGCGAAAATTATTGATATATGTTGTAATTTCTCAATGCACTAAATAAATGATATTATTTGATATTAGTTTCAAAAGATTTTGTAATTTTTATTTGCTAAAATAATTGATGTATAGATTAATGATTTCACATTTAATTTTATTGACAATTTTTATATAAATTGTATTATTTATTTGATATATGATTTTTAATCGCGCAATGTCGCGTATATAATAATTAATTACGCACTTTGCGTATAATATATTAATTTTATCTGTAAGATATTTTTATTTTTTAAGAACACTATTTGTATTTTAATGATACACTTCGTGTTTAATATTTTATTTTTAATAACACTATTCGTATTTGATAATACACTTCGCGTTTGATATTTTTATTTTCAATGACGATATTCGTATTTGACAATACACTTTGCGTATAATATTTTTATTTTCAATGACGCTATTCGCTTTTAATAATGCACTTCGCGTTTAATTTCATTTGATTTGTGCCTTTAATATATAATATTTTATTTGACGCACTTGGCGGTTAATTAACACACTTTTGAACACTGTATTATAAGCCCTTTAAATATATTTTTATGCACTTTATATATAAATAGGTGAAGAATTATAAATTTTCTCTAATTATCCTTTAATATATTTAATACGATTTCTCAATTAAAAAATTTGTACCGGAACCAAAATGTTACGGTCAAATTAATTCGTACCGGAACCAAAATGTTAAGTCCTGGCTTGCACCAGGACTAAATAAAAGCGTGTATGTTATTTAATTATGTTTATTAATTGCATTGAATATATATAAATTATGTTCGTTTGAAATATTGAATTTATTTATAAAATGTATGTCATAAGGATAAAGATGTATGAATCTAGTGGTGGAAAAACTCCACCAATATTTAATTGAACGAAATCGCTCTCACGATTGAATATTATTAAGGGATAAACTTGATTCTTGAGATAAAGAGTTTATTGAATAATTATATATTCTTACCTTGTAGTATTTCTCAGTAGATTGGTGCTAGGTATGGGCAGACAAATGAATAGGCACAATATGTAAATAGATCCTCGAGGTTTATTGATATCTTTTAACACTTTTGATACAATTGATTTTTATGCGCGTATATATATTTTAATAATTGATATATGTATATTTAGTAATAGCAATTGCTTTGAAATATAGAACTTGACGGGCAGTGTAAACGTATTACCAATAAGACACCCGGGGTAATATTCCGAATATGATTTGTTTCATTTGGCTTTTATACTCATATTTGTTTATGAGATTTATTGTCTTTTACATCAATTTTTATTTATAAATTTTCTTAAATTTTGATAATATGTTTCGTAATGTTTTTAGGATTTGTAAAATTCATTTTGAAATTTCGAAATATACGTTTCGATTCTTTTCTTATGATCTACTTAATTTCGCTTAATAATGAAATAATGCGACTGTTCAATAACTGAGGAATTTGATTTACCAATGTTAATAAAAACGATACGTTTATGACGTAACAATTCCGTCAGTGAAAATAAAATTTTTAAATATCAATAAAATATTACTCAACATGCATAAGATATTTCTTGAACTTAACAATATCTCATACTGGAAATTATTAAATTTATTTGAAATTTATATCTCGTGATGTCAAAATAAAAATTAAGTTAAATAATTAAAATAAAATTTTTTTTCTTCAATGAAATATTTTTATGCATATAAAAAATATTGCGTATTAATTAATTTCTGCATACCAAATAGAAGTAACTATTCATTGAATGAATATTATCTTTCTTTAAAAATATATCTGAATTTTTCAAGCCTGAAAAATATTTTTTTGTAGAAGAATATATTATTTTGAAAACATGAAACATCACTTTTAAGCATAGGAATAATTTTTCACAAGTAAATTTAAAATATTAATTCAAATAAATGTTTCATTGTTAAAATTATCTAATAAATGCAGAGCACAATTTATATTAAATAAAAAGTCTTTATTTAATTTATACAAGAATAATTAAATTAAATGATCTTCCTATACAATAATGAAATACAAGTTCTGGCCTTAACAGACGGACTTGAACTGAACTGAACGACGATGAGACGCAACTTGATTCTCTTAAACTGTCCACTAAAATATTCTCAATAGGTGGCAACACCTAGTATAAGTGTGTATATTTTCAACACTCCCTCCCACACTCATACATATTTTAATTAAAAGAGTTGTAGCATCTCTCTCGTTCTTATTGTTTTTGTTCTAATCGTTCATTTAGTTCCTGTAATATAGAGAAAAAGTTTGTTAATAACTTAACTAAAATACATATCAGAAATATAATCAGTCAATATTATCAGTTGTTAGATATTTGTTTGGTCAGTCGTTCATGTAATTGAAATGACAAAGGTTTTGTGAATACATCAGCTATCTGATTTTTAGAAGAAATCCAACTGTGATTTATTAAACCTCTAGTTACACATTCCTTTACATAATGTTCTTTTATTTCGGTCATATGTCTTAATATGTTTCCGCCTTCAGTCTTAACGCTTGCTTTTGCTGCCTTGTTATCACACCATAATAGAATTGGTGCTAATTCTTGCTTTAACAATTTTTTATAATTTGATATAAGGATATCAATTCTTAAGCACATTCGCTTATAGAAACATATTTCTGTCTGCGAGTTCTTCAGGATATTGTGTCTTCGAAAAACTTGATCACATAGCTACTGGTCGTATGAGAATCTTTGCAGTGGTCAAAACTAGCATCTGAAAATCCTTGTAAACAGTCGTTCTGTCCTTTATATCTAAGTTCAAAGTCTTTTGTTTCTCTTAATTATTCAAATGCTCTTTCAACCTTCTACCAATCATTTTCAGTAAAGTTGATTTGGTGTCTGCTTAGAGTATTTACCTCATATGCAATTTCTGGCCTGCTTGCATTGGTTTCTCCTTTTCTTCACGCTGTCTTCTCTTCCTATTGGCCACCTGATTGATTACCATAAGTGTTCGTTGGGTGGGTGATTGATCAAAACTAAACTTCTTTAGCATTTTGTTTATTTACTGTTCTTGCCTAATGCTCAGTATCCTTTTTTTTGTCTTATTTTATTTCTGAGAAATCCGTCTTTTTCTTGCTGAGTAAATAGACAAAGCTCATTGTTGAATGATCTAAGTCCACATTTCTTTACTGTCTCTTTAAATCTTTCATTCCAACATTTTAGACTGACTTTCAAATCGTATAAAGCATTTTCCAACATACACATCTTGTTTTGTTTGATCCTTTCATAAGCAGTCATCCCTTCAGGTATTTGTTTTCACGTCCATCTGACATATTTCTAAATCCAATTTGTTTGCCATTGCCAGTATAGATCTGATTAAATGTAATCGTGAATACGGTGCATATGTTTTTTGCATGCCATACCCATTTCTGTCTTTAAAACTACGAATTACTAGCCTCGCTTTATATCTTATTTTACTGTCGTCTATTTTTGAAATACCCATCTTGAATGTATAATTTTTTAAATTTTTCTGTCATTCATTACAATTGATCTGTCAATTAATTTTCATACATTATTTTTATACATACATTCTAATTCTTTAATAATAGTTTTGGTCCATTTTTTGTTTATCTTTTGACTTCATGGCTTCCAAGTGTGTACTCAGGTCATTATTTATTTCTGCTAATAAAACATGAGTTTCTTCATTTATCTTATTTTCTGTACTTGTTTGTGTTCCATTGGTAATTCAATCTCTCATTTTGTTTTCTCTCCATCCGATCCTTGCACTTCATATTTAGTATTTTTCTTAACTTTAGTCGGTCGTCCTACTAATTTTTTTTTTTTATATTTTCTCTCCCTCCAATCCTTGTTACTTTTTATCAGTCTTATTATTTTCGTTTCTTGGTCGTCTAACTGGTCTTTTGACTTTCTCTCCCTCCGGTTTTTGTATTCGTGTTTCATTTTCTATGACTTCTAATATAAAATTCATAAACCATGTATCTTCCCATATGGAAATAAATTATGTGAAAAACTGTAAATAATAGTAAATAATTGTAAATAACTGTTAATAAATGTAGGAATTGAGACATAAATAATAGTTATTTACAGTTATTTACTATTATTTATTATTAATTACTATTATTTACAGTTATTTACTATTATTTATTATTAATTACTATTATTTACAGTTATTTACTATTATTTATTATTAATTACTATTATTTACAGTTATTTACTAGTATTTATTATTAATTACTATTATTTACAGTTATTTACTATTATTTATTATTAATTACTATTATTTACAGTTATTTACAATTATTTACAATTATTTACAGTTTTTTATAATTATTTACAATTATTCATAATTATTTACAGTTATTCATAATTATTTACAGTTATTTACATTTTCAAAAATTTTTGAATTAGTGGATAATTTAATGTTATTAATAATTATTTACAATTATTTATAGTTATTTACAGTTATTTACAGTTTTTAACAGTTATTTACAGTTATTTATAATTATTTACAACTATTTACAATTTTCCATAGTTTTTTACAATTATTTACAGTTATTCACATTTTTAAAAATTTTCGCCTATATATAAAATTATTGAATAAATTCGTGATAATTTTCGAAAATGTAAGTAACTGCAAATAATTGTAAAAAACTATAAATAATCGTAAATAACTGTAAATAATTGTGAAAAAAGTGAATAAATGCAAATAACTGTAAATAAATATAAATAACTGCAAATAAGTGTAAATAACAGTTAATAAGTGTAAATAACAGTTAATAATTGTAAATAAGTGTAAATAACAGTGAATAATTGTAAATAATTGTAAATAACTGTTATTTATGTCTCAATTCCCACATTTTTTAACACTTTTCTACAGTTATTTACAGTTATTTACAGTTATTTACATTTATTTACATTTATTTACAGTTATTAACAGTTATTTACAATTATATCCAAAAATTTTTTCCATATGGGTTTATCTTTTCATCAATTTGTTTACAGTCTTGTATATCAGTTGTTGCATATCTATGCTTGTAGACGAATTTTTTGTTGAATCGTACATCTCTGCTTTCGTATAATTTACATAAAACCCATTGTATCTGAATTCATTATTTGCAAAGGTTCAATTGTTCTATACTTTGCTGTCTTAAATGGCAATTTGTTAAACTTTGCAATCATACACACTTCACAGTCTTTCAACGTATCATCAAATACAGCCTGTTTTAAAGTTTTGATATTAGGAAATTTTAATTGTAATTTTCTTAAATAATCAACTGATGCATGGCCCATTCGAAAATACCACAACATAGCGTAGTTGTTTGTATTTATTTTCTCCGTCGCTTTTGTATTTTCAATCTCACATTGAGATTCTTCACTGACTTTAATTTCATGTGATTTATAAAAATTTCTGTCTGCAATCTAAATATTTTTCTTCTTTGACTGTCTGAGTTTTTTTTTTCATTAAATTGATTATTTTCTTCAATATTCTGTTCTTCATTCATTCTACTTATCGTTACATATACTAGAACCTGTCTTTGTTTTAAATTATTTTCTGTCGCTTCTTATTCAAATTCAATCAACCAATATGGCTGCTTATATATTGGTAAGGATAAAAAATTTTCATTCAAGTTTTCCATGCAGATTACTCTGTCTAAAATAATAAATTTTCCATCTATTTGTTTGCACGCTTCCTTCTCCTTCAGTTGTTTAATAAATGTATTGAAATCAACTTTGAATTTGTCGAACGTTCTGTCGCACCACTGTCAGCACTCGGTTCATTAGTCTTCTTGTTTCTAGATTCTAATTGGTTTAAACTGCCTCCTTTTCGATATTTTCCTCTGTTGTATTTTACATCATTTTCTTGTCTCCTTTTATTGACAGATTTTGCTCGTTTTTGATCGACATTATTAATTAGATTGGCTATCTTACTTGTGAATGATGTCCAACCTGTACTTTCTTTACTTTTATTATTATAATATTTTGATTCATACCTTTTTCTGTTTTTCTGTCTCGAATGTCCCTGACGCTTTGGACATGTTGAGATCACATGATCACCGGTAAATATCTGACAAAAGAAACACTTTTTTATGCTATTTCCCTGTCGTGGGCAGTCACTGACACAGTGCCCATAACTGTCGCATTCAAAACAGCGCACTTTTTGTATCGCCCTTGATTTGGCCGTCATATCTGTCGTTTGATGGCTTTCAACCCGTATAATAAGGAACTTTAGTTTATCATAAGATAACCCTTTCACCATAACACTTTCTGTCATAAAATTTATTCCTTCTACTTGATGTACTTTGCTTATGATAGTATTATAAAAGAAATCTCTTTCGTCTTCTTCAGGCTACGATTTAACTTTTGGCATGTTATTATATCTTCTTACTATTTCTTCAAATCTGTCTATTAAATTAACTGCCTTTTTATTCGCTGGATTGTATTGTATGTTGTACTTTTTTTTATACTAGATGGCGTTGCATTTACCTCGTTTCATTTGATTTCTTTGATTTTGTTCAACAATTCAACTGGATCTTTACTTTTCATAACTCTAGCATGATAGTCTTTATCTATTCTATTTATTAAAATATCACGAACTTTTATTTGCTACAATAGTACTATCTACAACATACAATAAGTCCAGCGAACTTAATTCAGACATAAAATAATCCAAAATTTTAAAATGTGATTTGAGTCGTTAATTTCTAATAGCGTTTTACTGGTCCGTCTTTTCCAGTTAGTCCGGTTTTGATAATTTCTGTCAATTGTTTAAAAACGTCTAAAATACTGTCATTTTCTTTATTAAGTCTTTGATCAACCTTTATTTGTATTAAACGCGATGTTTTCAATTTATTTACCAGTCCTAAGTATTCGTCCAAGACTGTCGAGTTCCCGAAACCTTCTGCGTTAAGTGTATAATTTTCAAAATCATTGTTTACCTTATATGTCGTTTTGCTGTCTTTAGATTTATCTGTCCTTTCTGACTCGTTACCTGTAGTCATCCTCCTTTCCCTGTTCAAATTTCTCCCTCGTTGCGTTCAGAGCCTGGCCGTCAAAGACCCACATGGTGCTTCCCTCTTTCACCATCAAAGCCATCAAATCGTCATCTCCTTTCTGCTCTATTCTTCTATTCTTCGCCTCTCCTCACTGAAAAAAAAACCCGAAGCCAGCGCTGCGAAGATAATCTGAGCGGTTGCATGCGAACAACATTCGAAGCGAGTGATTACAGAAAATCGTAATGTATGAATGCGTAACCATGTCGCTGTAAATAATTACGACTTTCTGTGTAAACGATTACGCTAATCAGAGCAGAGCGCCACAACTGTGTTGCGAGCACGCTTGCTCCGACTCTCCGGCATCGCGCGTGCAGAAAGCCGAAACCAAGCACTGTGGCAGAGCTGCGAGCTTGCTTGCTCCGACTCTCCGGCATCGCGCGTGCAGAAAGCCGAGATCAAGCACAGCGGCAGAGCTGCGAGCACGCTCTCTTTGACTCTGCGGCATTTCTCATGCAGAAAGCTGAGACCAAGGGTAATGACAGAGTTACAGGCTCGCTCACTTTGAATTTCTGAACATTGACGTACCAAAAGCGAGGCCAAGCACTCTAAACGTTAAAAATTTACATTTAAAAAAGCAAAATTTCTTTTTCTTTTCTTTTTTTTGTAAGTTTTAACACTTTATGTGAAGTATAATTTATTTAAGTAAAATTCTCTAATATTATAAAAATTAAATTTTATTTCATAAAATTTTATTTAAAATGTTTCTTAACTTAAAAATTGAGGTGATATTTTACTTTTATTATTATTCGCCTGAGTATATTAATGTAATAATCTAAATTTATAATTTTGATTTATTTTTAATACCTTATTTGTGCGATTATTAGTGCTTTTATACCTTTGAATTGATTTTAACTTTATTTTAATCTATCGTATTTTTATATGTTCGTATTTTTATAAATTCGTATTTTTATAAAGCTGATGATGAATAAAATGTACTCGTCAAGCGTAACGATTTCAGTTTCTCTTATAGATGGTAAAGTTACAATTCCAATAATTATAAAATTAAACTTAGATAATTCAAAGTAATTTACAAAAAATTTGTCTAGATATTTATAAGTAGTCATTTATTAAGTTATTCTTTATAAACTATATGACTGTATTGTTACAAATTTCGTATACGAATGTAGTTCTCTTGGTGTATGAGGGAAGATATGATATTTACAATTGATTTTTATGTCGTCTAATGGTATTATTATTATTATTATTATATATATACATGATATCTCATAAAATATTTATTACGTTTTCTTCAAAATTTAATACGTTTGGAGAAAAAATTATTATGATTGATTATAAAATGACTATTTTTCATACTTTTTTATGAATTAAGAAGTTTTCAGTTATTTCCCCGTTGTCACTAAAATTTAATTATTCTTTAAAAATAAAAAAAAATTATTTAAGTCGTTAAATAATAAAATAACTTGGGCAGTTATTGTGTATATTGAATAGTAATTTTTCACTAATCAAGTAAACTAAAAAATCTACATATTGTAATTTCTAAAAATTCAATTACATTCTAGATATTTCTAACAAAGATGTTTCTATTAAATTTTTATTTTGGTTTGATAGTCTTGAATAAAAAATTCATTAAATTATTAATTTTAAAAAAACTTTAAACAATAAAAATATTTCTGTTAAGAAATTTAAGAAAGTTAAAATTTTTAAGTTAACATTTTAACTTTGAAAATTACATAAAAAAAATTTGTGTTTCATTTGTAACACTTGTGTGTTAAAATTACAAATTTTTTCCACTGTGTACTTTATTTTATTTAAATTTTCAATATAAAATATAGTGAATTTTGATTAGTTCTGAAGAGGGTAGTTAGATACGATCTAAAAACATTGGCTACATAATAAAAGTTTTTTTAGCAAAAACATTTTGGTTCGTTTTTGATCAATATGTTTACTTTTCAATTTAATAAATCTCATTTTACTTTAAAGCTACAAAAGAATTAATAAATGTACTTAGAACTGGTATATACTTTTTATATCGTTATAAACTTTAAGAAAGTATAAAATTACATTCATCCTTACTGAATTGAATAAATATTATATATAAAATATTATAATAAATATCATTTTCTTAAAAATACGTTAAACAATTAACAAATGCAATTTGATAAGCTATATATATATATATATATATATATATATATATATATATATATATATATATATATATATATATATATATATATATATATATAATATTTATAAAAGATAAAAGAAATAACGCTGCTACTTTTTTGAAATTATTGTATTTAAAATTGGAACTACGACCCAAAAATCAATAGTAAATATCTTCCCTCTAACGCCAAGCCAACTCCATTTCAATAAGAAACTTGCAACAATACAATAATATAGTTTATAAAGAGTAAGTCA
Organism: Anastatus disparis; assembly: GCA_017163975.1. NCBI lineage: Eukaryota > Metazoa > Arthropoda > Insecta > Hymenoptera > Eupelmidae > Anastatus > Anastatus disparis. The sequence continues at coordinate 214,291 of JAFFSR010000282.1, forward strand.
ATAATGACTACTTATAAATACCTAAAGAATTTTTTTTCAAATTACTTTGGAGTTTCTGAGTTTCAAAATGTCCTAATAAATCTATAAATATAAAAAAAAATAAGAAGGATTAAAATAAAGTTAAAATCAATTCAAAGGTATAAAAGCACTAATAATCGCACAAATAAGGTATTAAAAATTAATCAAAATTATAAATTTACATTATTACATTAATATACTCAGGCGAATAATGGTAAAAGTAAAATATCACCTCAATTTTTAAGTTAAGAAACATTTTAAATAAAATTTTATGAAATAAAATTTAATTTTTATAATATTATAGAATTTTACTTAAATAAATTATACTTCACATAAAGTGTTAAAACTTACAAAAAAAAGAAAAGAAAAAGAAATTTTGCTTTTTTAAATGTAAATTTTTAACGTTTAGAGTGCTTAGCCTCGCTTTTGGTACGTCAATGTTCAGAAATTCAAAGTGAGCGAGCCTGTAACTCTGTTGTTACCCTTGGTCTCGGCTTTCTGCATGAGAAATGCCGCAGAGTCAAAGAGAGCGTGTTCGCAGCTCTGCCGCTGTGCTTGGTCTCGGCTTTCTGCACGCGCGATGCCGGAGAGTCGGAGCAAGCAAGCTCGCAGCTCTGCCGCAGTGCTTGGTTTCGGCTTTCTGCACGCGCGATGCCGGAGAGTCGGAGCAAGCGTGCTCGCAACATAGTTGTGGCGCTCTGCTCGGATTAGCGTAATCGTTTACACAGAAAGTCGTAATTATTTACAGCGACATGGTTACGCATTCATACATTACGATTTTCTGTAATCACTCGCTTCGAATGTTGTTCGCATGCAACCGCTCAGATTAACTTCGCAGCGCTGGCTTCGGGTTTTTTTTCAGTGCTGCTCTTTGCCATTTCTGCCTTAACTGTATTGAGTTTATCCATCACCTTGTCCAATTTGTCAGATAGGTCTGCCAATTTTGCTTATTTTCGTTCTTATTTTCATCTGTTTTTTCCGTCATATACATATTTTTCCAACACATCATTCAATTTTGCTGTCAAACCTTTGATTTGTTTTTGTCTTTCCTTATCTGTCGCTATTTGACCTCCTGCAGTTACTTTAACTACAGTTTTCACAGAGCCGTCTTGAAAACCGTCACTTTATTTTACTTTCTGTTCTGTCTCGTTATATAGCCCCTCCGTCTTCTTAGTCTCATAGCTGTCGTTAATTCTGTCTTTTATCTCTTTCTTATCAGTCATAGTGTGGCCACCTGTCGTACAATAGGACATATATAATCTGTCTTTACTCTGTCTTCATCTCTGTGACTGTCCTTATCGCCAGGTCAAATTCTTTACTCGTAACGTACTTGTCAACTATAAAGGAATAGTAAACCAATATAAATAAAATTCATATAATTTTGCCGAACACAAGCAAAACTAGATAATTTACGTTAGATTTAATTACATATATATTATGAGCTTAATAGACCGAACATAAGCCTTTCAAGCTCAATATATCTATCAAAATAAAAAGAATCAACCTAGTATGCCGAACACAAGCAATATTAGGTAATTCATATTTATGACAATTTAAGAGAATCAATCTAACATTTCGAACACAAGCAATGTTAAATCAATCAAATTTGTCAGTTATTTATGTATATTTTTATGTTTATAATTATACATATGTGCTATTATTCCTATACACAATATACTGAACACAAGTATTATTATGTATGTGAAAGCAGCAACTATGATCGACCAATATTATTTTTAAAACCATGGATATATTTATTAAAAAATATTTTTATATACGTACGTTCAAGCCTAATCAAATAAAATTTTGAATTTGAAATAGTCATTATTCATTACCTAATTTGTATTCAATTTATTATAATTTTGAATACAATGCTGCCTTCAACAACTGTCATATACATATTCTCATGAGGATGTTTTGTGAAGTTGCAATAAACTTCTTTCCTCTGTATAATGATAATTTAAATTAATTAAATATTCTTAAATATATTTTTCTTAAAGTCGTTCTTTTCTGTCTTTTTTTTAATCGGCCTTTTGTATACATTTATGTAAACTTTATTTTTGTCCGCTTTGATTTAGTTCGTTTCGCTTCACTAATTTTGTCTCTTTCTTAATCTGTCATTTTTATCGCGACGACGCGCACACTCCTATACATATACGATCACACTTATATACTGTCTCTTTTCTTTATGCTATAATCATGTTATACGTACATATGTATATGTATATACCTGCGAGTTTATTCTCGCCTTTTAGCAGTCACCGTCTTTTTATTGTATACGCCATCGACGTCTTTTTATCAACTCGACTTGGGCCTATGGCCACCATGTTTGTGTGCATTATTCTCTTTCAGTTTGTGGAAGTCAGGCCAACGCCTTTCTTCCTTCGAACAATCATACTTAGTATTTTAACATAAAAACGCGTCCGTTTTTACATTTCTTTTTAATTATGGTGAAATTTAACCAAATCCAAGCAGCACTTTTTGCAAATATTAGTTTTTAACCGGTTCTTATTCATTACTGTCTATACCGTCATAAATCTGTTCAGACCTCGCGCGTGCATCCACTATACATACATATATATATATATATATATATATACACATACACACATATATATATATACTTATACACACATACACATACGTAAAAACCTTCTTCACTTCGTGCTGTCGTTTATTTAGTCTGTCAATCTTATTTCGTGCGTGCATGGTCTTTTCTCTCGTTCTATATACACATACACACACACACACAAAGCATAGAAAATTTCCTCATGCACGCATGAATCTGTCATACTCAAACACATTGCGTCATTTTACCCAACATGGCGATTCATTTTATTTCTCTCTCACTCTCTCTCTATAGACTAGCGCACGACGCTATCTATTCTCTGTACTTTTCTTTCTTTCTATAAGCGTGCATGCGACGGCCATTACTGTCTTATAGAATTGACAGAGAACAAAAAAAATTCTTACCCAGAGTCAACTCCTTTTTCTCCCCCTGCTGTCCTTCGTCCTGTCTTTTCGTTCCTTGACTCGCCATCTCTGAAGTTTCCACCAGGGGATAAAGAACAATACAACAATTCACTAAATAGACTGACGCACGCTCCAAACTACACAAACCCCTTTCTCAATTTTATTAAATAAAACGCGCAGTTAAAAGCACTCTGGGCCCATAACCTGTTAAAATTATCTAATAAATGCAGAGCATAATTTATATTAAGAGGCGGCCGTATAGTTCTGTCCTTCTCTAATCTAAATTTTCTTTATTATTAATAAATTAAATATTTTCATAGAAAAGTAAGACAACCGCCTAATAGAGCAAAAGACAAGCAAACGATTCTTTTTTATGGAAAAATACGAAATTTTGATTATTTTTCGAGTGAAGTCTGAAACGGAAAAACAGTTGAATCAACTCAATCAAGTTCGATTGTTTTTCCGTTTCAGACTTCACTCGAAAAATAATCAAAATTTCATATTTTTCCATAAAAAAGAATCGTTTGCTTGTCTTTTGCTCTATTAGGCGGTTGTCTTACTTTTCTATGAAAATATTTAATTTATTAATAATAAAGAAAATTTAGATTAGACAAGGACAGAATGATACGGCCTCCTCTTAAATGAAAAGTCTTTATTTAATTTATACAAGAATAATTAAATTAAATGATCTCTCTATACAATAATGAAATACAAGTTCTGGCTTTGACAGACGGACTTGAACTTAACTGAACGACGATGAGACGCAACTTGATTCTCTTCAACTGTCTACTAAAATATTCTCAATAGGTGGCGACACCTAGTATGAGTGTGTATATTTTCAACATTCAACAAATTCAAGTTTTTTTTCTGCAATATAAATTTCAATTTTCTTTAATTACTGAAACTCTTTTGATTCAAACAATTATTTTTTTATTCAAAGGAATATTTCTTTAAAAGAGTTAAATAATGATTTTAATTAAAATTTATTTTTTGTAAATATCAGTGCACATTATACGGGCTTTATAAATTCGCGTGTGTGTGCCAACGATCTTGGGTTATAGTGTTACATGTTTGACTCGCGTGGTCTGCTTTCCGTCTTGCCAACAGTTGTATGCTCCTTTCTGTCGTCTATATGCGTTACTAATATACATATAAGTAACATGGTCAATCTGCCATGTTACATTGTTTCTAAGAAAGTTTTACTGACTTTCAACACTATTTTGAAAGTAACTAATTTCTTAAAGTTAATAAAATACTAGCAAAAAATACCTCGCTCCTAACGTCGCTCGGTTGAATTTTCATATATTATATTATTATGTATAAATTAGCCACTTTTAAAATAAAATAGAATTGCCGCAACTTATGAATTTTGATATTTTAGTTTTGTACTAAATTAAATTTCTATATTTTTATAAAAAAGATTGATTAAAGTTACAATGTGCATAAAAATTGTATATTTGCGATGCTTAGTGTCTTTTTTTGGAACTAAGACTGATATTTCACCTACTCGATTCAAAGGCAATATTTCGCAGAAAATGTAATTATTTATCTCTTTTCGGGCGGCTTTTCCTGTTACTAAAATTAAAAATTATTAAATATAGAATGATTTACATAATATATAACACTTTAAAATTACTAATAATTAATATTTTAATTCGTGATATTTAAGGAATAAAACGATACATGTTTATCTTCCATATTCCGTTTTAAAATAGTTACTTTAGAGTTTTAAATTAATTATTAGTACTTTAAAATTGATATATATATTATATGATTTACATTATATTTATCAACTGTTGAAAATTGTTACACAATTTAATGGGTTTCACCTTGATAGGTATTAATTATATTGAAGTTTTTCGCTCCTAACGTCGCTCGGTTGAATTTTCTTTTATTATATTATTATGTATAAATGACTAATTTTAAGTAAATAAGAATTAATTAATCTAAGTTAATTTTGAGTACTAAATAAAATAAAAAATCATTTGATAAAACATAATATAAAAATATATGTACACATGTGCTTAAAGTAAAAAAGCGTATAATTTATTTCATCAAGTGACTATTTCTCAATCTACTTCCATAAGAAAAACAAAGATAACACGATATTTGATATAAATAAACTGAGAACTGGGAACTGAGTAACAACTATAATTTCCAGACCTTAATATATGACCATGAATTTGAATTATGAAATTAATTTTAATATAATTTAAATAAAATTTTACATTAAAAAAATATTTTAATCACTTAAAAATGTCCATAAATTTACGTTTGATTTCTAAAATTTTCATGGAAATTCCATTATGAATTTCCAAATGGAATTCCATCATAGAATTCCAATTGGAAATCCATTTGGATTTTTTCAACGGGGCTCCTACATTATTAAGGCGTAGGTAATAGGGAACTACTTTTTACAGTATCACTGATCAAATTTTCGGTTTTCTTCCATGTGATGAGAATAACTTCTAATATGTATATGAATATAAAATTTACCTCGTAGAACGCTCGAAAAAATTTTTTTTCATTGCTAAAAATTTAAAAATAGAAAATATACCTTAATTTTCAAATTGACATCACACCGGAAATTTTTGAGCTTCTTAGACATTTTTTTACGGAACCCTACTGAAAATGATCACGCGGTAAATGACGTAATAAATTGTATATCAAATAATGTGTTGAATAACATGTAAGATGATATGGTAGATTTTGTGTTAAATCACATATTGGATTGCAGGTTAAATTGTATGTTAAATACCGTGTGAAACTCAACCAAATTTTACACACGTTATAAAACGTATTGTAACATGTGATTAATAATATAATTTGCTATGTAATTTTTAATGTAATTTATAGTGTGATATCACATGTAATTAACATGTTATTTTACATGTATTTTATCTACTAAAAAATCACGTGTTATTGTCATGTGTTAGAAAAGACGTAAAAAATATGTAAAAATAATACGTATTTTTAACATGTTAGATTTGCATGTTTTTTTAAGTCTTTTTTCACGTATTTCTTTTCATGCGTTCTTATGACGTAATTTTATCACGCAATTATGGACAACAACTAAAAAAAACTAAAACTAGAAAATCGTACTAAATGAAGGAAACACATATTGATAGTGAAACGATGTGGAGCTCATACAAATTTCAGTTCTTTCAGAAATATAATTTTTTATTTTGATTAATAACGTAGTAAATATATTTGATATAAAAACGCAGGAAAAAAATTTCGACCTAAACGAGTCTTGAACTCACAAACCTACGCATACGACGCGGGCAACTAAACCATTACGTTACAAACGCTTGTTGAATAGCACAATAATCTGATATATTTATAGTTTGTCATTCTCAACCTCAATTGTTGTAATGAATTTTTACAATTGAAAAATTTATTGTTAGAACAAAAAATAATATTAATGTTAATATTAACAATAAAAAAACAAATAAGCGCGATAGATTTCCACTTTATCGGCTCATAGATTATAAAAAAAAATAAAATTTTCTTGATATGTTGGCCGAAAATTCGGGTTTCTGCTAGGTCAACATCTGAAGAAACTCAGAATTTCTGCTGGGTGAGGCGACATCTATCGCAACTATCGCAGCACTAACGAACCAAAGCAGAAAACTTTCGGTGGCCACCAAACACTGGCGCCGTATAGGCTAATAGCAACAGCTGTTGTTGTTACTATAACCTTACTCGAAGTTCTAAAACATGAATTCTAAAATTTAAATACACGCAGTGTATTTATACATTAATATGAATCTTTTTAATATTTTTCTATTCTATTTTTTATGTTGATGTTGATATACATAATATATCATTATGAAATACATTCTGAGTATTGACAACGATGTTTAAATAGTGTTTTAATGTTTTGATTTGTTATTATGTTTATAATTCATATTTTTGATGAATATTTTAAATAATTTATGTATATAATTCATATTTATGATGAATATTTAGATTTATCATTCGTTTTTTTAATAGTATTTTATAGGTTACATTTTTTGCATTATTTTGCAATTGACCGTAATTTTTAGTGTTTGATTTTTTCGATTTATTATTCATATTTTTTAATGAATTTTCATATTTATTATTATTTTTTTTTAGATTTATCATTTGTATTTATTTTTAGATTCATAATTCGTATTTATTCTTAGATTCATAATTCGTATTATTTTTTAGATATATCATTTGTATTTGTTTTTAGATTAATAATTAATATATATTTAGATTTTTTATTTGTATTTTCAGTAAATCCTTAGAATTATCATTCGTGATTTTTAAAGTGTATTTGAATCAAGGCGCGACGTGCGTCTTTAAATTTTCTTCAGAGCTGGCCCGCAGTTGGTGCGTGAGCAAATTAGAATAGTACATTATTGACCAAGGATGCATATTGATCATTCTCGGCGAGTGCGAACTTTTGGGGCCGAGCGTAGCGAGGCCTCGAAAGTTGCTCGAGCTAGGATGATCAATATGCATCCATGGTCTGATATACTATTTTTTTGTCCCGAGGCCGAGACATTTAAAGTTTTTCCATAGGACGCAAAATGGTCATTTTGCGGTCTAGGGCAAAAATAGTATATTATTGATCAAGGATGCATATTGATCATTCTCGGCGAGTGCGAACTTTTGGGGCCGAGCGTAGCGAGGCCTCGAAAGTTGCACGAGTTAGGATGATCAATATGCATCCATGGTCTAATATACCGTCATGGTCATTTTGCGGCCTAGGGCAAAAAAAGAAAGTCATGGCCGCGTGCTGTCGTCAGCTGGTATATCCAGATGCGTAAAATTTTTTAAAATGTATTATCAATAAGAGTGGCAAATTTTCGGCCAGCTATGAAGAAAAGTAGTATTATCCACTCAGGCATAAATTAGATCTACCTGCCATGCGTTTGTCTATTCCACGCACGGCAGAAAGATTCTAATTTCTGCCCTCGTAGATAAATATACTATTTATAAGCAACTTCATTTATTAAGAAATTTGGATTTTCGCATTTATTTAAACTTATTAAAAAATATCTTATGTATAAAATATTTATATGGAATCTTAAGCTCAGAATAGTTACTTAGAAAAAAGTTTTTATTTTAAAGTAAAAATAAAAATTACTCTATTTAATATTAAATTTAAATTAATAAATGTAAATTTATACGTTAATTACTTCATTTCTTTCAAAAAGTGAATGCATTAATGTAAAAATATACAATAAAAAATAGCACAATTTTAATTTAATATAAAATAAAGTATTTTTCATCTTTACTTTACAAAATCTTTTTTCTAAGTAACTATCATGTGCTAAAGATTCCACGGTCTTTTTCCTAAAAAATTTGGAAAACTGTAATTTCGGTATTTTACATTCCCTTAATTAAATTAAGTTTAAAATTCTTGCATGTCTTATTAAGTCTAAAAAATTTATGTAAGTGATTGGAAAAAGTTTAAATAAATGTTATGATTGAAGTTTCGTAATTATAGAATTTAATTATAAAATTTTATTATTTTAAAAAAAATGAGCCGGTATAATTATATTTACTACAGACTAATGTACAAAACTAAATTTATACATAAATCACTTCGTTTATTAAAAAAAGTAAATTAATAAATTTAAATATATATTGTCACGATATTCTACCGTGTTCAAATCTTGCGTGCTTAGGTAAAATTAAATGACACGCGCTCAATCGTACACCTCGTCTAAGTTACGTGAAGAAGCACGTAACTCGGCGGGCAGCAAGAAAGCCACGAGGCGCGTCAGAACATTTCCAGCGGTTCATCAGCACACACGCTTGATCATATATTCCTGACTTGCGTGAGGCAGACATTTGAAGAAGATTGTATAGATGGATCATTATCAAATCGTGCAAAGTGATTAGCTAAAAATGATGGAGTTCCAGAGACAATAGAAAGAGACAGAGACAGAGAACCTTACTAAACGGATCGATGCTGATCTGGATTTGAGGTGGTGTCCGTAATACTAACGGCCTTGTTTTCTCTTCATAATATGACGTAATAAAGGTGCAAAAGGGCTTAAAAGGATCCCAAAAACTAAAGCTGCCTTTGGATGTGTGCTTGTTATTCATAAGCCGTTGAAATTAAGTGTATATGAGTGATAGCGGGGTATTTTTTTTATTTAAAAAACATGCCCTTACTGTTTAGATGAGCAGCAAACCAATCAGCAAGAAAGAAATAGCGACCAGAGGCCACTAACAAATACAAGAGTAAATTTCCAAGATACATTCAGAATATATATTAATACCGAAGATGGCACACTGGCAGATGTACGGGCAGACTTACCTCCAAATGAACTTCCGGGAGTAAGTACATTCGGGAGCAGGGGCTCCTATTTCGTCAGGCTCAATGCCACAAATAAACACAAACGTGCAAAATGATCGGACCAACAAGGGGCATGAAACGTTACATACTGCGCTGCTAGAATGTTACATTCTCTGGCGAACGAGGGCAAAGTATAGACCTTTTCTTAACGAGAGTAATAGAGTGTCAAGCGCTGGCTAAACTTAGCGAGAGCGACTTATTATCCTCGCTCTCATAACTGTTATCAGACGTAGCAGCCATACGATGCAGAAATAATAGACATTCGTGGAACACGTGGACAGAATTTATGGAAGCTGCTCTGCGTTGGTGTGGACATAGTAGACGCTTCCAACAAAGACTGCGGTCTGAAGCACGCAGACGTATGCAAGGTAAAGACGAAGCTGTGCATGATTATACAACGTGCCTTCAAGCAATCATATTAAAACGAGTCCCATTACCAGATTTAGGACAACAGCTTGATCTGCTACACCGCAAACTCTTATCTCAGGTTTAACGTTTAGTAAGAAGGGATGAAATTGTGGACGTAGAGTCACTCTTAGAAAAAGCAGTTGAAGCTGAATTAACAATAGATGCAGAAAAAGCATATAGGCCACCTTTACTGCCGGAATACTCTTTACTGCCTGACGAAGCTTAGCGTCCTACGTTCAAGCAGAAAGAGAATAAACACCAGGTTGCCACGATACAAGAAAAAGCACTGGCGTCCAGACAGTTTAATATAGCTAAAACGCTGATGCAGATAATCTCTCGCTTAGATAAGATGTCTGAAAGGATGGACAGGCAGCCGGCACCTCCGAATATAAATCAGTCTGGACAAGCTTTGCCAAACACACCACATGAAAACCCTCATAGGAATCAACACAGTTTCAAGAAATCACCTCGAAAATCCAATCAAGGGCACAAGCAACATATTTAAAACCAAAAGGAAAATCAGACAGAAAACCTAAATAGGGATAAAGCTAATGTAGCAAATCAAAGAGATACAAAACAACGAAACCCTAACCTCAGTTACTATCGTTTTGGGCTACCTGGATACACACAATGGTCTTGCCCACAATGTGCAAGAGAAAGGCAAGGAAACCAATGGACGAGGTACCTAGTGAATAGGAAGAGCAAATGCAGTCAGATATCGATGACAAAGCTCGATGGTGGCTTACGATAGTAATCGAAGATTACCGTATAAGAGCATTATATGACCCAAGTGCGTCACGTACGGTTATTTTAATTTATTTTAATTCTACAGGTTTGCAGTTAGCAGCCGCCTGTAATGTACCTTCGATACCAGCTACGGGCACATTCGGCAAAGTAGAAGATGGTAGATCATGTTCAATAGTAGGTTATGTTGACTTACCATTTACAGTAGGCGGAGTTACAAAAACGATCTGTTCTGCGATGATGCTTAGCTTAGATGAAGAGTGTTATCTAGGTGAAAACTTTGTACAAGCATTTAAGGCTATTTTTGATCCTCGCGAAAATAAGCTCCCGTTCAAAGGTACAAATGTGAAAATGAATTTAGAAATCGCTGCCCTCAAACAAATGCATGTTGCTGAACTAGGATCAGTCGGTTTGGCTGACGTATCAGCAGCTGATTGTACTTATGTAAAAAGTTTAGTTACAGAAATATTAGGAGAAGACGATACTCCTATAGGACTGGATCAAACATAAGATCGATACAGGCTCTACACGACCTATTGAACAAAAATATTATCCTGTTTCTAAAAAGGTCGAAGAATGGATGCACGAGCAGGTTAACGAGATGCTAGCTGCAGATATTATTAAACCTTTAATGTGCGGCTGGTCAAGCCCTGTGATTTCAATTAAGAAACCAAATGGCAAATTCAGGTTCTGTATTGACTCTAGAAAAGTTAACGCAGTTACAAAAACTGATGCGTATCCATTGCCAAGAATGGATGATATCTTGCGTAAATTACAGAAAGCGAGATACATCTCTACAATGGATTTGAGAAGTGCTTACCATCAAATTAGGATAAAGGAAAATTCACGTGCTCAAACGGCATTCACGGCACCTATCATGGGCTTTTTCCAGTTTAAACGAATGCCGTACGGCCTTAACCACGCTGACATCACCTTTCAGCGATTAATCGATAAGGTTATAGGCCCAGAACTTGAACTATATGCATTTTCATACCATGATGTTATAATAGTCGCAACCGAAACGTCCGCTGAACATATGAAGTGGTTGAAAAAGATATTACTGCGCATTAAAGCGGCAGGTCTCACGATCAGTTATGAGAAAAGCATATTCTGCCGAGAAAAGGTCAAATATCTTGGTGTTCTAGTAAATAGAGATGGATTTAAGGCAGTCCCAGATTAGATAAAACCCATTGTTGAATACCCAGCTGCTAAAAATATAAAGCAGCTGAGGCGTTTCATCAATATGGTTTCGTGGTACAGAAAATTTTTGAAAAATTTTGCCACGGTAGCAGAGCCATTGACTAGACTCACTAGGAAAGACTGTAGATATGTTTGGTCAAGCGATCAGGAAATCGTTTTCGATCAAATAAAAGCTTTGATTGCATCTGCTCCGTTATTGCATCAACCGCAGTTCGACTTACAGTTTGTTTTACAGACTCAGACCTAGGAGCAGTACTTCTACAAGTAGTTAACGACAAAGAGCGTGTATTAAAATTCGTTAGTCGTACAATATCCAGTGCGGAGCGAAATTAAAGCGTAACAGAAAGAGAGTGTCTAGCTGTTATATGGGCTGTCAAAAAGTTTCGCTGTTATATTGAAGGTTATGACTTCAAAGTCATGACTAATCATAGTAGTTTGCGTTAGTTATGTAAATTGCATAATCCAACGGGCAGGCTAGCGCGATAGGCGCTGGAGCTACAAAGTTACTCTTACACTGTTGAGCACAGAAAAGATGCATTGAACTATGTACCTGATGCATTATCACGCATGCACGAAGATTCAGTAGATTGCGACAGTCACTTAAGTGCACTAAATTGGGTGTCACAAACAAACGATGCGTGGTATATGTCACTGCTTCGACAGGTTACGAGTAATCCTGATGACTATCCGAGATGAAAAATAATCGGAGGTCAATTATACCGCTATATACTGGACATCTTTACAGAGGAAACGATAGGAGACGATGACGCATGGAAACTCATTGTTCCCAGCGAAAATCGAGCAGGAGTACTGCATGAATGTCACGACGAGCTGACAGCTGGCCACCTAGGCCGTGATAAGACTGTAGCTCATGTGAAACAATATTATTACTGACCATATATAGAGAAAACCGTAGCACAGTATGTTAAGAGTTGTGAGATCTGACAGCAGTGTAAAGTAGAACAAAAATTGCCTGTAGGCTTGGTGGGTAAAAGAGAAGTTTCAGGCCCATAGAAGGTTGTTGCTGGTGACGTAACAGGTCCTTTTCCAAGAAGTAAGCATGGTTATAAATATGTTTTGATTTTTGAAGATGTGTTCACTAAATGGGTGAAGTGAATACCTATTAGAAAAGCTAATGCACCCACGATCTTGAAAGCACTAAAAGATAGGATTATTTTAAGGCTTGGTGCGCTTGAGATTTTCTTATCAGATAATGGTTCAGAGTTTAGGAATCAGGTAGTAGATAAATATCTAAATGAAGCAGGCATTTTTTATAATACTTCTCCAACGTACCACCCACAGGCCAATCCGGTAGAAAGGATTAACCGGACAGTTAAAACCATGATTACTGCATTTATTGTAGAAAATCGTTACTCATGAGACGAAAAGCTACCGGAGATTATATTTACACATAACACTGCGAAACAGAGTACAACTGGTACAAGCCCTGCTTTACTCAATTATGGTGGACAGCAAGTACCTCCTAACTCGCTGAAAAGAAAAGAAGACAAAGTTGTTCAAGAAAACGAACGATTACAAGAAGTAACGATCTGGCAAAAACGTGTAAGCAAATTACCTTTGCTACATGAACAGGTAGTAGATCGGGCACAGTCCACACAAAAAAAGCAAGCTGAGGCATACGATACTGGCCGAAGAGAAGTAGAATACAGCATAGGAGATTTAGTATGTAAAAGAAATAAAATACTTTCTTCAGCTGCTCAGGGCATTGCCAGCAAGCTTGCGCCTAAGCTTGTAGGCCCATATGTAATCACAGCTAAATGTGGCTCTAACACATACAGATCAATAGACCAAAATAGTAATGCTTATAGTCCTGTTCATGTAGAGCGGCTAAAAGCGTACATCGTACGGCAAGAAGAGGAATCGTCATCTCAACCATCGTTGAAACAAACACATGCGAACGAGACGACGAGCGACCCATCTCTTGCGAGTGCGATGCGACTTCGTGTGCCAATGAAGGATCGAGCTCAGACTGCGTGCGACCACTTGCGAGCGGTGATACTCCCCAACTCGATAAACCGAATAGGAAGCGAAGTCGTCCACGTAAAACAGCCATCGTTGTATAGATTTTTTTTTCTTGTGCATAGATGTTCATAATAATAATATCTATTGTGCTCAACCTTTAATTTGAAGATACACCGATTAAAACTTGAGTAAATAACAAAAAACTCAATTTTTACTCGGACGGTATCAGATTTTACTCCAGCCTGCTCTGAACCGAAATACTCTCTCTCTTTCTTTCTTGCCTAATTAAGAGACGCGTTGCCGGTAGTGCAGTTCTCCTCCATGATACAGATTCACTACTTTTTATCAGACATATGCAATGCCAATACAAAGAGTACCCCCCTGTTAAGATAGGTAAAATGCCCCCCCTCATAGATTTCAAAACTAATATTTTTTCTTATTTTCATAGGAATTAAGATTAGGTTTTGCTATATTTATAATTTCCTAACCCATACCCTAACCTCAACATAACCTAAAAATCACTTTTTTATATCTCTTTTTCTTACTTTAATAAAATGTAAAGATAGTGAATATTTATGAGTACAGGTGTAGTGTCCATTTTACATCCCCTTAAAATGAAAACTGGGCTCAAATCCTTTCGAGATAGTAGTTATAGCATGTCAAAATATTATTTTTTTTCAAAGTTATAGCGTAATAAACATTGGACCTAAATTTTCTTTTTAAAACATTAAATTAATAACAAAAGCTGAAATTAGGTCCAATGTTTATTACGCTATAACTTTGGGAAAAAATAATATTTTGACATGCTATACCTACTATTTCGGAAGGATTTGAGCTTAGCTTTTATTTAAAAAACTTCAAGCTTCTAGCTATCAATGCTAAGGAACTATATGCTTTTAAAAATCTAGTACATAAATACATTTGAAACTTTATCCCAAAGTTTGAGCAAAATCTGTGATTCGGATTTGTGATACTCTCCTCGTAAGTAAGACATTATAATCAATCGCATTAAATAGAATCTTAGCAGTAAATTTTAGGTCATATTTATCAAAGCTAAAGTTCAATGTAGGAATATTTAGAAATCACTTAATTGGTCTAAAGTCATAATCGTAATACCTCATTCCATGATTAATCTTAAAGGCAGCGTACTTCAGAAACCTTCTTACAACCATTTTCATAACATCAATTTGGTATTGAAGTAATGGTCTCCAAATGATCGAACCATAACTAACCAAAGAATAAATATAGGAAAAATACAGTATCTCATGATCCATCGCATCAAAAGCTTTAGCTAAATCAAGAAATGCGACAATTATAGATTTACTCTTATCCAGGTTAATGTGGATTATATTTGTTAAATGGTTTAATACACCCTTAGTACCCAAGTTTTTCATAAATTCATATTGACTTTTTGATAAAATATCATGCTCAGTAATAAACTTTTAGATACGACAATGAATTATCTTTTCGAAAATCTTTGCAACATTAGATATTAGTGGGATTGGTCTATTGTTATTCACTTGATGTTTGTTACTAGATTTTAATATTGGAATAACCTCATCCATTTTTAGGACATTTTGCTATGTCGACTTTTCTATATATAAGTTAAGTATATCAGACAGTGGTTCAGCTACAGATACAGTTAGATAATATTTTCAATACTTTCACGTTGATTCCGTCGACGCCTCCCATTTTGTCTTTCATAATTGTAATTATGTTTTTAATTTCTTGGATACTGGTTGGTCGAATAAAAATTGACTGGTTATTGTTAGAAATCTTCTTTGAGTATGAGCCATTAAGTACTTTAATTTTATCCCTTAGTTCACTGCTTATTCTACAGAAAAAGTCATTCATCGCATCTACAATAGAAGTAGTTGAAACAATTTTGTTTTCAGTATCATCCATTATATATTCAATTTCATTATTTTAATATTTTTACTTAACTTTTTATTAATTAGTTTCCATAGCTTTCGGGGATTACTATTTTTTAGAAAATTGTTTTGTTTATATTTTAATTTAGCTTTTTTAATAGTTTTATTTAATAACTTGTTATATTTAATATATTTATTTTTTACTGCAAGTTATCTGGATCATTTTTCCAGATTTTATAAAGATTTTCTTTTTCTTTACAGGATACTATTATGGCCTTCGTTATCCAAATTTTTCTCGATTTTAGTTTCTTATTACTATTAGTCATATTCTTGTCCATTGACTCATCAATACAGTGTTTTATATCATTGATTAATTTTTCTATAGCTTTATTAGGATCAACTATGTCAACCATACCCATCCAATTGAGATCAGCAGCAATAGTCTTTAATTTAATATAGTTTGATATATGATTTAAACACAAATATCTCTCGTTCTCTTAGTCGTAGAACAAAAAACGAAAATGAAAATTAAAGTTCAGACTAAATACTAATTTTTAATGAGTGGCAAAATTATTTTAAATCGTTTTTTCTAATTTTTTTTACAGTTTTGAGAATTTTTTAAATTCCAAATTTTTTTTATTTCGTTCAATCACTTGTAGTTTTTGTTTAAATTTAGCTATGGGAAAAATACCAAAGAAAATCGAAAGATCTCTACAAAATCTAAAAGTTTTTACGAGTTTTTATTTAGGCTTTTTTTCTAGGATGCTTTTTTAAAGAGTTAGACGCGGTTGAATATTACGTTCTATCAAAAATTACTAAATTAGTAAATTTCGTGCTATCGAAAATTACATAAAAAATGTTAAAAGTTGATAATTCAATTTATTTAAAAAATGAATCAATGTAAAAAATATCAACGAAAATCGAAAGATCTCTTAAAACTGAAAGTTTTTTAAGCGAGTTATACTCGATTGGATATTACCATGGTAACGTTAATTTATTTAATTCATAACATTTTTTACGTAATTTTTAATAGAACGTAATATTTAATCGCATTTAACTCTTTAACAAAGCATCCTAGCAAAAAAAACGTAGGTTAAGACTTTTAGCTTTTGAAGAGATCTTTCGCTACATTTAAACAAAAACTACAAGTGATTGAACAAAATACAACAAAATTTTTTAAACTGTAAAAAAAATATAAAAAACGACTCAAAATAATTTTGCCACTCATTAAAAGTTAGTATTTAGTCTGAACTTTTGCAGGCTACTGTATGACTTAACTAATAAATTTTCTAAAAATTCTTAGCTTAGAACATCATTTTTTTTATATCTATATTGGAGTCGCAAAATATAAAATGATTTTTGCCAAAAATACACGAATTGAAAAAATTTTTTAAGTTCAGTATAAATTTAGTCTTTGGTATTTTGTGCGATCCACATATTGCAGATAATATAATATTTTCTTTCCCCTTCTTTCAATCTTTAATTTTCCAACAACTAGGACTTCAGTAGTTTCTTTCAGATCTTCTTGTATATAAATAACACCATCTAATTTGTTAAGGATTGTTATGTTACTTTACCGAGAGTAGGTCTTAAAATTATTATAACTATGTTAAAATAAAACACCACCAACTTAATGTTAAAAATAGAAAAGAGTTTATTATATAATATTACAACAATTAAACTTATTAGAAATAATTAGAAAAAGGTGAGTATATCAATTGAGACGTTACAACTTGAACTTACAAGGAGAGTGTCAGGGTATTGGGACGCCGATCCTGCTCAAATTTTGGGAGATGATTTTGGATGTAGAAATATGAAAAAAGCCAAGGTACTAGACTCTAACGCTCAATATTTCTCTAGTTACAAACAAATAAAGAAGATCACTATAAAAGTTACTAGATTTTCAAACGCTTATAATTCATTAACATTGATAGCTAGAAGCCTAAACCTTTTTTTAAATGAAAGTTGAGCTCAAATCCTTTCGAATTATCACTTATAGCATCTCAAAATATTATTTTTTTCTAAAGTTATAGAGGGATAAAAATTGGACCTGAAATTCGCCTTCATAACATTAATTTTAATTAATTAATAATAAATGCTAAAATTTGTTTCAATTTTTATTCCTCTATAACTTTAGAAAAAAATATTTCAGGATGCTATAGGTGATAATTCGAAAGGGTTTGAGCTCAACTTTCATTTCAAGAAAGGTTCAGGCTTCTAGCTATCAATGCTAATGAATTATAAGCGTTTGAAAATCTTGTAACTTTTATAGTGATTTTCTTTATTTGCCTGTAACTAGAGAAATATTGAGCGTTAGAGTCTAGTACCTTGGCTTTTTTCATATTTCTACATCTAAAATCATCTCCCAAAATTCGAGGAGGATCAGCGTACCAATACCCTGACACTCTCCTTGTTAGTTATAACGCAGCTAGCTGCCTGCAAAATTATCTATTTCTTAAGCTCTCTCTCTCTCTATCTACGTCCGAACCTTATCTCTCTCCTTCCTAGACGCAAGCCCCTTTTTATACCTATGACGACTCGCCTTACGCATTCCACATAAATCTATTTTATGAGACCTAGAGCAAATTTTGACTTTATATAAATTTTTTTACAACAGGATGTTCAATGGTTACGTAAAAGTTAACAGAATGCTTCGAAATTTTGAAATATGATTTATTATATTAAATTAAAGTACCTCAATTTTTTTCCATATTTCATTCCGTATATTTTTTCGAAAAATTTAATGTTATAAATACGAAAAATAACATGGGCTCTTATGGGCGATCTCAGAATCGATTGCGTTTTATATAAATTTCTATCAAAAAAGTTAATAGATCAAATTAAAATTTAGATATTATGAAAGTATATTATCTAAGGATTCATTTCATGCAGTTTTTTATATACGTTTCAGGAAAATTGACAGAGATTTTCAAAGTTAAAGTTAAAGTGAGAATTAATTTTTGAAAACCCGCTACTGCTACGTAAGAGATTTGGCAACTTTGCGTATATATAACATAAGTTTTGAATTAAAGATAATATTTTTCTGATAAACTTAACTTAGAAATAGAAGCGCTGCGTTGCCAAATCTCATTCAACGTATTACCGAACTTCAATTAATTATTAATAAATTAAATAACATTTTAAAATGTTTTATTTATTAAATAAAAACGTTTAAATGTGATTTGAATAATATATTTCATCTCTACGTGCCATTTAGAGAACTTTGTGTTGAAAAATATTTCATCACTTTAAGTTTGCAGCGATCCTTCTTTCCTATATTAAAGCATAGAGTACCCCTTTGACTCTTCACCTCCTCACATGACACCATTGAACATCCTTAATTTTACTGTCATTACAGTACAGTTTATATCCTGGTGAAATTAGAAGTTAAGGACATTCTAATATCCATGTTTCTGTTTACGCAATTACGCATGGCTTGACAGCCAGTCTTCCAATTACGCATTCCAGATTTCCTAAATTAGCATTTAAACTTCTAACATTAACACTTAATATTAAATAGTCAGCTCTATTTAGATTATCATTGAGAAACTGTACATCACACAAACTTGTTTCATTTAAATTAAGATTATCCTCAATTTAAAGTCTCAGATACTATGCTTTCTATTCGGGTTCTTGCTGGAAGAATAGACTCAGCACTGTCACCCGAATTCCTGGATCTCAATTTGCTTGGATTACCCTCCTATGCTGACTTTTTCAAAATTATCTATTTTACCGAAATATCTTGGTAGGTTAGACTTGACACAGTATTCGGTTAAATTAATTATATGTTTGATTTTAGAACTTACAAGGAGAGTGTTTCACCTTCGGGTCACCGTTTTTGCTCAAATTTTGGGAATATTTTCTAGATGCGGAAATATGAGGAAAGCCAAAATTTTAGAGACCAACGCTCAATATTTCCCTAGTTACAGGATATTGAAGAAAATCACTAAAAAAGTTACTAGATTTTCAAACGCTCATAGTTCCTCAGTATTATTAGCTAGAAACTTAAACCTTTTTTAAATGAAAGCTGAGCTTAAATCCTTTCGAAATAGCACCTATACCATCTCAAAATATTATATTTTCCCAAAGCTAGAGCGTAATAAAGATTGGACCAAAATTTTTTGTTTAAAACATTAATGAATAATAAAAGCTGAAATTGGGTACAATCTTTATTATGCTATAACTTTGGGAAAAAATAATATTTCGATATGCTATAACTACTATTTTGAAAGGATTTGAGTTCAGCTTTCATTTAAAAAAAGGTTTGAGCTTCTAGCTAATAATTCTGAGGAACTATAAGCGTTTGAAAATCTAGTAACTTTTTTAGTGATTTTCTTCGATGGCCTGTAATTAGGGAAATATTGAGCTTTGGCCTCTAAAATTTTGGCTTTCTTCATATTTCTGCATCCAGAAAACATTCCCAAAATTTGAGCAAAAACGGTAACCCGAAGGTGAAACACTCTCCTTGTTAGTATTTCACACAGATCACCGTCTATTGATACATGGTTAGTGTTATATCTTCTACCATATTTGTCATTGCTAAATTTACAATTTGCACAACATAATGGTTTGTTACCTTCACAGTTCCCTGTTAAATGAGTTCCAGTTTGAACACACTGGAGCATCGTGACATTTTGTGCCACTATGACCAAATCTTGCACAATTAAAACAAAGCTTCACGTTTATCACGTCAAAGACCCTGCAGTTCTGATGATCTACAAAAATTCTATCCTTGTTTTTCTTGATATACTTCTGTATTTTAGAAGATATTTCCATAATAATTGTTGTCTTTAAATTATTTTTATTGTTAGTGGAATGTAATATTTTACCTTCAGTTTCTGGTATTTATGTCATTTTCAAGTGACTTGTTATCCATGTTATAAATATTTTCAATTCCGATTATTTTAATAATAGGATTCTTTAATTGCTTTATTTCTATTTTACATCTTAGTGATAGTTTTGTTGTTAATAATTTATCTACTGCTTTCATACTATGTTGATGCAATTAATTGTCATTTCATCGTTACTATTGAAATTAATTTTTTTTGTTTAGATAGTTTTCTCATTAAGGGGGTGTAAAATACCGACATCACAGTTTTCGAAATTTCTTATTCTTAATACAAATTTTTTAAAAATATCTCTATATTACTGTCTTCTATTTTAATTAATAAAGAGCATAATATAGAGATATTTTGGAAAATTTTTGAAAAAATATTAAAAATTCGAGAAACTGCAATGTCGATAACTATGTATTAAAAATATACACTGCCGCCGAGATACTTTTGCCCCCCTTCGTCTAAAATCGACTTATCTAAAAAGTTTTATAACTCTGGAAAAAATGGTCGTAGCCTAAAAATTCCAACGGGATTCGAAAGATTGTTGAAAATTCTTTCAAAAACTATTGGTTTGATATAAAAAAAAACATTTTTTTCGTATCTCTTATCCTTGTTTAAAAAGAAATTTTTTTTAACTTTGTTTTGACTTTGTAAAATAGTGTTCAATTTTAGTAGAAATCGTTACATTAATACAAAACCAAATAGATTTTATAACTTATATTTCGACGATGAAAATGCAATGTCGAACGTCTAGATTCGACCTTTTAAACCAGAGTTATAAGATTTTATATTTGAAAATAAGGTTTTTTTCGATGTATGAATATCTCTGAATTTAAGAGGAATAGAAAAATTTGTCAGATAGAAAAAATGTTTCTTTTTGGTCAAATAATAATAATATATAATAAAAAATTGATTTCGAAAAAAATTTTTTTTTTGTTGGAATGTAATGAAATTTTGATATCTTTAAAATATTGAACAACGTGGGTAAAAAGGGAAAAAAAAATCTTTTTTCCGAAATCCATTTTTTATTATATATTATTATTATTTGACCAAAAAGAAACATTTTTTCTATCTGACAAATTTTTCTATTCCTCTTAAATTCAGAGATATTCATACATCGAAAAAAACCTTATTTTTAAATATAAAATCTTATAACTCTGGTTTAAAAGGTCGAATCTAGACGTTTGACATTGCATTTTCATCGTCGAAATATAAGTTATAAAATCTATTTGGTTTTGTATTAATGTAACGATTTCTACTAAAATTGAACACTATTTTACAAAGTCAAAACAAAGTTAAATAAAAATTTCTTTTTAAACAAGGATAAGAGATACGAAAAAAATGTTTTTTTTTATATCAAACCAATAGTTTTTGAAAGAATTTTCAACAATCTTTCGAATCCCGTTGGAATTTTTAGGCTACGACCATTTTTTCCAGAGTTATAAAACTTTTTAGATAAGTCGATTTTAGACGAAGGGGGGCAAAAGTATCTCGGCGGCAGTGTATAGCTTATGATATCACCTTTATAAGGTATTTTAATACATTATTTCTTACATTTGTCTTATCATCTCTATTCTTCTTAACAACTATTTCAGGAATAACTTTAGGTTGTATCAACACCTGTTTAGTTGTATTAATATCCGCAAATGATTTCATGTTAAATTTTGGCGATTCTTTATCTTTCACAAGCAATTCCTTTAGTAAACTATTTCTATATTTGTAAAGAATATTAAATATTTTATAAATTTAAATATTTGATTATTGGGATTGATCAACAGAAAATTTCTTTAGTTTTAATGTGCAGATTTTACGTAGATTAAAAAAATAATTAAATTATCTATAAAAAATTGTATATGATTCTGTGATCTGGACCTATGCAAACAAAGTTATATATTTTACATTTGTATATATTTAAAATGATTATGTATATTTTTAAAATGATTATTCAAGAAATGTGGACCACCTATTTATTTTTTTAACTAAAGTTAAACAACTACATATTGAAATTTAATATGAGTTTGATTGAATAGAAAATCAAGTTAAAAAATAAATTTTAATAAAGTTATGTCAAATAAATCTTGTGAGACTGAAACACAACTATATGTAGTAACTTATCCACTCAAATAATAACTTTCTGTTTTAAATACATTAGTTTCATAAAATAATATTGAAATAATTAAATGTATATACACGTAAGATGTAAAAATAAATTAGGATTACAATTTATAAAAATTTAAAGGAATTTACTTTTTATTTTGAGTAAAGGTTTTATTTAATGAAATTTATAGTGACCCAAATTGTTTCTATTCGCCAAATCAATCTATATATCTATATACAAAAAAGTTCAAGAGGTTAATGTATCTCCCTCCCTCTCGCTCTTTAACTTTCTCGCTTTCATCCACTGGAACATTGAAAAATTCAATTTAGAACGAAATCAATGATTTAACCAGTACATAATATAAAAAGTCATGAAAACATAAAATTTTAGCCATCGTTTTTGTCATTATATTACACTATATCATTATATACATATATATTTACAAATCTATAGTCTATGAATATCGATTATATAACTATTTACTTAAATTTGGTTTTTGACCTTGCAAAAATCAAAGTGAATAGGATCTGCCAATTTTCTTTCTTTTTTGAATCATCATCTTTTAATAAAGTTTTCCTTCTCAAAATACGTTCCGTTTTTAAGCACGATCGCTGTACGGAAGTGCCTTATATTTTCGACATCGCGAAAAATGTAACCCTTGAAAATATGTTATTTTATAATAAAAAACTTATTTTTATAGCAAAATAAGACTATTACGAGGCTTCCTTAAAATGTATGTATGGATGTATGAGTGTAAGAAATCAAGTTTATGAATTTTCTCGACGAGTTTTTATCCGATCTGAATGGTTCAAACGGGGAATTGTTTCAAATAATAACACAAGTAAACGTTCCTATTTTTAAAAAAATCGTTGGAAGCGTTTTTAAAAAGGCGCCTTTTAAATTGTCAAAAAAATGGATTTTTGGTAATAACTTGAAAAATACGATTTTAAAAAAAAAAGTATGTAATATAAAAGTTGTAGAATGTAAAAAAATAAATCTTTTTTATATCATACATTTTTCTCTAAAGTTAATATTTTTCAAATTGTTTATGAAAATTGTTGAAATTAAAGGCTTTTTAATGATAATTTGATAAATATTATTTTAAAAAAATAGGTATACTATTAAAAAGATGTATTTTATTTTTTTCTATAAATTTTATTTTATATACTTTTTTTTCAAAATTCGTTTTTTTCAAGTTATCACCAAAAATCATTTATTTTACCTCTATAGGGATAATGGTTTTAAAACCGTTCGAACGATTTTTTTTCAAACTGCCAGCATTGATTCGGCTTAAAACTTTGAAAAATATACATTAATAAAAATATGTCTTTTTCACATAACATAAATTTTTTCGAAATCAATCAACTTAATTCACAAGAAAAATTTAAATAATTATATATTTGTTTTTTCAAATAAATACAATAAATTCGAATCTCCTGTTGAAAGATGTGGGAAAAAATTCAATGAAAAAAAGAAATAAGATTAACTTTTAATATTTTGTGGTTGTAAATGATTTGCTTTAATATTCTTTAAATATCAAATAGCGAGCACGAAGCTCGAGCGTTTTTGGTCGTGCCTTATATGCAAGAAGCGGAGCTTTTTGCATGCCTTGCATCGCTTCGCTCAGCTCTGAAAGGACCGAGGTGCAAGCCACAGCGGCTCTTTGTTAATTTATTTTATAATTTATTGATTTACATAAACAGATTATTTTCAAACGAATCAGAATTGAGCATAGTATTCGAAACAGTACAATCACAAACAAATAATTATGATTGTGGCGTCTTAGCAATTGTTTTTGTTATTGCAATACTTTATAATTTAGGTCCATGTTGTTTAAAATATGATGTTTCTCCAATGAGATTACGTTTATCAAGAATTTTTAGATCACAACAAATAAGAATGTTTCCAGTTTTGCAAAATTATAATAATGCAAATATTAATTACGATAATCCACCGGACATGATAAGGAGGAGTTTTTGTCATGAGCAACGTCTAAATTAAATACCATTAAATTTAGATTACACCGAGCTTAAACTATTAGAAAAAAAACTCACAAATTCATTGATTGGCAGAACAAAAAAACTCATGGAAAGGTATCATAAACAAAAGAATTCGAATCATGAAACAATTTTGATGAAAATTGACGATGACATTTCGTTTACAAATTTTTAAAAACCAAATACTGATATAATGGAAATCGATGAAATCCACTTAAATTATAACGATAATAAAATTAGCACAGTTGAGATTAGATTTAATGAAGAAAAAAAAGAATCAAAAGAAATAGATGAAAAATAAGCTTTATTTGTAACAGGAATTGAGAGCATGACGAAGCTGCCCGCCTTCTAATAATATTTCCAATCCTAACTTAGGGGTCGTCCATAAAATACGAAATTTTCTTGCTGCAACACGTTGAAAGAAAAAACAAAATACTGCAGCCTGCGATAATAAACAGAGGGGGGAGGGGGAAAGCACGAGCGAGTATCAACATGATAGAGCCAGTCTAGGGAGATGCTGGCCGTGCCTTTCAAAATTTTGACTATATGGCGGCTACCTCAGTTCACACTCTAGAATAGAAGGGTCTTTCGTGACTTAAAATCTCATTCAAAAAACGCTCGCGCTGTTTCAAATTAAAAATTAGCTTCGCATAACTCCAGAAAAAACTACGTAGATTTCGTCCTAAGCCCCCTTCCCCCTAGACGTAGCTTAGCGTAAGATTCTACTGTATCCTTCCCACCCCTTGAATGGTCTACGTAGTTTATGGACGACCCATTATGAATAAACGATGCGTTTAATCAAGTTTTTTTGCTACGAAGTAAAAATTTGTAAGATTAAACTCTAGTGCGGACAACTCAAGAAATCCACCAAAATATCATACATACAAAGTTATAATGAAAACTTTCAATGTATCGTATTTTATGGTTAGGTTTGTCGAGTTTGATATCTAATTTCCAATCCAAGCTCATAAAAGAATAACAAAACCAAATGATTTTTTATTTTTACAAAAATGATTGTATTAATATAGCTTTAGTGCGGACAAGTCATTATATTTGTTTAATTTATGAATTAAAAAAGATATTGATAAAATAAAAAAGCAAAAGTCCATTGCTGCAGCTCCGACATCCCGTTAAGAGCAGGTCGTATATCCCTGTCCTTTTCTAATCAAAGAATTAATTTTTTTGCAAAAACTAATAATTGTAGCAAAAAATAAGGAGATAGCCCCATCTCGTATAATAAAAAGCAAGATTCTCTTTGTTGAGGAAAAATTATTTTCATAGATTCGTTTTGAAGAAAACCTTGAAAAACTTGAAAAATAGAGGTTAGGATATACAATTCAGTTTTTCAAGGTTTTCTTAAAAACGAAGCGATAAAAATAATTTTTCCTCATAGAAGAGAATCTTGCTTTTTATTATACGAGATGGGGCTTTCTTCTTATTTTTTGCTACAATTATTAATTTTTGTGGAAAAATCAATTCTTTGATTAAAAAAGGACAGATATACTCGCCCTCCTCTTAGTAGGAAAATGGTAACAAAACAATCACATAAATATAAAAAATTTCAGAAATAAACATTATTATGAAATTACAAAAAAAAAGTAATGATAAATTAGAACTAAGACGTGTTCAAGAAACTTTACGTAGGAAAAATGCTTATATGAAAATGAAAAAAAGACAACCATATAAATATAAACAGAAATTAAAAAATACTAAGATAACAAAATGGCAATTCAAGGAAACAATGAGAACTGATAAATTGGAACAAATACGTGCGAATGAGGCTTTACGTAAGAAAGAAGCTTTTATGAAAATTAAAGAAAAAAAACCAAAATGATATGAAGAAAAATTAGAAAATACTAAGATAACAAAATTGAAATTCAAGGAAAAAATGAGTATTGATTAATTGGTACAAACACGTGCGAATGAAGCTTTACGTAAAAAAGAAGATTATTTAAAAATTAAAGAAAAAGAACCCAATAAATATAAAGAAAGATTAAAAAATACTAAAATAATGAAATCAAAGATAAAAAAGGGTATTGATAAAATGAAACAAATACGTACAATTGAAGCTACACGTAAGAAAAAAGCTTGCATAAAAATGAAAGAAAACAACTAAATGAATATAAAAAAAATTGAAAATATTGAGATATAAAAAATAAAATCAATGGAAAATAGAGATACTAATGAATTGAAAAAATTGCATGAAAAAGAAAAATTACGCAAAAAAGATCCTTATAAAAAAGTTATTAGTGAACAATATAATGAATATAAGAAATGGTACAAATTAAAAATCAAAAATTGGAAAATGCCGATATTATTAAGAAAACACGAGTAAAAAATAATTGCTACAAATCAAAAGAATTACGCGCAAGGTGTAAACAAATAGATTGATGACAATAAACATGTTAATAATGATACTACATTAAATAAACCAATACATGAAAAAAAGCGTAAGCATAAATATGATTCTTATCAATTAAAGATATTATCTATTGAGTGTAAACTTGAAGAAATTAAATGAAAAAATTAATTTGAAACTGATTGGTTAAATAGCAAATATATATATTTCGATGAAGATCTCATATCTGAAAATAACATTGATTCCATGACAAATACATGTGTTTATTGTGATGCGAAACATTCTGCTTTCGAATATACTAAAAGTAACGATTTCTTTAATTGTTGTCATGAAGGTGAAGTAGAATTGTTGGAAAATCCTCCTTAACCAGAACAATTAAAGTTTTCAGCAACTGAATTGACGTAAGCAATTATTGATTTTCGACGAGATGTTAAGTTAAACAATGATGCTTCAGTATTCGCAAATTTTGGTGCCAATTTTGATACATTGCCGGGTAAAGGACCACAAGTTATTAGAATATGTGAACAAATTTACCATAATGCATATACGTTACATCCTAATAGAGATGAAGCACGTAAATATGAACAATTATATATCTAAGATAATGAAATGGCAACGATTGAACGGAATAAGTTTAATATAAATTTAACATTATTAAAACATTTAGATAACTTAAGAGGAGGTCTCGTATCTCTGTCCTTTTCTAATCAAAGAATTGAGTTTTTTACAGAAACTAATAACTTCAGCAAAAAATGAAGAGAGAGCCGCATCTCGTATCAAAAAAGCAATATTTTCTTTGATGAGAAAGAATTAATTTTATTGCTTCGTTTTCAAGAAAACTTTGAAAAACTTAAATCATAGAGGTTAGGGTGGACAATTTGGTTTTTCAAGGTTTTCTTGAGAACGAAGCAATAAAATTAATTTTTTCTTATCAAAGAAAATATTGCTTTTTCTGATACAAGATGCGGCTTTCTCTTCATTTTTTAATAAAGTTATTAGTTTTTGTAAAAAAATCATTTCTTTGATTAGAAAAGGACAGAGATACGTGACCTCCTCTTAATAAGAGATATTAACCCTCATGCTAAAGCCTATAAAATGATGCATGAAGTAGGAGAAGAAGAACTACAACGATGTGCAAATATCAATTGTCCTCTGAAAACTGTTACTATGTCTATTGTCCGCAATAATAATTTGAATAAAAATAGATATAATCTACCTACCTGTAATGAAGTTGCAATAGTATATGTTGGAGAAGACGATCAGCCTCCTATTGAACGTGATATTGTCATTTACTTTAAGTATGATAAACCAATTAGTATACCGACAATTAGCAAACATACAGACCCTATGACATATTTGCTTATTCATCCCAATGGTGATTTTGGATGGATGCCAAATATGAAAAGTAAATAAGGAAAATCTAATATTTCAAATTTAAAATTTTATAATTATAGATTTAGTGTTAGGAATGAATCTAATCCATTCCTTAATTTGGGAAAATTATCTCAACAGTTTATTGTTGATGCGTTTGTAAAAGTTAAAACTTCCAGATTATATTTCATACGAAAAAAACCAAAACGAATCAAGAAGTGATTGTTACAAAGGTGTTATGGACTATTTACATAACAAAAAAAAATTAGATTCTTCAAAAATTGGAAATATGGTAATATTACCGTCAAACTTTACAGGAAGTCCACGATTTTTAAAACAAAATTACATTGACTCAATGACACTTGTAAATTATCGTGGTAAACCTGACCTTTTTGTAACTATGACCTGTAAGCCACATTGAAAAGAAATAACTGAAAACTTGAAAAGAGTACCCCCCGTTAAGATAGGTAAAATGCCCTCCCTCATATATTTTAAAACTAATATTTTTTCTTGTTTTTATACTAATTAAGATTAGGTTTTGTTATATTTATAGTTTCCTAACACATACCCTAACCTCAACATAACCTAAAAATCACTTTTTTTATGATATTTTTTTTTCATCTGGAAGGATGAATGATATTAATCCCGCGAAAAACATATGACTAGGTCTTAGCACTCTCTTCAACTGTGATATTTTGCGAGTCCTAGAAAGCAGTTTTTCTAACCTAAAAATAACATTTAAATCATAAAATCTCCGTAACTTTGCTCTGGGAGGGGCTACAAGTAATTTTCTGGGCTTAAAATTTGTATTTTTGAAAAACAAATAAAGTTCATAATGACCAAAAATTCGATTCTGGCATGGCGCCATGGCGAAAAACTCGAAAAACCATTTTTTCATAGGTTTTCTGTCGATTATTGGTCTCTAGCAACTCACAAATCATTTTTAAAGAAAAAAAATAGCTTCATTGGATTCTACGTGAAAAAATACATTGAAAATGTGCATGATTACTTTAGGAATACTTGGATGCTGTTACAAAACAATTAAAAAAATAAAATAATTCTAAAATTATTACATAGCTACTTTGCGTCGTTGCTGCATTTTATGTTTTTATGACCTTGGTCATCTCTTTAGAGTCACAAAGCTACTATTCAATGTATTCATAGGCAAATGACGTCCACTGTACGCGAAAAACAGAGACAAATACTAGACAGATAACTATAACTCCTATGTATACATATATATATATATATATATATATATATATATATATATATGTGTGGAATAACTTGCTATTCCTCGTATATACATAAGGAATAGTGGGTTGTTCTTAGGAAACGCAAATTATTTTTCTTATACATAGATAAAAAACCAATGTTTATCTATTCCTGTAACTATTCTTTTTAGTGTTCTTTTTTAGCTTGTAAGAGACCTAACATGTTTTCTGTCCTCAATAAATCACGAACTCGATAGATTTGAACAATTAAATGATTCCAATGAAGTTCCAAATTCAAAAATTAAAAGATCATTATTTCTTTAGAGTCATAAAGCTACTATTCGATGTATTTACAGCTAAATTACGCCTATTGCACGCCAAAATAAGATTTTTAAACATAACTGAAGTAACGGTCGTATCATCTGTCTTTTTGTATTACAGTAGACTCTGGATACAAGAGAATCAACGGGCCTTCAGGAGAGAAATTTTCTTGAAAATTCTCTCATACAAAGAGTCCCCAACCCGCTCGAGTCAAAAGTGATACCCACACCTACTGTTTTGTTGTGTGAGTTGTATCCAACATGCGTGTATATTCTGTCTCTCTCACTTTCATAGTGGTGGGATAACGCAAATACTTAGGCTCACGCCCATATTTAGGAGAAAGAGCTCGAAATCTCTTATATCGCAATCTCTTGTATCGAGAGATCACTGAATCATTAGAGAGACAAAGACGGAATAACGTTTTAGTAACAATATATATATATATATATATATATATATATATATATATATACAAAAATAGTGAGCTATTGCTAGGAACTCTAGGAGCTATTGCTTCTCATATATATATATATATATATATATATATATATATATATATATATATATATATATATATATATATATATACAAAGAATAGTGAGCTGTTGCTAGAAACAACGCGCTTGATTCTCATATATGTAGAAGCAATGTATTTCTTATATCGGTTGCTACTCTATTTTTTGCGTATAATGGCCTGAAGACAATTCATAATTGTGGCAGTTCTAACAAAGAATATAAATGCTTACATAGAAGTGTACTTTCAGGCTCGAATTTATAGACCCAACACGATTGTTACTAAAACCTTATTCCGTCTTTGTCTCTCTAATGATTCAGTGATCTCTCGATACAAGAGATTGCGATATAAGAGATTTCGAGCTCTTTCTTCTAAATATGGGCGTGAGCCTAAGTATTTGCGTTATCCCACCACTATGAAAGTGAAAGAGACAGAATATACACGCATGTTGGATACAACTCACACAACAAAACAGTAGGTGTGGGTATCACTCTTGACTCAAGCGTGTTGGGGACTTTTTGTATGAAAGAATTTTCAAGAAAATTCCTCTCCTGAAGGCCCGTTGATTCTCTTGTATCCAGAGTCTACTGTAATACAAAAAGACAGATGATACGACCGTTACTTCAGTTATGTTTAAAAATCTTATTTTAGCGTGCAATAGGCGTAATTTAGCTGTAAATACATCGAATAGTAGCTTTATGACTCTAAAGAGATGATGATCTTTTAATTTTTAAATTGGGAACCTAATTAGAATCATTTAATTGTTCAAATCTACCGAGTTCGTGATTTATGGAGGACAAAAAACATGTTAGGTAGCTATATATACATATATATATATATATATATATATATATATATATATATATATGTATATATAGGAGTTAACGTTATCTGTCTAGTATTTGTCTCTGTTTTTCGGGTGTAGTGGACATAATTTGCCTATGGATACATTGAATAGTAGCTTTGTGACTCTAAAGAGATGGCCAAGGTCATAAAAACATAAAATGCAGCAACGACGCAAAGTAGCTATGTAATAATTTTAGAATTATTTTATTTTTTTAATTGTTTTGTAACAGCATCCAAGTATTCCTAAAGTAATCATGCACATTTTCAATGTATTTTTTCACGTAGAATCCAATGAAGCTATTTTTTTTCTTTAAAAATGATTTGTGAGTTGCTAGAGACCAATAATCGACAGAAAACCTATGAAAATGACAGATAACTATAACTCCTATGTATACATATATATATATATATATATATATATATATATATATATGTGGAATAACTTGCTATTCCTCGTATATACATAAGGAATAGTGGGTTGTTCTTAGGAAACGCAAATTATTTTTCTTATACATAGATAAAAAACCAATGTTTATCTATTCCTGTAACTATTCTTTTTAGTGTTCTTTTTTAGCTTGTAAGAGACCTAACATGTTTTCTGTCCTCAATAAATCACGAACTCGATAGATTTGAACAATTAAATGATTCCAATGAAGTTCCAAATTCAAAAATTAAAAGATCATTATTTCTTTAGAGTCATAAAGCTACTATTCGATGTATTTACAGCTAAATTACGCCTATTGCACGCCAAAATAAGATTTTTAAACATAACTGAAGTAACGGTCGTATCATCTGTCTTTTTGTATTACAGTAGACTCTGGATACAAGAGAATCAACGGGCCTTCAGGAGAGAAATTTTCTTGAAAATTCTCTCATACAAAGAGTCCCCAACACGCTCGAGTCAAAAGTGATACCCACACCTACTGTTTTGTTGTGTGAGTTGTATCCAACATGCGTGTATATTCTGTCTCTCTCACTTTCATAGTGGTGGGATAACGCAAATACTTAGGCTCACGCCCATATTTAGGAGAAAGAGCTCGAAATCTCTTATATCGCAATCTCTTGTATCGAGAGATCACTGAATCATTAGAGAGACAAAGACGGAATAACGTTTTAGTAACAATATATATATATATATATATATATATATATATATATATATACAAAAAATAGTGAGCTATTGCTAGGAACTCTAGGAGCTATTGCTTCTCTATATATATATATATATATATATATATATATATATATATATATATACAAAGAATAGTGAGCTGTTGCTAGAAACCTAAAAATCACTTTTTTTATGATATTTTTTTTTCATCTGGAAGGATGAATGATATTAATCCCGCGAAAAACATATGACTAGGTCTTAGCACTCTCTTCAACTGTGATATTTTGCGAGTCCTAGAAAGCAGTTTTTCTAACCTAAAAATAACATTTAAATCATAAAATCTCCGTAACTTTGCTCTGGGAGGGGCTACAAGTAATTTTCTGGGCTTAAAATTTGTATTTTTGAAAAACAAATAAAGTTCATAATGACCAAAAATTCGATTCTGGCATGGCGCCATGGCGAAAAACTCGAAAAACCATTTTTTCATAGGTTTTCTGTCGATTATTGGTCTCTAGCAACTCACAAATCATTTTTAAAGAAAAAAAATAGCTTCATTGGATTCTACGTGAAAAAATACATTGAAAATGTGCATGATTACTTTAGGAATACTTGGATGCTGTTACAAAACAATTAAAAAAATAAAATAATTCTAAAATTATTACATAGCTACTTTGCGTCGTTGCTGCATTTTATGTTTTTATGACCTTGGCCATCTCTTTAGAGTCACAAAGCTACTATTCAATGTATCCATAGGCAAATTATGTCCACTACACCCGAAAAACAGAGACAAATACTAGACAGATAACGTTAACTCCTATATATACATATATATATATATATATATATATATATATATATATATGTATATATAGCTACCTAACATGTTTTTTGTCCTCCATAAATCACGAACTCGGTAGATTTGAACAATTAAATGATTCTAATTAGGTTCCCAATTTAAAAATTAAAAGATCATCATCTCTTTAGAGTCATAAAGCTACTATTCGATGTATTTACAGCTAAATTACGCCTATTGCACGCTAAAATAAGATTTTTAAACATAACTGAAGTAACGGTCGTATCATCTGTCTTTTTGTATTACAGTAGACTCTGGATACAAGAGAATCAACGGGCCTTCAGGAGAGGAATTTTCTTGAAAATTCTTTCATACAAAAAGTCCCCAACACGCTTGAGTCAAGAGTGATATCCCACACCTACTGTTTTGTTGTGTGAGTTGTATCCAACATGCGTGTATATTCTGTCTCTTTCACTTTCATAGTGGTGGGATAACGCAAATACTTAGGCTCACGCCCATATTTAGAAGAAAGAGCTCGAAATCTCTTATATCGCAATCTCTTGTATCGAGAGATCACTGAATCATTAGAGAGACAAAGACGGAATAAGGTTTTAGTAACAATCGTGTTGGGTCTATAAATTCGAGCCTGAAAGTACACTTCTATGTAAGCATTTATATTCTTTGTTAGAACTGCCACAATTATGAATTGTCTTCAGGCCATTATACGCAAAAAATAGAGTAGCAACCGATATAAGAAATACATTGCTTCTACATATATGAGAATCAAGCGCGTTGTTTCTAGCAACAGCTCACTATTCTTTGTATATATATATATATATATATATATATATATATATATATATATATATATATATATATATATATATATATATGAGAAGCAATAGCTCCTAGAGTTCCTAGCAATAGCTCACTATTTTTTGTATATATATATATATATATATATATATATATATATATTGTTACTAAAACGTTATTCCGTCTTTGTCTCTCTAATGATTCAGTGATCTCTCGATACAAGAGATTGCGATATAAGAGATTTCGAGCTCTTTCTCCTAAATATGGGCGTGAGCCTAAGTATTTGCGTTATCCCACCACTATGAAAGTGAGAGAGACAGAATATACACGCATGTTGGATACAACTCACACAACAAAACAGTAGGTGTGGGTATCACTTTTGACTCGAGCGGGTTGGGGACTCTTTGTATGAGAGAATTTTCAAGAAAATTTCTCTCCTGAAGGCCCGTTGATTCTCTTGTATCCAGAGTCTACTGTAATACAAAAAGACAGATGATACGACCGTTACTTCAGTTATGTTTAAAAATCTTATTTTGGCGTGCAATAGGCGTAATTTAGCTGTAAATACATCGAATAGTAGCTTTATGACTCTAAAGAAATAATGATCTTTTAATTTTTGAATTTGGAACTTCATTGGAATCATTTAATTGTTCAAATCTATCGAGTTCGTGATTTATTGAGGACAGAAAACATGTTAGGTCTCTTACAAGCTAAAAAAGAACACTAAAAAGAATAGTTACAGGAATAGATAAACATTGGTTTTTTATCTATGTATAAGAAAAATAATTTGCGTTTCCTAAGAACAACCCACTATTCCTTATGTATATACGAGGAATAGCAAGTTATTCCACACTTATATATATATATATATATATATATATATATATATATATGTATACATAGGAGTTATAGTTATCTGTCTAGTATTTGTCTCTGTTTTTCGCGTACAGTGGACGTCATTTGCCTATGAATACATTGAATAGTAGCTTTGTGACTCTAAAGAGATGACCAAGGTCATAAAAACATAAAATGCAGCAACGACGCAAAGTAGCTATGTAATAATTTTAGAATTATTTTATTTTTTTAATTGTTTTGTAACAGCATCCAAGTATTCCTAAAGTAATCATGCACATTTTCAATGTATTTTTCACGTAGAATCCAATGAAGCTATTTTTTTCTTTAAAAATGATTTGTGAGTTGCTAGAGACCAATAATCGACAGAAAACCTATGAAAAAATGGTTTTTCGAGTTTTTCGCCATGGCGCCATGCCAGAATCGAATTTTTGGTCATTATGAACTTTATTTGTTTTTCAAAAATACAAATTTTAAGCCCAGAAAATTACTTGTAGCCCCTCCCAGAGCAAAGTTACGGAGATTTTATGATTTAAATGTTATTTTTAGGTTAGAAAAACTGCTTTCTAGGACTCGCAAAATATCACAGTTGAAGAGAGTGCTAAGACCTAGTCATATGTTTTTCGCGGGATTAATATCATTCATCCTTCCAGATGAAAAAAAAATATCATAAAAAAAGTGATTTTTAGGTTATGTTGAGGTTAGGGTATGTGTTAGGAAACTATAAATATAACAAAACCTAATCTTAATTAGTATAAAAACAAGAAAAAATATTAGTTTTAAAATATATGAGGGAGGGCATTTTACCTATCTTAACGGGGGGTACTCTTTATGAGAATGCAATAGAAAGGCCAGATATTATAACAAAAGTATTTTATCAAAAAGTAGAACTCAAAAATTTAGTAATGAAAATGGGAATATTAGAAAAATGTATTGCATATAGTTATGAGATTAAATTTCAAAAACGAGGATTTTACCGCATGTGCAAATGTTAGTAACAACTTACTCTTGGATAAAAATGATAAATTTGATATTCCCGAAGGAGTTAATAAAATAATGAGTGCAGAAATCCTAAATAGAGATATTTATCCATAATTATATAGTATTGTTAAACAATTCATAATACGCGGTGCCTGTGGTATGCAACATATAAATTGTCCGTGTATGGATAAAAATACAAAACAATGTACTGAAAATTTTTCAAGAAAATTTAATAATACAACAACATTTAAATATAATGGATATTTACTATACAAACGTAGGAATGATAGCGCCAAAATAATTCTCAAAAATAAATTTACAGAAAGAATCGCAGATAATAAATTTGTTGTTCCTTATAATCCTTACTTATTATTGAAACTTAATGTACACATACACGTAGAAGTTTGTTCCACTGTACACTGCAATAAATATTTATTCAAATACTGTTATAAAGGTCATGATTGTGCATACATTAAAATACATCGAGTAAATGTGGATTTTCAATCAGAAAATAAAGACACTTTTCGAAATGTCAATCGTGGAAATGTTCAATATGAATATGACGAAACCCAATAATACATTAATACACAATATTTATGTCTACTTCAAGTAAAGCATAGGTAAGAATATCCTTTACATGTTATTTCACATACTATAAAACGTCTAAGCGTTCATGAAGAAAATCAACAAAACGTATTTTTCAAAGAAGAAAAAGAATAAATGATCATGCAAAAAAATGTGATAGCAACATCGTTCAACAGCATCTTTTGAATTAAATAGAGAAGATTTTGAAGAACGAAATCACTTGTATTCAGACATACCAAATTTTTATACATTTAATGAAAAACTGTAAAAGTGGAATAAAAAAAAAACAAAACCAATACTTAGTAGAATGTACTTAGTAAGTCCGAAAGATAGAGAATGTTATTTCATTAGGTTATTACTATTACATGTTAAAGGAGCCACATCTTTTGAAGCTTTGCGCGCTGTTGATGATGTGATGTACAATTCGTTTTATGAGGCAGCTAAGGCAAAACAATTAATTAATGAAGATGGAGAATGGGATAGATGTTTGGAAGAAGCATCTTCAACAGAATTCCTTTATAATCTTTATGAATTATTTGCTTACATTTGCGTTTTTCATAATCCTACAAATTCAAGAGATTTATATGAAAAATATAAAGATAAGTTATACCATCCTAAATACGAAAAAAATATAGGTGAAAATCTTGCATTGAATGTTATTAAAAATAATTTACTAGTCAATGGATTTTCTTTAAATGATTTTAATTTACCCAACATAAGCACATTTATAGAAGAAGATAATAATCAAACAATTTTAAATCATAATAATAATATTTTCGATGAATTAGAAATTAAATTAAATTCTTTAAATGATAAACAAAGGTAAACATTCAACTCTACTAAAAAAAGTTCAAACAACCAAAGTAAAGAAAAATATATTTTTATAGATGGACCAGGTGGAAGTGAAAAAAGTTATTTACTTAACGTTTCAATGGTTGATTTTAAATATCATACTATACATTATTTATGTGTAGCTTGGACAGCTATAGCAGCAAATTCATTAGTCGATGAAAAAACCATGTATACAACATTTAAACTACCGTTAAGAGGCCGCTGGAATAAATTATTTAATTTATAATGAAATTAATTTTGATGCTTCGTTTTCGAAAAAAGTTTGATATACTTACATAATCATGAGTGAGGTTAGAGAATTAATTTGTTCTCAGTAGAAAAAATATTGTTTTTTACTGTACGAGTTGCGGACAACTATTGATTTCTAGTAATAACTACTAGTTTTTCCAAAAACCTACATTTTTCAATTAGAAAAGGATAGAGAGATACAACGTTCTCTTAAATATAACAGATTGTACAACTTGTAATGTTAAGCCTAATTCTGCAGAAAGCAAACGAAGGGAACACAAATAATTATTTGGGATAAAATATCCATGACTTGAAAATTTGCTTTTGAAGCAGTTGATCGTCTTTTTTAAGATTTATGCGATGTGAACCAACCTTTTGGTGGTAAAACTGCAACTGCATCAGGAGATTTCAGGCAAACATTACCAATTGTACGACATGGAAGCTGTATGAACATTATTTAAAATTAAGTTTAAGTTAGTTTATTATGGCAGAATGTAGAGCTTAAAATATAGAGCCAAAGAAAATATAAGAATCCAAAAAACATTGGGTTCAAAAAATATAGAGCTAAGAATATATAAGAATGGAAAAAAATAAGATTTAAAGAAATATTGGGCCAAAAAATATAGAGCTCAAGAAAATATAAGAGTCAAAAAAATACAGAGCTCAAGTAAAATGAGAATGAAAAAAATAAAAGAATAAAAAAAATAAAAGAATCAGACAAATGTTGGGCCTAAAAAATATAGAGACCAAGAAAATATAATAATAAAAAAAATATTTCACCCAAAAAATATAAGATCAAAAAAAATGAAAACCCAAAGAAAAAAGTTAAAAAACAATAAGGCTCAGAAAGATAAATGTCACACAAAAATTAGAGGCCCAACAAAATAAGGCCCAAGGAAAATAGGACTCGAAAAAAGTAGGTCCAAAAAAATATAAGGCCTAGAGAAATATAGGACCAAAAAAGATATGGAAGCCAAGAAATAAAAGGCCGAAAATAATGAGGCCCAAAGAAAATAAGACTCAAAAAAATGTAGAGCCTAAAAAATAGAAGGCCCAGAAAAAAATAGTGGTAAATAAAATATAGAACCCAAAAAAATTATAGAACCCATGAAAATATGAATTCCAAAAAAATATAGAGCCAGAGAATATATAAGAATCGAGAAAATATTTGGCCCAAAAAAATTAGAACCCAAGACAATATAAGGCCCAAAGAAAATAGCACCCAAATAAGAGTAGGGCCCAAAAAGTATAGGGCCCAGAAAAATATAGAACCAAATAAAATATAGGACCCAAAAAAATCATAGAATCCAAGAAAATATAAATTTCAAAAAAATTTTAAGCCCAAAAATATATAGCACAGGCATATATAGGAATTGAATAAATATTAGGCCCAAAAAAATATAGAGCCCAAGAATGCATAATAATCGAAAAAATCTCGGGCCCAAGAAAAATAGAGCCCAAGAAAATTCAAGGCCCAAAAAGAATATGACGCCCAATAAAAATAGGACTCGAAAAAATGTAGGGCCTGAAAAATATAAGGCCCAGAACAATAGAAATAAATAAAATATAGTACCCAAAAAAATTATAAAACCCAAGAAAATATTAATTTCGAAAAAAAATTGGGCCCAAAAAAATATTGGTCCTATAAAAACATAGAGCCCAATAATATATGAGAATCGAAAAAATATTGGGCCCAAATAATATAGAGCCCAAGAAAATATAATGTAAAAAAAAAGGGACCTAAAAAAACATAAGGCCCAAAATATATAGAGCCCAAAAAACTATAGACAAAAAAAATATTGGGTCCAAAAAAATATAAGGCCCAAAAGAACATAGAGCTAAATAAAATATAGGACCTAAAAAAATTATAGAACCCAAGAAAATATAAATTTTAAAAAAATATTGGGCCCAAAAAAATATAGGGCGTAAGAAAATATAAGGCCCAAAAAATAGAGCTAAACAAAATATAGTACCCAAAAAAATTATAAAACCCAAGAAAATATTAATTTCGAAAAAATATTGAGTCCAAAAAAATATTGGTCTTAAAAAAATATAGAGCCCAATAATATATAAGAATCGAAAAAATATTGGGCCCAAAAAATATATAGAGCATAAGAGAATATAAAGTCAAAAAAGATATGAGGCCCAAAAAAATATAAGGCCCAAAAAATATAGTCTAAAAAAATATAGAAACCAAAAAAATATTGAGCCCAGAAAAATATTGGGTCCAAAAAATATAAGGCCTAGAAAAATATAGAGATAAATAAAATATAGGACCCGAAAAAATTATAGAACCCAAGAAAATATAAATTAAAAAAAAATATTGGGCCAAAAAAAATATGGGGTGCAAGAAAATATAAGGCCTCAAAAAATATAAAGCCCAAAAAAATATAGAGACCAAAAAAAGTCTGGGCCCAAAAAAATATAGGGTGCAAGAAAATATAAGGCCCAAAAAAATATAAGACCCAAAAAAATATGACCCAAAAAGATGCTTATGACTAATGAGGACTAATTATATAGGGCCCAATAAAAAATTACTGCTCTCATTACCAAAAGATTAGACACATTTAACAAATGCAGAGAACCGGAGATGCGGAGAACTAAAGAACCGGAGAAACGGAAAAAAAGTGGTTTCACTTTAATATAATATAGGATAGGATAGGATAGGATTTTAATGTTATTGAAGACAGATTATAAATTTTACAAGTTGTATTATTTTTCTAATATTTATCATTTTTTTTATTACAAGAATTTAATATTTATTAATTTTTCTGGAAAAAATATTTACCGTAATTATTTTAATATATTATTTTATAGAATACTATTTTTTAATAGTAATATATAAATAAAAATACATATTAACAATTATTTTTATTTCGATAAAATATATTTTATAATTGAAAAAATTTAATTTCATTAAAATTGAAAAAAAAATAATTTCTATTCATGGATATCTATCTACGTCTTTTCGAAGCTCGCGCTGCACAGTCGCCCAATGAACGCAGAGCTTCCACTGCGCACGCGCGAGTTTCCCGTCACATCTAACCACACTGTTTGTGACCATAACTTTCGCCTTTTCATATTTCGTTATCTTTGAGTAGATAACGAAATATGAATATCGCGAAGTTTGAGTAAAATCCGTGTTCCGGAGTTGTAATACTCTTCCAGTAAAAGAATGTAAATAATGTACGATTGGAGATAGTTTTGATTTAGAAGTGATTTCTTCGACAGAAGAAGATTTATACAATGAAATAACTTACAATGTTTGGAAAAAATCAGATTTACTGAATAAAATCAGTACTGTTATGTCGCAGTAGATTTAACAAACTTTTTCAAAATTTTATCATCTTACAAAATATTTTTTCCTTCAACTTTCTCTAACATTTTCTCACGACCCGAAAATAATTTTTTATATTTTCCAAAATTTTTCGTACATAAAGATAACTCTTTTAAAATACCTCCATATGCCTAAAAAAATTTTTGATACCAGTAAAACTTTGTTTGCGTCGCCAGACTATTCCGTCTGTGAGACAAAAACAAAGTTGTACACAATAGGACAATAAAAAGATTAAGAGCAGGCCGGATTCGCTGTCCTTGTCTAATTGGCATTTTTGTTATTTACTCAAGTTTTAATCAGTGTATCTTCAAATTAAAGGTCGAGCGCAATAGATATTATTATTATGAACATCTATGCACAAGAAAAAAAATATCTACCGGTTTGTTTTTGAGAAAAGTAAGTAACGCCAAAGTAAAATTTTATGTTTATAATATTTTCGCGTTACTTACTTTTCTCAAAAACAAACCGGTAGATATTTTTTTTCTTGTGCATAGATGTTCATAATAATAATATCTATTGCGCTCGACCTTTAATTTGAAGATACACCGATTAAAACTTGAGTAAATAACAAACAACTCAATTGTTACTCGGCCGGTATCAGGTTCTACTCCGGCCTACCGTTAAGGTAATCTTTCGCACATTTTGGAAACTCCTAATTGCTAGATACCGTTACAATATCCTAACTAAAATTTGGTAATTTTCTTATTAAAAATAATGTTTAAATCAATATTTAATTATTATTAAAATCGTTCGAAAAATTTAACATTTATATTTTAATAATTATTTCCTTATTCTGTACAAAATTTCAAGTTTTCATTAAAAAATGTATGATTTTTATTGACAAACTTCTATCAAGGTTATTTATCGAAGTGAGAGCGAGAATCAATGTTTTAATTTTTATTATTAATTATAATAATTAAATATTTGTCATAGAAATAATTCTAAACATTTCTACTCATTTTACGTTTAAGTTTATTAAAAAAATATACATAAAATAAATAAATAAATTAAGTATATGACAAAAATTCATTAAATAAATATTTTTAAAAATAGGTTTAAAAAAGAGTGATACTAGACAAAAATAAACAAATTATATTCTAGTGTTTAAAAAATGTTTTATTGTATATTAAACTTGTAATATAACTCGAAATTTGCGTTTAGATTTAACTACGTTTATATGCGTTAATTTAAAAATTTGAAGCAACATACATGTATGTTAGATAAAAAAAAAATACTTATCAAATAAGTGAACAAAAAAAAAATAAATATAAAAAAATTATATAAACACAAAAAAAATTTTACTATTTTACGATTTTTTTTTACTCAGTACCGTTCACCCGTAGTTCACTCTCCGAAGAAAGGGGGGTGCGACGAGTATACATACTCGCGCAATTCGAATTTCCCGCCTAACGGCTAAGCTACTAGAGAACAGCAGTTCTGAGCTCAGCCGTTAGGTGGAAACCCCGAACGTCGTTGCGCACAACGGGAAAAATGAGGCTTGAGTATATAAGAAGCCGAGAAGCTAGCCAAGCCAAGCAGTGTAGACTATAGTCTCCTCTCTCTCTCTTTACCTAAGTGAGCACACAAGGCTAAGAGAGAGTGAGACAGATAGTGGCTGGCTGTTTTGGCTTGTGGAGTACCACAGTAAAGACAGAGCTTCTCTCTTTTGCACATGAGCGTATACCAAGTGAGCACACAGGTCTACGCTCTAATGCATATGTAGGAAGCATAGAGATCCGTCAAGTGAGCACACAGGCGCAAATCTATGTTACCTGTGAACATACACTCGCAACCTTTTGCCGCCGCATACCCTCTGTTCCGCCGTTGAATTCAACGTCCACTCAAAATTTCAGATACTTTTCATAACCGCGAATAGATTAAGGGTGTCGTCCACCCATCATTAATTTTGTATTAAATTGAACGACTCCGTCCGACCGTTGCATTAGATATTAGATTATTATAAGTTAAGGATGCCGTCCACCTACTTTGTCGTAGTATTAATTATAGTGTTTTGGATTATATTAAGGTGCCGTACACCTATTGAATTAATTATTTATTCAATAATCTTTTGGTATTTCTCTTGCGTATTGTTACAGGTAGAGGCCATCGACGAAAAATAGACCGCCTGGGCCGAAACACACTCACGAGTCATTAAGATAAATTTTGCAATTAATTAAAAGTTTACTTCTTTTTATTAAATGATTAAGTTTTTAATTTCATTTATTCCATATTTTTATTAAACAATTAAGTTTTAGTTTCATTGAACTTATTTTATTAAAGAAGTAAATTTTAATTAATTATTAATTCATTAAACCAGCCGTCAAGTGGCCAATACAAAAGACAATTTAATTATTTGTTTGTAATTACATCAAGGTTAGGTTAGTTATTAGTATTGTATAAAATAGTAGGGTCGAGATTTGATTAATGATTATTACTTTTATTTTGTATTCGTCGTTGTGAATGAATTAGCTGAGTACAATAAAGCCAAGGTCCTCCCTAGCATAAACAAACGTGTTCAACCCGGTTACTTTCCTTCATCTTTCACCGTCCAATCCTTCCCACTCCTGCCGATCTTACCCTGGTTACTCACTGAAGTGTCCGGCAACGGAAGATAATACGTATTTATATATATATATATGTTAATCCACGTCAAACGGATAATGGCTCTGTCCAAAATTGTAGATCACCAAAAAAATCGTGTATAGGCTCAAAATTTTCGTCTTACACTCTACTTTCTTTTGCAATGTGGCGATTTTGAAAATTCAAAATGGCAGCTCCAATATAGTGGATTAAACCTAGAGATTTCATAAAAAATTTTCGAAAATTGATTTCAATTCATTCAAATGTGATTATAAGTATTTTTTATGTTAGAAATTAATTCAGCGTTCAATTTTACATAGGAATATAGTATTGCACTCAAGCTAAAAAAAATTTACAATGTCATCGGAAGGTCACATCGAGAAATAATAGTTATTTCTCTAATTACTCATTGATTAATGTTGATTAGTGAGGAAATGA
This sequence comes from Anastatus disparis, assembly GCA_017163975.1. NCBI lineage: Eukaryota > Metazoa > Arthropoda > Insecta > Hymenoptera > Eupelmidae > Anastatus > Anastatus disparis. Next base: position 257,956 of record JAFFSR010000282.1, read on the forward strand.
AGATACTGATAGATAACTCGAGTCACTGAATCCAAGTCTAATGTCCGCTCAACCCTATAGGGTATACAAGATCTCCATCAAGGTAATTTGAAGGTCAAATCGCGAATACCTTTTATTATTTGATAAAATTAGGACACCTTCAAGTTTTACGTGTCGCTGAATCCGAATCCGGGGTCTGTTGAAGTGTCAAACGAAGTAATTACGTAAAAATTAATTAAATAGTAACTAACAGAAAATTTTTGTTCTCCAAGAAACCAGAGTGCAATACTATATTCCTATGTAAAATTAAACGCTTAATTGATTTCTGATATAAAAAAATACGTATGATCACATTTGAATGAATTAAAATCAATTTTCGAAAATTTGTTATGAAATCTCTAGGTTTGAGCCATCATATTGGAGCCACCATTTTGAATTTTCTAAATTGCCATATTGCAATAGAAAGTAGAGTGTAAGACGAAAATTTAGAGCCCATACACGATTTTTTTGGTGATCTACAATTTTGGACAGAGCCATTATCCGTTTGACGTGGATTGACATTATATACACAAATGATATTATATACATTTTATTCAAAAAGAAACTTATTTTCCTATGCATATTTTATTCTCTTTTATTAGAGAGAAATCTATTTTTTTATATATTTCTACACTATCACTCCTCCCGGTCTGCACATGCATATAATACACGTTTATGGAAACAAAAAAAAAATTTCAGAAGCACTCTTTCTTGTTCCACCGCGCTGAGCAATGTCAAAATAAAAAAAATTAAATTTACGTCCTCTGAAATTTCAAGGAGGAACAAGTTGCGGGTAGCACTCTCATACTTAACTTATCTACATGTGGGTGGGTGTGTGCGTGCGTGCGTGTGTGTGTGTGTGTGTGTGTGTGTGTGTGTGGGTATGTTTGTGTTTGTGTGCCTACACTAAAAAAAGGTTAGGATCCCACTAGCGCCGCGTGTCGGTAAACAGCAGCTCTCGAGTTTTGAATATATGTTTTCCTGATTCCGGGCAACATATGTCCTAAACGGTCGTCCTAAATCGAAGGACGAGGCATATACTCAACGTTCGCGTTACATATGAGCTAATATCACGCGAGTGCTTTCCAAAAGCGGACAACATACGTTCTAAAGCGAAAGGACACGTGGTGGCTCGCCGTTAGAGCATCATGTACCCGCAAGAGGGCATGGTTTACGCTAACTTTTTTTCAGTGTACAAACTCTATGAGAAAACATTGCGCCAAAGCACTTAGCAGTGTTTTTATACAGTTTTTTTACAAGTTCTTGAAACCGCTCCTTATTATACTTGAAAAAAATGTCTATATCTTAGTCTTTAGGACCTATTAAAAAAAACATGGGCTTTTTCATCAAAAAATAATACCCCGCAGTTTTAGCTTAACCCGTTTTCAAAGAGTGGGCATCTCTCTTTGTAAGAATTTCCCCCTTACTTTTATAGCAAAGTTCTTTAAATTCATAAATTGTCATTGATTATTTAATCAACATTCCTGCACGATTAAAAATATTTGTGTAGTCTGTTAGCTTTGTTAGTCTGTTACAGAATGCCTGTTAAATCAACAGACACACGTATGTAGATTCAACATGTATTTATTATATATTCTTCACGGACATTTTATCTGTTTAAGTAACAGACATTTTTGTCTATAAATATATTCGAATGGATTGTCTATTAATATTTTTAACCGCATGTAATTCATGAAATCAGTAGGATTAATTTTATAATAAGTAGTATATTTAAATTTGCAACCTTTAAAATTTTTGAAATCTTTAATGATAATTTGTTTTTTTAGGACTATTCATTTTTCGTCATCGTTAAAAAAAATAATCAACAAGACAGAAGAATCTGAAGATTGAACTTTTCCATTTCAGAAAAGAAGAAGCAGAATATTCACAATTTTAATAACGAAAGTATTAATTAGTTGAAAAGAAGAATACTAATGATCAACAAAGAAAAATAAATTTTCATAAAATTTACAAAGGCATATGAAATTTTTCTCAGATATTTGTATTACAATAAAATTTGTGTATATCAATCATATGAAAATATTCATGCAAATTTGTTAGTATTGAAATAAATGAAAAATGATTTAGGACTTTAGTGATTGGTGCGAGAAATTTTTAACGCAGAGTCCAAACAAGAAAAATTTCATTTTATAATGACTCTTTATGATATATTCACCTGTATGTTACCACCATGGGGCAATCAACTACACTACCCAGACTGCAACAGAAGGGGGCTCATTGAATTGCCAGCCACGGTGATACAAAATCATAACTCACTATGCGCATGCACCCCCTCTCCACCTAGTTGTCAACCAGTATAACTCATCGGTGTGTGCAGGGATAGACACGCATACTTTTGACTAGGGTAGGCATTGAATTATATTCCTCTAGTCACGTAATCACCCCTTATATATATATTATATAACTATATTATATAGTTATATAAAAAAAACCTCCTCATCTACCCCTCATTTTTCCTCCCCCTCTTTTGTATGCTTAAAACATCACAATCCACCCCTCAAAATAACGTAAAAATCTGTCTAGAAATGATCTTTTTTGGAAAAAAAGACACCCTCCTACTACCCAAGTCACCCCTCTTGCTACCCCTCGTACGTCACTCCCCCCCCTCAGATAATTAAGCTAAATTTACCTTATTTTATCAATGTATTTTTTATTCATTCTCTATACCACTACTATCACTCTTTCCACTACTACCCCATCACTCCTACTCCTCATTTTTTTTTCTCCTCCAAAAAAATCAAAAGTCACCCCTCAAAATAACGTAAAAATGTCTCTTGAAATGTCTTTTAAAAAAAAAAAAAAAGATTCCCCCCTCTACCCCAGTCACCCCTCTCCTACCCAAGTCCACCCCTCGGTCCACAAATCATCCCCTCGCTCTACAAGTCACCCCTCATAACCCCTCATGTCCCTAATACACTATTCATTATCATTTAGTGTTTGTTTTTATATCGTTAATTAAATATTTAAATTTTACCAATATTTTTTTAAAAAACCTTCTTGTTTGATGACTCCAATACTTTAGAGACCAAATTTGGTTATAAAAAATATTGATATTTAATTACCTTAAATATATTGATTCTTTATTTTATTTTTAAACGTCAATTATTTATTTGAAATATAAACTATTAAGAAAAAAGTTTTTTAATTTTATATTTATAAAATACTTGCTTAAGGCTATATAATGGAATATATATTTAATACATAGTTAATAATATTATAGATCGTTGATATAATTATTTTTAACCATTAACTAATAACTACGTTCCTTAGATAACTTTCTACACCACCCATACTGAGACAAAAAAAAATAAAAAACTTCTACTTTCAACATTTAAGCTTACTTTTTTTTGGGTCCAAGCTGTATTTGCCTAAAAGTAAAGCACATTTTACTTTGTCTTGATTGTCTTGGTCAGAAAAACTTATTAAGAAATTTTCTACATCTAAAAGATTCTTCTTTCAGGTAAGCTTAAATTTGTTTTCTTGCTGTCTTGAGTTTATCTTGTGAAAGTCTTAAGTAGAAGTTTTTATTTTTTTTATCAGTTTAACGAGGTATTGTCAGTGGCGCGTTGGGTTTTTTTTGTTTATAAAGAAAAATTGAACAATAAAAGTGGTACCTTTCGCCAGTAGCCCTACATAACCACTTTTAAAATAATATAAATTAAAAAAATTTTTCACATTCCTCTAAATGTCAAAAGTAAAAATGTTATTGTAAGTTTTTTATTAATTAAAAAGATCAAAATTATAATAATTATTAATTCATTTATTTATAAAAAAGTAAAAATAAAAATTATATTGTTAATGTAAAATTTTATCTTCTATACCCTTTACACAAATAAATAAAGTTATATAATTTTTATTTCATTTTTCATTATTTTTTATATGATGCAGGTCATTATGATATTTTAAATTATAAAAATAATAATAATAATAATTATAATCTTAAAAGAAAATTAAAACATGAAGAATTTAATGAAACAAATATAATCAAAAAAATAAAAACAGAAACAAAAAAAATTATAGTGAAAATAAGCTTTATAATAAAATAAATAAAAATAAAAAATTGACAAAAAAAAATCAATTAAAAAATTAAATTTAAAAAATAATATAATCAATAAAAATAACATAGATAAAAATTTGAAAAATTATTTAGGTAGAATGAGTTACGAATGTAAATATTGTACTGCTTTATTTTGGAAAGAAGAAATAAAAAAGTTCAATTGTTGTCAACAAGGAAAAGTTATTTTATCACCATTAACTAAATATAATGAAAAATTGAAATATTTATTATTACATGATAGCATCTTTAGAAATTTAATTAGATATTATAATAAGTTATTTAGTTTCGCAACTTTTAATGCAAATGTCATTCAAAACCAAGGAAAAGCTATATATAATTTAAAAATTCAAGGACAAATTTATCATACAGCACCTAATACATTAATTTCTACTTATGACATTAAACCTACATGTGGACAGTTATACATTTACGATAATACAGTAGCAATTGAGAAACGATTAAAAACTAATAAAAAATTAACAAAAGAATATATGTTAATTTTAACAAAGATAATGAATGATAATCCCATGGCTAAGAATTACAAAAGCTTACATCAATTATCAAATATACAAAATATTCCAAATTATAAATTGTATTTTATGCGAAAAAATGATAAACAACAACATCGTAATAAGCCACTAACTTCGGAATGTGGTGCTATCATAGTATCTAATACAGGAATTCCAGATAATTATGATCTTTGTGTACATCCGAAACTATGTTCTGAAGATGAAATCACTCATACTTATTTAAATAAATTATCTCATCACGTGAATCCAATGGTTTTTCCTTTAATATTTCCAGCAGGAGATTTAGGTTGGAGTATAGGATATAAAGAAAATGAAAATATTAAAAATAATGATTGTCTTACAATACTACAATATTATTTATATAGAATTCATTGGAGACCAAATTTAAAAAATTTCAACCCTATTTTATATTGTGGAAGATTAACACAACAATACATTATACATCCATATGTGATGGTTGAAAGTAATAGAATGAATTATTTTAGAAATTATCAAAAACAATTACGCATAGAATGTTATCAAGGTTTATTAGATCATGCAATAAATAGTGCTTCAAATGTTTCAACAAATTTTGAAAACAAAGAAAGAATTGGAAATCTTTTTATTTTACCCTCATCATATATTGGTAGTCCAAGATATATGCAGCAATATTATCAAAATGCCACGGCAATAATGAGAACAGTAGGAAAACCAGACTTATTTATAACAATGACGTGTAATCCTAAATGGAAAGAATTGAAAGAGATTTTAAAAAATTTTCCAGAAGCGACAACTCCTAATGACATACCAAATATCACAGTAAGATTATTTTATATAAAATTTAAAATGTTATTGAATGATATTATAAAAAACGAAATTTTTGGTCCTGTTATAGCTTACGTATTTTCGATTGAATTTCAAAAAAGAGGGTTACCTCACGCGCATATTATTATAACATTACATTATAATCATAAAATATTAACTCCAGAAAATATTGATAAATATATTTCAGCAGAAACACCTTCATCACAAAATAAATATTTACAAAAATTAGTAATTAAACACATGTTACATGGACCACATACAGATAAATTACCTTGTTACGAAAAAAATAAAAGTAAATGTAAGAAAAAATTCCCAAAATCATTTAATAAAATTACAATAGTTGAAAAAAACAAATATCCACAATACAAAAGAAGAAATAATATTTTAGATAATCATACATATAATTTAAAAAATAATTAAAATATTATACAAGTTGATAATTCTATGGTAGTTCCTTACAACAGTTTTTGTTAGCAAAATATAATGCTCATATCAATACTGAACTTTGTATGTCAATACAAAGTATAAAATATATTTATGATTATATTTATAAAGGTGTAGATAATGCTTACTGTAAAATAAAACAAGATAAAAATGAAGAAAATAATAATGATGATGTTTATGATGAAATAACTCAATACATAGATGAAAGATATTTGAATCTGATGGAGGCCGCATGGAGATTACAAGCATTTCCACTATGCGGTAGAAGTCATACAGTAATAAGATTAAATATCCATACAGAGAATCAACAAAAAATAATTTTTGATGAAAATAATATACATTCAGCATCAAACTAATGCAGAATAACATTGACTGCATGGTTTAAATTGAATAAAAAAGATGAGTTTGCTAAAAAAATTAATTATGTTAATATCCCACAATATTATAATTTTAATTCTAAGACTAAATCTTGGATTAAAAGATCAAAACTTAGAAAAAATATAGCCATTGGTAGATTAAATGTAGTATCACCAAAAGATAGTGAACATTTTTTTTTAATTAATAATAAACAGGGTAAAAGGTCCAACATCTTTAAAAGATGTACGAACTTATGAAAATGTAACTTATAATATTTATGAAGAAACTGCTCTTGCAATGAATTTAATAGAACACAAAAAACAAATTTATTATATTTTTGAAGAAGCATGCCATGTTATGTTACCAGTACAATTACGTAAATTTTTTGCATGTTTTTTATTATGTGAAAATATTCAAGGTAACATTATTTGGGAAAAATATAAAAAATTTTTTATTGAAGATTTTAAAGAAAATAAAGAAAACAAAGCTTTATCCCATATTAATCAAATATTAAATTCAGAACAAATGTCATGTGAAAATTTTGGTTTACCTGAACCAAATGGAAACTATATCGAGGAAAACGAAAAAATTAATGATGAAATTATAATTTTTAGTAAAAAAAAAATTTGATAAAATCTATAAACAATTGAATAACGATCAAAAACATAATTTTGAACAAATAATAAATAATGATCATAAAATTTTTTCATAGATGGACCAGGAGGTTCTGGAAAAACATTTTTATATAAAACATTAATAGATTATTTTATAACAATAAAAAAAAAATTCTTATCAATGGCTTGGACAGGTATTGCTTCAATTTTACTACCAAAAGGTTAAACCAGCCACCAAACTTTTAGATTACCGTTAGACTTGAATAATATTGTAAGTGCATTTTTAAAATTTAATTCAGATAAGAAAAAATTGAGAGAAGCAAATGTAATTATATGGCACGAAGCATCAATGATTCCTAAAAAAGCTTTAGAAATAGTTGACAAAACATTAAAAGATGTCTGTCATAATAATGAAATTTTTGGAGGGAAAATTATTATTTTAGGTGAAGATTTTCATCAAATTTTACCTGTATTAAAACATGGAAATAAAAATACAATTATAGAACAAACTATAAAATATTCAACCCTATGGCCCATGTTTCATATTTTTAAATTAAAAAAAAATATAAGATCTAATAATGAAAATTTTTCATCATTTTTATTAGATATCGAAGAAGGAAAAGTTGATACATTTATTATACCAGAAAAATGGAAAACTGTAACGTCCAGCTATTACTGAACGAAACTATTTTAACTGCGCTCACTTTTTGCCTGAGCTTTCGCTCACGGGCAGGGATTGAGCTTTCGATAAAGAGTTGAATGTGATTCTTTCTATATTAGAATATATATACGTATAAAGGAAAAAAAAAATTGAAAATGAATAAAGAAATGAGAAAGGTAAAGGTTGGAAAAAGAATATCCGCGATTTATTATATCCCGATTAAAAAAGAAAATGATTAAAAATTATTTGGTTAAATAATTCCTACCTAACTCTTTTAATAGTCAGAAGGCTCCGTAAGGCCTTTGCGCCGACCGGATTTCTTCTATAGTGTTAAGTCCGATAAGGACTCGAGACAATCGTTCACGGTCAAAGGATGGCGTGATCTGTATTGCCCTAAACCTTTCGTAAATAAATAAAATAAAAAAAGGATAATTTATACGCTTATGCACACTATGCATATGTGCATGCACGTATGTATAATTGCGGACGTCAGAGAGATAGTTAAACCAAAAGGTTCTGTATCTCAAAGAGTCCTGAATACTCGAGTAAGTATCAACAGTCAATAGACGGTGTTGGCCTTACTCTTTATACTCTAAGGCATCAGAAAGAGTGAGCAACTTGCGTTTTCACTCTCTTAGAACCTTTGTTATATATACGCATACACATACGTCAATGTGTGTCTATAAGCGTATTTAATTAAAGTATGTAAAAATACTTACTGTTGTTAGATCGTAGATTTTTTTATTTTTATTTGATCACAAATTACAAGCAAAGAAAATATTTTTTTTTGAAAGAAAACTAAGTGTTAAAAATTTTAAGTTGAAATTGAAACTTAAAAAATTTCTAATGTTCAATTTAGATTTGAGAAAATTTGAATTTTAAAAAAATGATTTGAAACTGGAACTTAGAAAAAGAAAAATTTTTAGTCTCGAGTGACTGTTTAAAATTTTTCTATCTTTTCAATTTGAAAAAAGAAAATAGAAAATAATTTTTGAGTAAAAATGGATATAGAAAAAGATTTTGAAATGGAAAGAAATAGAAATCTCTACTAAGAGAGACAATGATTAAATGATGATGTTACTGGTTTATCCAGCCCTTATATACTCCACTTGGAGTGTTCATGTACATAGAAAAGCATGTGTAGTAGTGGGTGTAGTCCCCAAATCTATATGCTTTCCTATGCACCACCCCTACTTTATTACTGATGGTGATAGCAGCAATTATAACAGGATTGTAGAAACCAATCCATACGGTATGTATGGTGTAGAGGTAAAAAATATTCTGTGTTCCAATCATATTAAAAGAAATGTTTCCACTAGCATAAAAGTAGTATCGCAAAAAAGAGGCCACTTTGGAACAAATTTGAGAAAAAAAATACACGAAAGCGCGCCACGATTCGTTGAAGCTATCACGAATTCAGTTGATACTATATTGTTAGAAGATAGTGCTTTTAATGTAAAATGTAGAATTTTGAAAGACAATATCAATAAATTACCCTACCATATTTTTGGGGATCACAGTCACTGCACAGATGACAAGTATGGATGTAATAACCAAACATGTACAAATGAAAGAAATTTCGTACCACTTTTGCGAGAAAATAATCTCTTTGATGACATTGAAAGTAGTGTTTTTCGAGCTGTAAGAAATGCTGAAAGCTTACTACATAATGTTACCACAAACGAATCAGAGAGTTTCAATGCGCTAATAGCAAAAACTATCGGAGCAAAGCGTATACATTTTGCAAAAAAAGATTCTTATGATTCCCGATGTCATCTTGCTGTAATATCATATAATACATCAGAAACTGTACGTCCAGTATGTGAAGCTAATAGCAAAGAAGTACCAATAATTGCACAAAATATTCAACAAGAAAGAGCAAGATTAAATCAACTTAAAAACATCCGAAAAAGTGATGGTACTGAAAAAAAACTTAAGAAAAAATTTACTACAGCGGATAAAGATTATGGTATTCATGCTTCTCAAGTTGATTTACCAGAAGAAGAATGTGAAGTACTTCGTCATCAACATTATGAAATATTGTATGATTGGCAGCTTGAAAGGGACGAAATAGAACTCCGCACGAGAGATCAAAGCACTTGCAGTGAATGGAGAACAATGAGGAAATGGTTAGTTACGGCTTCCAAAATGGGTAAAATTTGTAAAAGACGTCCAGAAACATCGTGTGCATCATTAGTCTCCGATATATTGTATGATCGTCCCAAAAAGGATGATCCTGCATTAGATCACGGGATCGCAATGGAAGTTGTAGCAAAACAAATTTTAAGGGATCAAGGATATGATATACGACCATGTGGACTATTTATCGACAGCGAAATTCTGGGAATAGCAGGTACACCTGATGCTTTGGAAGGTGAAAACGGAATCGTCGAAATTAAAAGTCCTTACACAGCAAAAGATTTACACCCAGAAGATGCTATCAGGAACAAGAAATTGTATATAGGAAAAGCATTTGACTTTTTTAGACGACAACGCGCATTTAAAAGAAAATCACGATTATTATTACCAAATCCAAGGACAATTGCGCGTTACTGGGAAGCTTTATTGTTTATTTGTAATTTTTACGTTGGTCGATATTAAAATAATCAGGATTGAAAGAAATGAAGATTTTATTCAGAACATGTTATTTACAGTAGCTCAATTCTACAGAGATTGCTTACTTCCTGAAATCATTGATAGTCGTCGAAAAAGGCATATGCCTATACGAGATCCTGAATATATCAAGGAAGCACAAAGAGAAGCTAAACTTAAGAGAGAAAAAAAAATTCTCAAAAGAGATCATTAGAAAAGAATGACGAAAATGAAACTTTGAATAAGAAAGTAAAAAAATAGAAACAAAAGAAATAATAATAGTAAGAAATGACAATTAAATCGAAAAAAATATTCAGTATATTAGATATTGCGTTGAAATATCGCGCAAGAAATGTACAAAATAGGCATTGCGTTGAAATATCGCGCAAGGAATGTACAAAATAGGCATTGCGTTGAAATATCGCGCAAGGAATATGCAACATAGGTATTGCGTTGAAATATCGCGCAATGAATGTACAAAATAGGCATTGCGTTGAAATATCGCGCAAGGAATATACAAGATAGGTATTGCGTTGAAATATCGCGCAAGAAATATACAAGATAGGTATTGCGTTGAAATATCGCGCAAGGAATGTACAACATAAGTATTGCGTTGAAATATCGCGCAAGGAGGGTTTCAAAGGATTAAGATGCGTCTCTGACCGCTGTAAGTGCTCTATTCATGACAATTATCATAATATGAAATGATAATTTGCACTTTACAGACGGTGATGAACAACTCAATTATTGAATTTGTATTTATTCGAAAATTTATAATTTAATAAAAGACTTATATCACGTAAAAATAATATTACTGATTATAAATTTTTGGAAAAATAATCATCGTAGTACATAATGATTGTTAATTACATTAATGACATTAGGAATATTAACAAATAAGTACTAATTCACATAATGAGAAATGTTCATCGATCATTATAGCCTCTCTAATCCATGCACGCCAACCTCTCCGACAAGTGGTGTAACCTGTTTTTGCAAAGGAGGCTCTGGTGCAATTTATAATGCTTTTGAAAAGTATTATTTTTGTAGAGAGCTTGAAAAAAAATTTGTATATAAAAACATTTGGTAAAGTATTGTAAAAAACGTACTTTTTCACATGATCGTTTGGACTACAAAAATGATAAAAAATCGGCTTGTGATTTAAAAAAGTGCGTTACACTGTGGTGAATCAAGAGTCCTTATTGGGAGGAGGTGTAGGTGCGGGTTCTTTTTCTATTAATAGTAATGGCAATAGAGCAATACTTTTTAGATTCAAATTAAAAATTATCGTTTTTACTTGACTTAAGTCCTTGTGTAATTAAGTTTTTAGCACGAATAAAATTATTATTCTGAATGTTTATACGCAAGAAATGGTTACCCATACGAGTGTGAGAAAATGATCTAAGCCTCGCGCGGACGTTTGCATCCGAACGAAGGGAAAGTGAAAAGTTAACAAAATTATTGAAATCTGTTTGTCACTACAGTATCGAACAGAAATTTTTCCTACAATGTGCAAAAAGCTTGTTTTTAGACACGCATTTTTATGAAAGTGTGCGCAAAGCTTGTTTTGGCGCGCGCTTACGTAAAAATACGTGTTACACAATAGTTTTTAATATCTTACGAATAAATGTTATTTTCTGAGTTTTTACCTCGAAATTGCAACTTTGTTACTCTTTTGCGGCTCTCAGACAAAATGATATTAATCACCTGATCAGCAGATGGTTGCTTTGGAACCTTGGTACAGTGCTCGCGTTCGGCTTGGCTCATAAACTCCTCGTTTCCAAAATAAAGTCTTTCCCGATCCGGTAAAAAATATACTATTTATTCTAGAGAAAGAAAGTGATTTCGACTTGGTGTGAACTTTTCATCTGTGCTTCGCTCGGATGAAAAGTTTCTCGGGTAGAAACGTCTACACTATAGATTGAAATAACTTTCACACACTCGTATCGAAAATAAATATTCTCTCTTGAGTATTGAACAGAATTCTCTCGTACAACTTGCAAAAGCTTGTTTTTAGACACGCATTTTTATGCATGCAAGCGCAAAAACAAGCTTTTAGCACCGAGAAACAGTATATTCATCTACAGAAAAAAACGGAAAAATGTCTAAAATCGTGCGTCAATTGTCACTCGAGCCGAAGGCAAAGTTGACAAACATATGATTGAAGGCATTTTTCATTAACTCCCGTGGTGAATATACGATTTTTTCGCATTCTAACTTGAAAATCGCGACTTCTTTTCTCTTATTCGGCTTTCATACGAAAAAAAATCATTATTTACCTCTGGTGTAAAGGTTGTTTTACGAAACTCGCTTTCGGCTCGGGTTGTAAACCTCTACGGTTCGTAAATGCAGTCTTTCCACCGCAGGTAAATAATGTACTATTTTCACAGTGGCAGCGTACAGTGGATACTTTACTAGTCGTTCAGAGGGACTAAAGTACCCACTGTACGCGTCCTGTGTAAAATGAAAATTGTATTTCATTGTTTTTAAAAAAACAATTTACAAACTCTTCTCAAAAACAATGCAAAAATATTTATTTTTTTACTTTTCTTGAATAAATCATATAGTGTAAGGTTAAGACTCCAAAACGCGATCACTCTTTGAGAAAATTAGGTTTAATTGAATAAAAATAACAGAAAAAGAATGATAATGATTAAATTCTTTTATATTATTATAAAAACAGGTCTAAGTTTTAAAATGAATGCGAAAATAAATTCTTTGTATACATAAATTTAATATGAAAGGATTTTTAAAAGTTGATCACTAAAATCTGCATTTATCGATATACGTTTGAAATGATATTAAAAAATAAATTTCATAATTATATTTTTAAAATATATAATTTAAATGTACTGATTTTATACTTAGAATTCTTTTTTTAGATTTTCAGTAATGAACTTATTATTTTTGATCATGTATTGGGTACTCGTCGTGTTTTGAGATCTTTACCTTATGCACGAAATGCGTCTAAACATTCCATGATCAGTTGTAGTAAAATTATCGTCATCAATACAAAATAAGCTTGTGATGAGACGTATATTATTTAAAGAGAACAATCATATTCATACCATCATGAAATATCATGTACTCAAATTCCTTGATATTTACATACTCAATTATTTTTACAATTTTATCCCTGAATAGATGACATAGGAATCGTATCAAGATTTCATTTTATTGAAGTTCTATTATTTTATTTAATAATAGACGAAGCAGTATTTGCATAACTATATTAATAAGTAACTGGATAATATAGAAATTAAAAAATCAAAGCTGCTTCAGTATTAAAGTATTTTTTGTTTTTTTGTTATTATTATACTTATTATTATTATCATTAATATTATCGTTATTATTATAATTAATATTATAATAATTATTATTGTTAATCTTAATTAAATTATTAATCTTTCAATAACTTGTAAATAATTGTAGTTATTTATAATAAAACTTTAACAAATAGACATTTTAAAAATATGAAAATATTTTGAAATTATTTAAACATGTCATTGTAAAATTAAAGTAGAATAACAACTAATTACAAGTGTCAGATCTTTACAGAATAAATTCCAGTGAAACTTGTGGGTACATAAATAATAAGTTTTGGTTTTAAAATCATTGAAAAAAAAATTAATGTATATATATTTTGGAAATTTATTAGCTACCTATAAAATTAATTATTAATTTTGAACAAATGTATTTTTTAAAAGATCCTTTTCATTTAGATGTATACAGAAGCTTATAAACTTTCTTTCTTTATGGTTTTTACAATAAAAATTCATAAAATAGAAATCATTTATTAATAAATTAAACATCATACTTTATGTATGTATATATATGACTATGAATATGCATTCGCTATATACATAGATATTTAAAAAAATACAATTTGTGAAACACACTTCAAAAACGCTGGCAATTGTTTTGGCACAATGCTTTCTGCTAGATATAATTGAGTTTCAATAATTTCATTTAATTTTTTTAAATGTGATTTCAATGGCAAAAATGATTGATCAACAATATATCATAATATCTTTTATATAACTTATACATTCATTTTCAATGTTTTTTAAAAAATATACTGATAAAAATATAATTTATTTAATTTTTTTTTAACGAGATGAAACCCATAACAGAAACATTTTTTTATTACACTACCGAGTAGCTTGTATATAAATTTGAGAAAACCTATCGAGTAGTTTACATAAAAGAGAAAAAAAATGGAAGATGCTAATTTTTTTTAATGTTTTCATAATGCTCTAAAATTAAAACAGCGTCAAGAACATCTGTTTTCATGTTTTCCTTTTTTTGGCAGTCGCAAATAATTTTAATGCAAATTTCAAAGCTAATTCATGAAGTAATTGAGGTAAAATAAACAAAAATTGAAGATCAAAAATTTGTTTTGATTTTTTAAACATTTTTATAAATTAAAGCTACACTAAGAAAACCACTGTTCAATAGCAACCCCCCTAGTTAGACAAAAAAATTAATTGTATCCAAAATTTGAAGTAAATCTATCGAGTAATTTTCGACATGTAATTAGCTAAATGAATATGCAAAATAAAAATTTTTTGCTTAATCTTTTAAATGCTCTGAATTGGTAACTATAAGAAAATTAGTTTTCAAAAGCTTCTTATAACAGTAGGGAATAACTAGTATATAAATTTTTGAGCGAATCTATCGAGTGATTTACGTAAAATAAAAGAAAAATACAATGTTTTCTCTATGAGAAAGCAATTAAAAATAAACAAATTTTTTTATTTTTCAAAATGCTCTATAATTAAAACTAAAATGAGAAAAGCATTTTTCAAAAGTTTTCCTTCTTTTGGCAGTCGCAAATAATTTCGATGCAAATTTTACAGCAATTCCATAGAGTAATTGACGTAAAATAAAATAATTAAAAATCAATATTTTTTATATGTGTACAAGGTTTCTGATCTGAAAATTTTCTTTTAAAACATGAACAAATAATATATATATATATTATTTGTTCGTGTTTTAAACGAAAATTTTCAGATCAGAAACGTTGTACACATATAAAAAGAATTGATTTTTAATTATTTTATTTTACGTCAATTATTCTATGGAATTGCTGTAAAATTTGCATCGAAATTATAGATCGAAATCAAAAATTGATTTTTAATGATTTTATTTTACGTCAATTACTCTATAGAATCGCTGTAAAATTTGCATCGAAATTATTTGCGACTGCCAAAAGAAGGAAAACTTTTGAAAAATGCTTTTCTTAGTTTAGTTTTAATGTATATATATGTATATACACATATAAATAATTTATTCGTGCAATTTATGTATCAAAAAAAAATTAAACAAGCATTCATTCATCATCATTGATTCAAATGCACGAGGATTCATTGCATTTCAAATTTTCAATGACTATATTATTTATCTTTCTCCTACTTGTGCGCTTTATGATGATTGTAACAAAGACAGAAAAATTCAGTAACAATCACGATTTCAAGTATTGAAACTTTCGTTTTCCATCTCTTTTCCTCTACATAAAATTCGATCATGCTAAACGAACAAACCCGATATTCATCATCTATCGTCAATGTATACTCTGAACTTAGCAATATACACGTGGCGACGCGTAGTAAATACTCATGAACCTTCTAAAAGCAGACGAGAGTACAGTGCTAATTTTCTACTTTCCTCTTTTACACGTTAGAAAATTATTATAACTAATATAAGAGTTTTCCCACGTGTAAAAATAATCATAGATTATTTTCCAACTGGTTTCAATATAAATAAATAAATAATCATCGCGTAGTTTGTAGAGGAAAATTCTCTAATTTCATTGGCGGAGAGCAATTGCGGTGGCGTTCCAAACGTTGCAGTGAGCCCTCTTAATTCTATTTATTTGCCTACACTATTATAAACAACGAAGATAGATGCTTAGGCTGGAATTGATAAATTCAACTCAAGTAACGGTTGCATCATCTGTCTTATTTTCATCATGAGAAAGACAAAAACAGAATGAGGTGTTAGAAACTTTAACTTCTTTTTCTAACTTAAGTCAATACCAATCAACAAACACATGTCAAGAATTTTTTTTTTTTTTTTTTTTTTTTTTTTTTTTTGAAAAAAAGATTAATATATAAAGGATATTGTTATCCTTTATATAATTAACCTTTTTCTATGGAGATGTCGAGGGAGCCCAGCCCGGAACCGTTTAACACATTACATCAGGCTAGACTGTCAGACACCGCCATACCGAAAACTTTGACTACCGATGGATGGTCAGCCACTTTTGTGACCAACAATCAACCGATACTCAATGAGGTCAGATTTCTTAAGAGTCGCGATATGGGTAGCACATACACTAATTTTCTTTCGAAAAAAAGTCAGAGGTGCCTGGCCAGGATTCGAACCCGTGCCCACCGCGTTGAAGGCAAGAGCTCTATCCGTTACGCCACCGCGCTCCTATAACACATGTCAAGAATAATAAAAGAGTTTTTATTAAATATTCACAACAGTTATAATTTGTTTTCGAACAAAGGTTCGATACGTTTCCCTATTAAAAAAAAACACGTGTTTTTTTTTTTTAATATGGTTAGCAAAAGACGACACAACGGCCCACTCGTCTCAGCAGACTCTACTCTTAGCTTTTTACTCGAGTCTCGTGTTCGTCTGTTTCTCCTGCGCGCTTACACGACCCATATCTATTCTATACTGTTGCCAAATCGCCAATCGCATCCTATAAGTCACATCCTGTAAGTCCCGCCAATATATTTAAACTAATATTATAATTCTATAATAAAGGTTTGAGTAACAATCATTACTTGAGTTGGGTCTATGAATTTCAGCCTTATAGAAGTGTACTTTTAAATAAGGACGATAGTTCTGTTACCCAGCCACTGTAAGGGGCCACCAAATTTCAATGTATTTTTATATCTATATTAAATATATAGCATACTTTTCACATATATATATAAAAACAATGTTAAAGTGTTACCCAGGTTTTTGGAACATAAATGTGGAGCCACTACGTATAGAAGTACGTCTTAACAACGGATAACTTCTGGGATTAACAGAACCAGCTTAGCCAATTAGGCGCTGGGCGGCCATGGCCCATCTATAGATTTTTTACAAAAAATTAAAATTTACAGTATTAAAAAAAAAATTAAAAAGAAGGTTTTTCTCAGCAAGTTAACGTTATGAATAAAAAAATCTAACGCGAATCGTTTCCAATTTAATTGCGGGTCATGAAAATAATTATCTTGTTACGAAATTTGCAATATTTATTTTTTAAATAAATTATTTCTTTTGCAATATTTTTAACGCCAATTCTGCTGTTCCAATTCCGTGTTCCGGCTGTCCGATTGGTTTAATACAAAGAATATGCGAGCAAAAATCAATAAATATTAACCTTCTGCTTTTCCAGTTTATTAAGCTATTTAACTTCCACGAGGCAACGTTGCGGCCTCGTGGAAGTAAATATCTAATGAATAAGTTACGTAATTACTTATAATTACGATTATAATTATAAGTAATTACAATAACAGTATTAATAGTGAAATATATTTTGGAGCTATAAAAGTAGACGAGTTTCAAAACATGAAGACAGAAATGACGAAGAAAAAATTGATTCAAAATCAGAAAGTGAAATTACAAATCAAGATAAAACTCAAGATAATTTGCAAATTCAAAGTGATGAAAACTCCGACAATGGTTTAAAATCTTAACTTGACCATTTACGTGATGAAAATGGAGTAAAAAATTATTTTTAATCTTTAAAAATCAAAATGGCATACCAATAACCTAAAAACACAAGTACTCATCTTTTAAAGGCCAATGTTAGCCAAAATATTGTCACAAGAGAAGCAAGAAAATCAATTGCTTTTTTCAAGAAATGTTGAATTATTAGCAGAAGTGCAAGATTTAGTTCATGCTTGCAACGATCAGTTGTAAGTTTACAAATAATAAAATTCATTTGAAAAATGTTATGTAATAAATATTACATTATTATTTTTTCTGGATAAACAATCAATAGGGAATTCACAGCAATGATAATTATAGATTTTCTGGAATAAACAATTCACCTAACGAACAATTGGATAATGACATGATTCCTCTTGATTCAAGTTCTCCTATATATCATAACAGAAATAATAGACGAACATTAACCGGTGGACACGATCAACGTTTCTCTACTACTGGAATTACTAGTAGTTACAATAATCAGAGAAATAATTTTCAAGGCAGTCCAAATAGTCCTTACTCACCTATAAAGTATCAACAGCGAAATCATCAACCACAACAACAGCAAGTTCGACAGGTAAAATATTATTATAAATAAAAATATATTGATATATTTACCATTATAAATTTAATTTTATAATCACTACAGTTTATCATTATTTCTTGTAAAAATATTTGTGATTTTAACTTTTTTTTAAAAATAATTAACAATTTTATATAAATATAATTTTTAAATGCTAAAAGTAGATTATTAATTTAGATGTATTAGTTGTAAATATGGTTTTTTAAATTTACAGGAATTATAATGTAGAATTGAAAAACCATAAATATAAATAATGAAAAGATTTATAAAAACATAAAAATCCTCTTAAAAAATATAATAATAATATGAATTATAATAAAAGAATGCTATAAAATATTTTAGCAAAGTAGAGAATTTTTAAAAACGTATATTTGTTTTTTAGAAAAATAATTCTTGCTGGCACAGGAATCTACCAATTTCAGAATTCATTGATATGAAATCTGTATTTGAAGATCCATGGAAAGATTTAATGGATGAATTTGAAAACAACAAAATAAATTTATGTATGACGATTATTATAATGTTATATATATGTATATATTTCAGCTTGTGATAACGAATGTTTTGAAATATTCTAAAGAAATGATGCAAGCACTTGTATCAATGTCACTTGTACAAATTATATTACATAATTTTAATAATATATAATATTTAGGGACAGAAAAGAAAAAGAATAGTTGCAAAAGCAGAAGAAGCTGTACAATCAGCAAGTGAAGACAATGATGAGGAGATTCTCGTGCAGAGAAAAAAGAAACCAACGCAACGTAAGAAAAAGTCCAAGGGTAAAGATCCAAGTACTGCCAAGGTTGTACTACAAAAACTTAATGAAACGCACAGAAATTCAACACAGAGCGAAATTGTTAGATCCGATAACAGAAAGAATTCTGACGAGTCTGTCACATCCGCGTAAGTGATTTATTATTATTTTTTAAATTATTTTTAACTTATCAATACTTATTATTTCATTTAATATTCTTTAATATTTTATGTACTTTTAATACTTTATAGTTTTAATTTAATAGACATTCTAAAACTATTCTGAATGGCAATTTTTCATACAATTATGTACCACGATATTTTATTGTTTGTTTTTTTTTGTGTTAAAAAATAAAATATTCCACTTCTAACGAATTTTTGAAATTCTTGATTTAAATTAGATAATGCAATTAATAGTTTTGCAATTGCATATTAATATATTTAATATACTTTTCTGAATATTCAGTCATTTTTTAACTTGGTAATATTTTTAATGGTCTATGTAATTTTTTTAGAAGAAGTTCTCGACAAGATCCATGGAGTGATTCAGAAAGCAGCACTGCTAGTTTCAGTAGTAAACAAATTCCACTGAGACCGAGACGTCAAAAGGCATCAAAGAATCTACAAGAGCCAAGTTTATTAAATGGTATACATCTCTGACTTATTAATCATACGATGGTATGACCAATCAATCTTATGGAGGTCTGTCGTAACAAGTCAATGGTATAGAATTGATATTGCTTAAGGACCACGTCAATTTACAGCATCCATACCTGCTCAACCACTACAAACTCAAACAACAGATACATATAGACAATATGGACAAAATTCTATGACCCCAGCTGTACTTCTACCATCACCAACTGCAAGTCAAAGCTCAAATTTGAGTGGGTTAAGACCATCCAGCGTTGGATCATATTTAAAATCTAAATATATTATAGATCCATCAGTAAAGACAGGATTATCTTAAGGATTGGCTGAATATTCATAGAATCAATCAATGTATGCACGGAAAAAGGTAAATACCATTAAAATCAATACTATACGCAGTATGTATTATTTCTGCGATAAAGTATTGAAAAAAAATGTAATAGTATAATTTTAATCAATACTATACTTCAAATTTTAACTACTAATGCTGGCATAACTATATTACGAACTGAGTGCATGAATTTCCGCTACGTAGTACCTATTTTTTCGGTACTAGGACTGATATTTCACCGATCCGATCCAGGGGTAAAATTTTGCAGAGAATATAATTGCTATATATAGAACTGATTTTCCCATACTAGAATTAAAAATTGATGATTCTAAAATCATTTTTATAATATATAACCCTTTTAAATTACTAATAATTAATTTTCAACGTAACAGGATGTCAGAGCTGTTAGAATCGATTTTTGCTTTTTTTATTTTGTTGACATCTTTTTAAATTCATTAATCAAACAAATATTCTAACTTATCCACACTATAGCTATGTTAGTACAATCATTTTTGTTAAAATAAAAAGTCATTTGAATTTATTTCTTTTATAAACTTGGATTGAAAGTTAGATCAAGCTTGACAAACCTAACCTCGAAATACTATACATCGTAAGTTTGTATATAACTTTTTATGTATAGCATCCTGGTGGATTTCATGAGTTGTCCGCACTCAAGGTTAATCTTACAAATTTCTTTATTGTAGCAAAAAAATTCATCTGCTTTTTCCCGTTTATAATAATCAACTCAAGTTTAAAATTAATAATTAGTAATTTGAAATTTTTACATATTATATGATCGATATTATATTTATTGATTGCTAAAAATTTTTATACAATTTAATGGTTTTTACATTATGATAAATTAGCTGTATTGAAGTTTCATATTCGACAGCACCGCAGTAAATATTGTATAGGTACTATGTTAATAAAAGATAATTTAGTCCCGTAGTACGGAAAAATTCGGTACTATACCACACAATTCTTGGGATGAGTCGCGTTAAAAAATGTACTTATATAGGTCCTTTTAAAATACATACTGAGTATCAATTAAAAAATGACTGGTAATATTCTTTCTAGTACTGACTCAAATTAGTACATTCGTTTCAGGTATTTTCCTTTTTCCGTGTGGCCCTTCACAGCCACAAACTTTCTCTGCACCTGGTAGTTTCCCATCACAAGCTCCATATGCGGTAATGATTTTATTAGATATTTTGAACTATATTTTTGAAAACCAAAATATGTTCATTAAAAAAAACCGAGATTTGACTTTCTTCTAATCTTTATATGATCATAAATGCTTTTTTATCTTCATTTAGATTCTTAATTCTTCTGAAATAGCATTTTTACATTTAAAATTTTTTATTTGATTTTAATCAATTTTCCATTGTACTTCATTTGACTGAATGATATTTTTTTCTATTTTGAAGAATTTAGTGCAATTAGTTAATTCAACCAGCATTTTATTTAGATTTAATTTATGTATAACTTTTTATAATTGTTTATTTCAATTTTAATAATATTTTAAAAAATAATATATTTTGTAATTTATTTCGTTTTAGTTTATGTATGAATTTTTATAATTATTTATTTCAATTTTAATGATTATTTAAAAAAATGATAAATTTTGTTATTTAAAAGTTTCATTGTCGGTAATGTAGATATTAATCGTGATAATCTTATCGATACCGATAGCTTTTTGTTTTTTTAAAATCGTTACAATTAAATAAAAAAGAAAGAATGTTCATATTCTATCTTATTTTTTTTTAGATAACTACAGTTGTTGCCAAGAGAATTTTAGATTATTTATCTACGTTTCTGTAAAAGTTCGATCAAATGGGATGACAAGAGGTATTATTGATTTATTGTAAAAGCTGTATCTGATATAAATTAGTTATTATTAAATCGATGCAATTATTTTCAGGATGTATTAAACACTCGGAGCATAGAATCAAATTGACCTTAGTTACTTAAAATAATAATTTTGACTATTTTATTCGGCTGAAATACTACTAGTCTATTAATTACAAGGAATATAGTTTTTATTTCGATAACTGGTTTTC
This sequence comes from Anastatus disparis, assembly GCA_017163975.1. Classification (NCBI taxonomy): domain Eukaryota; kingdom Metazoa; phylum Arthropoda; class Insecta; order Hymenoptera; family Eupelmidae; genus Anastatus; species Anastatus disparis. The sequence goes on from JAFFSR010000282.1 coordinate 280,151, forward strand.
AATCTGTAATTTTCGTTGGAATTTTTTATCAATATACAGGATTTTTAATTTTAAAAAAGATTAAACTTCAAAGTGAGCTGAGTCGAGATTTTGATCATTACAATTTTTTTGTAAAATACAAATATTCAAATATTGAATACGATTGAAACATTTGGAATAAAATAAAATGCCAAGAACGCCAGAAATATCACCAGTATTTCTTTTATTTGAATTAAAGAAATGGCTAGATATTTTTGATGAAGCTGGATCTCTTAAGAGGCGGTCGGAACCAAATCGGTGACTTAGTTCGGTGCTTGTAATAAATGCTTATAATAATTTATTCATTTATTAATATGGTAAAAATATAGTCATATCCTCTAGTCATGTATATAAAGAATAATTGAAAATAGTTAAAGCCACAAAAATATACAAAATATTGTTATAAAGCGAAAAATGCCACCTAACAATCGACACGACAGTTTTTTGCATGCGGTATATGTCAAGTCAGTTTGATATTTGTAATAAATGCTTATATTAATTTATTTACTTATTCATATGGTAAAAATATAGTCATTTCCTCTAGTCATGTATATAAAGAATGATTTGAAATAGTTTAAGCCATAAAAATATACAAAATATTATCGTAAAGCGAAAAATGCTGACTTGATATATACCGCAAGTCACCGATTTGGTTCCGACCGCCTCTTAAGGTAAAAACATGCGATATCTGGAAAAAAATCCAGAAATCATTAAAGCTTCGTATGTTGCCACAGTCTTTATATTTATTTCTGTATAAAGACAAAAAGTTAATAGAAGAATTAAAACATTATTTTAAAAATAAGAAATGTATAGAAAACAAATTTTTATCTGATATGGATCCAAATTACATCCCAAATTTTGAAATGAAAAATCCTTACAACTGTCAAACATTAGAATTTTATATAAAATTAACAAGAAATGTTATTGTACAATGTTTAAAAACTAAACAGAAAAAAGAAGGATGGACAGATTACATACGTCATCAAATCTGGGATTCAAAAAATTTACCATGTCCATATTCATTGAATGGCTTCATCACTTCCAAACAATTTAAATTTTTCGGGAAATGCAGTGATTGTAAAACTGATATCAGAGGTGAAAGTGATAACCTTGATGATATTTTGAAAATACGTGTAACAACTTTTGAAACATATGATATTCCTCATTCCAAAAAGCTTAAACTTCAAGGACAAAGAAGGCATCATATCAAACAAATTCTATGTCATCAAACTGTAGGCAGTTATCGCGAAGCTGAACTAGAAAAAGTCACTACTGACTATGAACCACCAAACTTAAATAACTCTATAACTCTAAGAAAAGTTAGAGAGGAAGCACTTGATGAGATGATAGGCTATGAAAAATATAAAGGATCATCTATAACAAATAAACAATTCCTAAATCATTGCAGTGTTAGAAAATTGTCGATGAAACCATTCTATGTAATTTATTTCTCTGACAATCAGCTCGAATTATGGAATAGAATACAAAGTCAAATGTTACCTTTATCATTTGATGCTACAGGAGGCTTGGTAAAAAAATATACTTTTTATACAGGAATTAAATCAAAAACGTTATTTTACTACGCTTTAGTTGTTGGAATCGCTGGAAAAATAATACCTATAATTCAAGCAATATCATCTATCCATCATGTTCCAATAATAGAAGAAATACTGGATAGGTGGTTGGAAAGTGGAGCAAAAGTTCCGAAAGAAATAACAAGTGATGGTTCATTAGCTCTTCAAAATGCTATATGTCTATCATTTAATCAAATGACTTTTAAACAATATAATACTGAATGCTTTGAAATACTGATGAACAGAAAAACACAACTTCCTAATTGCTACTACAGACATGATGTAGCACATTTACTTAAAGCTGTAGCCGATTGGAAGTGTTTAAAACAAGTAAATGATGTTGTTCGTCAATTTTTCCTTAGAAGTGTTGGATATTTGACACAAGTTGATTCCTTATATAAATTTGTAGATATCTTAACAAGTATTATTGTAATTGCATATAGTTCATTGGCAATAGAGGGCACTAAACCTTATGAAAGCATTTTAAAATTAAGTCAATTATTTAAAACTTATAAGCATGAACTGGATGAGTTGGAAGCAGTTATTATAAGCAATCATTTGGACAAAGAGACCAAAATAGCTGAAGTAGAGTCAAATATGGAAAGTAATACAAATATTTCATTATTTGTAGATAATTTATTTTCTGAAACTTTAGCTGAATGCACCAATAACGACACACTGTCCGACCGTGCCAACTTTTATTATTGTCCGAATTTTATTAAGTCGTTAAAAGGACTTTGTTACACTTTTCCATCATGGACTAATTGCATGAAAAGTTATTTCCATTCGCCGAATTTTGTTGGTACGTCATGCAGGTCAGAAACCAATTTCAAACTTCTAAAATCACGTATTCCCCATCCGCTAACAGTGCAAAAGTTTATTCTAAAAGATTGCAAAAGAAATGCATCATTAGTAAAAGTTGGCTTTATGAATTTAAAGCAAAAAAAAAATCAAGCTAAAAAGGATGAGAGTTTATTCAATTTAAGTTTAGATGATATGATGAACACAGTAGTTAGTAAATATAAAAGACATTCTGAAAAAAATATATCAAATATATCAAATGGTTACAGTAGAACGGAATAAAAAAATTTCATTTTTTATTTATATAATGAAAATTGGATAAGATAGATATTGAAGGCAAGAAAGTTAATAACTGAAAAAGTAATTCGAGTAATAGTTAAGAAGATATATCAAATAAAAGCGAACTAGATGTGAAAATTGATGGATTGCATGATTTAGATATTTAATTGGTGATTGATTATTTTTGTGAAGAATCGTTTTACAGAATTCTTTATTTTAATAATAATGTATCTGCCAAGTTAGCTTATAAGAACAAAAATGGTTTTATTGTAAATAAAACTATTCTAAAAAGGAAATAAATTTAATCACTTCCTAATCTTGAGTTTGTACGTGAAACCTTCAAGAACGCTGCTTCAAATGTTTAATAAGAATAATATTAAAAATTACACTTTGGTTATGAAAATCTTACAGCCTACTATCAGGTATAGTTTCTGACATCATAGAAAATTTTTTATTGATTTATAGAAAAACTAAATGTTTCTTAAGATAAATACATAAGTTGATTTAATCTTTAATTCTATTTAATTAATTTATAAATTTTTATAGTTATTTATTTTAATTTAAATGATTATTTTTAAAAAAAATAATATATTCTGCAATTTAAAAGTTTCCTTGTCGGTAATGCAGATATTTGTCGTAGTGTTCTTATCTATACCGATCGCTTTTTGTTTTTTAAAATCGTTACAATTAAATAAAAAACAATGCTCATATTCTGTCTTATTTTTTTACAGAAACTACAGTTGTTACCCGACTCGTGATTTGGAAAACTTTTCAAGATCATTTAATTGAAAATCAGAAAAAAAACAGCGATTTTCCGTTCATGTATATTTTTTGGATTTGATATAAATTTATTTACTGAGGTCAGAGACTGAGTGTCTGCAATGTTCTTGGATTATTTACATTAATGACAAAGAGTATTTGATTGTTGTTAGAAAATTTGATAAAATCTTCAAATTAATAAAAAGGATAATCTACTTTATTTAAGCAAACATTAGATTATTGATAGTCAGTTACTTACAAATTCAAATACTGAATTTTGGATGATAGGCCTATGTTTTTGCAAAAGTTTCTTCATATTGGATGACAAGACCCTGGTAACACAATCTGACGCAATCGCGAGTGCGCAGAACATGCTTCGTATGCTTCAGCATTCTTTTGTAGTTCTGCAGTCAGAAGCATGCAGCAGCTACTTCGCAGCAGCTTAGCAGCAGACTTACGACAGGTAGATTGCGGTTTAAAGAAGTGTATATTGCACGCGCGCTTACAGTAGAATTGCGGCAGACTTACGAAGGTAAGCATGCAGCAGCTTCTTCGCAGCAGCTTAGCAGCAGACTTACGACAGATAGATTGCGGTTTAAAGAAGTGTAGATTGCACGCGCGCTTACAGTAGAATTGCGGCATACTTACGAAGGTAAGCATGCAGCAGCTTAGCAGCAGACTTACGACAGGTATATTGCGGTTTAAAGAAGTGTAGACTGTACGCGCGCTTACAGTAGAATTGCGGCATACTTACGAATGTAAGCATGCAGCAGCTACTTCGCAGCAGCTTAGCAGCAGACTTACGACAGGTAGATTGCGGTTTAAAGAAGTGTATATTGCACGTTCGCTTACAGTAGAATTGCGGCATACTTATGAAGGTGAGCATGCAGCAGCTACTTCGCAGCAGCTTTGCAGCTGACTTACGGTGCCGTTTAGAGAATGGTGTAGTGTGCACGTGCTTGCAATGGAATTGCAGCATACTTACCAAGTCTACGTGAAGCATATACTTTCCAGCAGATTCACAGCATATACTTACGAAGGTAGCTTAGAGCAGATACTTCGCAGCAGCATTGGAGCGAAGTGGTAACATATACAGTGCAAATAGAAGATGGAGTAAAGCATGCGCTTTTTGTAAAAAATTTCAGCATCGTATGAAATATATTTTTATTACTTAGTAGACAAACAGCGTTAACATTGCTATTAATATAAGAATGTATTGGAAATCTGTCTTCATAACGTTATTTTAAGTTTATATATAAGTTTGTTTAATATTATTGACAATATTATATAATTTTTTATATATATGTAGTATAACGTCCTTATTTATTATAAATATATTATTTTGTCTGATAAAACGATGTTCAATGGCCATCCTACTAACATTTAGGTATTATAAAAACAAAATTATTTCCACATATTAAACAAAAATTGTATTTAATTAATAATTTTTATTCAATTTCATTCCAAATAACAAATTTTGTAGAATGATAAGAATCACATTTTAATGAATTACATTTTCTTATTAGAAACTAAATGAAATTATTCCTTCTTTTCATTTTGATATAAGCTTTTGGAATACTTAATAATTCTGTATTTTTTTTTATCGATAATATAATATTTTTTTGGACTTCAATATAAAGTATTTTCAATACGCATTTTATGAACATGATATACGTAGCATTTTTATACGTAGTAAACGGAATAAAACAGACTAATTTTCACCCACTGAATGTTTATAATATATTTTTCTAACGATTTAAATTCTGGAATTTTTAAATTATGTATTGTGCGAAAAAGAGATAAAAGTTTATTCATTTGGTTAAAAAAAAAAGAAAAAAAATAAGATAAATTCATGTACATCAAGGTTATGAGTATTGAGGAATGAGTCTCGACTATACATTTCAGCTTAAATCTTGGTCAAAAGAAACGTATACGGTTGTATTAGAAACAGTAAAAAAACTTTCTTTTGGAACATTTAAAGAAGCTCCTAGATATAGATAAAAGTAAATTGAAAATATAGTTTATGGGAGAGGAATTGCATGTTGCAGTGGTAATTTGCTTACGTCAATTTTTTTTCACAGTTTATATAAAATCAAATTGTTCACCACAAGTAATCTGCTGCAGACCGCTTGCGAAATTCCATAGCAATTCTTGTGCACGCGAAAGTCATGAGAGGGTCTCGTTAAGTGCACTTGTAATTACGTAAAACTCCTTAATTCTGCTGCGCAGCACTTAATGTTAGTAAACTTTTGCACTTCTAGTGCAATTCTGTCGAACGCGCAAGTGCTCGCAATTATTCTTTTGATATTGCAATTTCAATCTTGCTATTTCATCGCAATTCTACCGCAAGTCATCTGCTGCAGACGGCTTGTGCAATTCCATTGCAATTCTTGTGCACGCGGAAGTGATGAGAGGGTCTCGTTAAGTGAACTTGTAATTACGTAAAACTCCTTAATTCTGCTGCGCAGCACTTAATGTTAGTAAACTTTTGCACTTCTGGTGCAATTCTGTCGAACGCGCAAGTGCTCGCAATTATCCTTTTGATATTGCAATTTCAATCTTGCAATTTCATCGCAATTCTGCTGAGCGTCACCTAACGTAATTACACATCAGCAGAAATATAGCAGAAATCGGAAGCATATGACGTATGGTCTGATGTAATTTCACTGACGGTCAAGTCAATTGCGTCAGAATTGCGTCAGAATTGCAAATTTTTTGTTACCAGGGGAGGTATGAATTATTTGTTAAAAAAACTATATTTAATATAAACTATTTATTATTCACAATCAATGCGATTATTTTCAGGATCTAGAACAAAAATGAGTAAACGAGGCCCCCAACCTTCAGTATCACATGAAAATAAAGTGAAAACATTGAAAAATTTTCAAATTTTTGATGCTTCTAAGAAAGTAAAAAAAGAAAGCGATCCTGTATGGCAGGAAGTATGTGACTTCATTAACAATCATTATAATCCTGAAAAGAAAATGACAAAAAGTAACATTCAAAATTACGTTCAGCAAAATCGCAATGGTATTATTTTTGATTTACTTCAAGAAAATGTTTTGAATAAAAAATCTAACAATGACGATATTAATGAAATAGATTCTGTTGATAAAAATTTTAAACAAAATATTAACGAAAAAAAAGAATTATTAGTTTTGCAGAATAATGTCATGTATAAACCTATTATTCGAGAAGTAACAACTTTTCCATTTAACATTTTTCATTGGTCGATGGAAGCCATAGATTTTGCTAGCAATATATCAACGAGTATTGAATATATTTTCAGACGTGTAGGATGTTTCTGTAAACCTTTCAAATTACCAGATGGAACAAATACTAAACAAATTTATTTATTTAGTCTAGGTATAACAGTATGTGACGAATTTGTTCCCATCTGTCAGTTATCAACAGAAGAATATTGTGTAACAATATTTAAGAGGTTTCTTAATGAAATCCTAAGAAATGGAGTACCTGTGCCAAAAACATTAATATTAGATCATCATCATAGTTTATACATAGCTGCAAATCTAGTTTACAATTTAAACGTATCATTTGAAAAATATTTGAGTTTATGTTTTTCATATTTGACAGAAAATAAAATGAATTCCTTGCCGAGTTGTTTAATTCATACAGATGTCAGATTATTGATAGTTACAGTATTGAATTGGAATTGTATACGTACAGTTCCTTTAAATTCTATAAAATATTTTTATATCTATTGTATCGCTTTGTTAAGTTTTCAAAGCCGGTTACTTGATTTTGAAGAAGTACTTGAAAAAATATTTGTATTAGCTCTTAGTGAATTTCAAAGTAAAACTACTAAGGACTTTTTCAATGACCTCATGTTGAAAATAAAAGAATTAAATATAGAAGAAATTTACAGCGAGAAAAACATTAAAATTATACAAGATGAATTTGCAAACTTTTTGGATTCAGATGATGTTTTAGATCAAATAAATTATGATGAATGCATACACATTTTAAATTATATTGTTAACATCGTTGAGAGAGCTGAACAGTGGACTATGATACAAGGTATTGAATGTGAACGAAATGCTTTGTACGATAAGGATGTATGTAAAAATTTAATTAAATGCTGTACTACATTTATTATTTGGACAAAAGTCATGTATAAGAGTAATACTGAAGAAAATTCATGTTATCAATCGCTGAACAGTTACAGAATTGATTTTGGTTCTTTTTTAATGAAAGAAATAAGTTCTGAACCATCGATAATTACGTATTTATTGAAAAATATTGAATATTCTGAAGTAATTTTACAAAAAGCCAAAAGTTTTATATACTCGTCAAAAATGTTAACAGCAAAACAAAGTAATAAAATCGAATATTTATTATATAATGAAAATTGGATGGGGCATAATGATATAGATTCTGAAGATAGTGAAGTTAGTAATTCAAATAGTAGCTCTGGCAAGAGTGAAGGAAGTATCTCGAGTGAAAACGAACTAGATTTGGAAATAGATCATTCTCATGATTTAGATATTGAATTGATAATTAATTCTTTTTGTAAAGAATCAATTTTACAGAAATCTTTAGAATCTTGTGATGATAATATATCTTTCGAGTCAGATAATAAGATTTCAAATAGCTTTATATCTAAAACTGAGTCAACTTCTAAAAATAATATTAAAAGAGGTATATATTTAACAGCTTGTCCAGAAATTGATGTAATAAATCAAAAACCAAACAGCAAAAAAAAAATAGAAAAATAATAAAAAATTATAATTTGCTGAAACCAAAATCATTAAAAAAGAAGCAATTTTTTGTTGTTACATCAAGTTTCTTCGATTCATTCATGGAAATTTTAGTATCCTCTTATTTCAATGCTCAAAACTTTCAAAATTCAATTGATGAATTTTCGGAAATCTTAACAAAAACCAAAACAGATTTCTTAAATTTGTTCAAAGAATATGTTCGAACATTTAATATAACGAAATTATATACTGCGAGATTTAAATTAATCATCGAAATATGCGAGTCAATAAACAATAAATTAACTTGGACTAAATCAATTTCAGAATTTATTGAATGTGTCATGTATCCAAATATTTTTGCAAAGATTAAGTGTGTACATTGCATAACAATCAATTATCAATATTTTAATTGTATTAAGCTATCATTAGAAGAATTATCATCTACAAACTTATCAAAGATAATTGATGATTGTTTAATGACAATAATAAAAGTTTGTGATGTTTGTTCGAAAACAGATTTAGTATGCGAATATTCGATAAAGGATTTTTTTTGTATTGACACGGAAAAAATATTCAATAAACGCCCGTCGATAGAATTAAAACATTTAGTTCCCCATTTAATAATAAGAAATGAGAAGTTCATTTTAACTGGAGCAATAGGGTATGAAGAACCAATTGACAATAACAATTTGTGCCATTATATTGCATATGCTAGAAGCTTACAGGGATCTTGGAAAAAATATGATAATACTAACATTGAAACTTCAATGCCAGAAAAAATGAATATAAATAGTTGTATAAATGCAGCACTTTTGTTGTATATTAAATATGACGTGATAAAGGAAGAAAAAAACGATTCTCATTTTTTAGACCAAATACATGATAAAGAAATTATTGATGTGAGTAACCAGAACTTTGTTAACCAAGGATCTTGTGAACAAGACTATGACAAAAGTGCAATATGTAATCGTAACATTGAGGTGAACAAATGTTCCGTAGTTGAAAGTCTTTCAACTCATTTGCAAAATTATTTTAGCTCTGCAGATACGTTCGTGAATGAGGAAATAAAATCTCTAATTGAAGACAAATCTGTCATACAAGAAAAAAGTTTTACCGAAGAAAGTTTGGATGACAGCTATAATGAAAAAAATTGGACAAATGAATCTGTTAGTTCCTTAGATTTCTCTATATCAATGCATGATTATGCTATCAAATTTCATGACTGGAGAAACTTAATACAGAATGGATCAGTATTACCTCCTATGAAATCACTGAACCAAGACGTAAAATTGATTAATACCTGTCCTATAGATAGTATTATAGAAGTATTTACTGCAGCTTCTTGTTTTGAATGTTCATTTAGAGACTTAATTTATGGAGTTGACATATCCAGTAGTAATAAACATAATAAAGTTTTTGAAATTATCAGAAATTATGTTTTGTCTCAATCAAAAAAAGGATATTATTTGATGAGATTGGAATTTTGTAAATCTATACCAGAACTATACCTTCAGAGAAAAATATCTGACTATCTAGAAATTGACTGCAGGGATAATGTCGTGCGTTTATTTGAATCTATAATGGCAGATGAGTATTCTTTTCAAAAAAAGATTAAATGTACGTGTAATTATGCCAATGTAAAAACATTCTGTATATATACAATAAATACTGATTTAACATCAAACGATTCTTCAGTTAAGCTAATAAAAAATTTTGTTGAAGAAAACTTCTCAAGAAAAACAAAAGTGTGCTACAACTGTAAGGGAGAGGCATTTATAAGTTACAAAATGGCTAGTTACTTTTGCATTGAATTGGAGACTAACTTTTTAATGTATAAAGATATGGAATATCATTTAAACAGTATTCCAATTCGCTTAAATTTATGCAAAGAACAGTATAATTTAATTGGTGTAATAGCATTAAAGCTGCCATATGATTACAATGATTTAATGTATTATTCCCGAATGGAAATTTTTCGGTGTATCAAAATGTATAAAAGTGTATGAAAGTGTATTGAAGCATACAAAAATGTATCAAAGTGTATGAAAATGTATCTAAGAGCGATTTTTCAGACCTTATTCTCGATCCATTTTGATACACTCTGATACACTTAGATACACTTTGGTACACTTTGGTACATTTCTTAAAAAGTGAGCTGAAATTAAATTTCCTCAATTTTTTTGATGTTATACACTTTGACACATTTTGATACACTTTGACACATTTTGATACACTTTTACACACTTTGATACACTTTTACACACTTTAATATACTATGGTACATGTTGATACACTTCTGAGTATTAGCCTAAATTGTTTTTCCTGTTTTATTTTGCACACGTTTGTACACTTTGATACACTTTTACACACTTTGATACACTTTAATATACTATGGTACATCTTGATACACTTCTGAGTATTTTTTACACACTTTGACACACTTAATATACTATGGTACATCTTGATACACTTCTGAGTATTATCCTTTTCCTGTTTTATTTTGCACACGTTTGTACACTTTGATACATTTTTTTTCTTTTTTTTTTTTTTTTAAAGATTAATATATAAAGGATATTGTCCTCTATATGATTAATCTTTTTTCTATGGTGAGGTCGAGGGAGTCCCCGCCCGGTATCTGTTTATCACATTACATCAGGCTAGACTGTCAGACCCACCATACCGAAAACTTTGACTACCGATGGATGGTCAGCCACTTTTGGTGACCAACAATCAACCGATACCCAATGAGATCGGATTTTTGAGAGTCGCGATATAAAATGGCACTTACACTAATTTTCTTTCGAAAAAAAAGTTTAGAGGTACCTGGCCAGGATTCGAACCCATGCCCTCCGCGTTGAAGGCAAGAGCTCTATCCGTTACGCCACCGCGCTCTCTATATGTAATATAATACATTTTAATAAAACACGATACTCTTCGATACATTTCTAAGTAAGAAATTAAAAAATGGTTTTACCATGCACACTTTGATACACATGCGTACATTTTTTATACATTTTAATAGTGTTTAATACACTTTTTAGGCATGAAACGGTGTATTAAAATAAGCCGTTTTCATTTTAGATATTTTCATAAATTTTAATGTATTAATGCCCCTTGGGATAAATGTAAGGTTAATAAAACGACAATATTGAAAAAATTGAAAAATATTTTTATAAATTATAAAAGTAAAATATAAAAAGTAATTTAAAACATAAGAATTAGCAATATATATTTGAAATATAATTTGTAATGAAAAACTTACATTCTATATTAGCATTAAATATTTAAACATTATTATTATTAGAAATTTATAAATAATAAAAGTTTAATAGAGACAACTTCAAAAAAATAATTATTCTTTTGTAATACATATCAAGTAATGAGATAAGATAAATAATTTATACTAATAAACACATTTTTAATTTAATAACATTATTAAATATAAATATTTAAACATTGTTGTTTCTAAGATAGTTTTTTTTTATAAATTTTCATTTGTATTGTCTATTGAGACTAAGTTATTTTTTGTAGTCTTTGCAGTCGCATCTTCATTATTATTAGTATTATTGCTGTTTCCATTTTGCACAGTCAATATGTTACAGGGATCTTGTTGATTATTTAAGGAAGAGGCTTCATTTAATGGAAATTTATTTTAGTTAAAATTTTTAAAATGTATCAAAGTGTGCAAAAGTGTATCAAAGTATGCAAAAGTGTATCCAATAAAAACGACATTTTTCCTTTATTGGAAAAATGTATGAAAGTGTATTAAAGTGTGCAAAAGTATATCAAAGTGTATCAAAGTGTGCAAAAGTGTATCAAAGTGTGTAACACATAGCAAATGTAGAAATTAATTTTAGTCAACATTTTCGAAAAGTGTATCAAAGTGTATCAAAGTGTGCAAAAGTATATCAATGTATGCAAAAGTGTATCCAAGAAAATCAACATTTTTCCTTTATTAGAAAAATGTATGAAAGTGTATCAAAGTGTATGAAAGTGTCCAAAAAATATATGAAAATGTGCAAAAGTGTATTAAAGTGTATCAAAGTGTATATCATTAACGAATATAAAAAATTGATACCAAGAAACTTTTTTTTGGAAGTGTATAAAAATGTATGAAAGTGTATCAAAGTGTACCAAAGTGTATTAACATTTGGTCCGAAATATCGCTCTTAGATACACTTTGATACACTTTGATACACTTTCGTATGATTTGGATACATTTACCATTTTCACTGGGGTTATACATTTATAAGATCACCAAATGGAGAATGGGAAGAGAGAAATAATTTAGAAAAAAATATATTAATTCACTCAAAAAAAAGTACTATAAAAGCTCGACTAGCTTTAATCTTTTATGCGAGAAAAAATTGTTATAAAAAAAAATTAATATAGAAAAAATGTTAATTTAGAACTTTTTAATTGATAAAGTTGATTTATAAAATTAGTTAATATGAATGTTTTGTATTTAATTTTCAACTCGCCTGAAGATTCTCAAGCTTTTAAAATTGACTTGCCTATTTTAGATTCATGTACTCATTTTATGAAGTATCGCATAAATATTTAGTGCATTTAGAAGTGTCATTTCACAAGTTTCATTTTAACATCCGTTGACTAGTAAAACATGGCCAAAAAATGGTTCATTTTCTTACAGGATAGCTAGAAATCTAATTAATTTAATATCAATGATAAAAAGATTTTTTTTATATTAAATAAATTATCTTTGTTTTTATTTAGATCAAATTACGAAATAAATTGACATGAAATTTAATAAAACTGTTTATTACTCATTTTAGATAACGGAAAAAGCATGTACAAAATCTCAAATGAAAATGAAAAAGAAAGAAATACAATAAAAATTTGTATCTTAATTATTTTTACGAGTTAGCTTTCCAAAATGCAGTTATGGCTCTTCGAATAATAGAAATATGACTCGCAAATTTTTTAACAATTCGTCTACAGTGGCAGAAATTATTGGCAAAATTGAAAAATTTATGTTTCATTTAATATACACAAATATATATGGATATAAAATGTACTGATAAACATGAATTTTTAGAAATTAAGAAAGACCTTATATAATACATAATATTTTGATAGTCACTTTCTTGCGTACTTGATATTTATTGTTTTGTTTTTAGTAATTAATGTACAAAAACAGCAAAACTATGAATAGAATTATATCTGTGGTATTACATGCCACCTCCTGTGGAAAACAAATAAAGATACTTTTACTACAAAAGTTAATTTTACACGTTCAGACAGCTCAAAAAAACAATTATAGTCAAAAATTCTCAAAGAAGCAGTGAGCAACCTTGTAGAAAAAAATATTAAAAGCTTAAAATTGTGTTTTTTTTATTTAATTCATTTATAAAAATTATATTGAGATACCAAAATAATATAAATAGACCACTGTGCGACAGGGTGAAGGGATTATCTTATTTAAATCAAGAAAGTTTTCAGTGGGAAATTCTTATTGTTCAGATAACCCATTTTGTTTGTAACTAATAATATAACAATCTATATTATTATGTATAAAAAAAAGAGTTTATGAAAATACAATATTTCAATTTAATTTTTGTGCATTTTATTACACACGCCTTCAAGACCTACATGTGCTGTTTTTTTGTTTGATTAAGGTGACTTTAGCATTTAGAACCATATCCTTAAAAAAATTTTTTTCTTTTAAATAATTTTTATAAAAATCATTACAATCAATTGCTTTATATGTAATATCAATCACAATTTATTATTTAAAAATGTTTCTTTTTCATATTTATTCAACATTCTAATCATATCAATTTTAGTACATTTTCAAATCTTGTTTATTTCATGAATGAAATGTCATAATTTTATTTTTCATTTATATAATATTACTTTTTTATTACTAAATTATAAACATAAATTATATTTTTTACATTAGAGCCTACGTTCAATTTATAAATTTCTGTAATTTTCTATTTTTAATTTTGTCATTGTTCTCATATATTTATAAAATATTTGTAACATATACTTTCTTTTTTTTTTACAAAATTTGTTTTTGTATAAAAAGTTGCTGAAGTCACCTTAAATTATTTGATGTACTTATATAGTAGATATCACAATCATTATAATAAAAATTCATAAAAATAAATTAAGACGTTATCAAAAATCATGTCACTATTGTAAGCATTATAAATAATTACATGGTAGATTTGATAATTATTATGATTTTTCGTTTTATTGAATTAATTAGGTGACTGGAATAAAATATTTATTCAATACTATTTTTTTAATAGTTAAAAAATTTTTTTAGTTTTTTCGAATATTTTTTTTATTTTTTTAAGAATGTGAATTTTCAATGGTATAATATAGAAATAATTTTAAAAAAGTATTTATAAAAAAAATATTATTTTATTCATAGAGTAAAGATAAGTCATTATTTTTCACATGATAAATATTGGTAAAACTATATACAGTTCTAGCTGATAAAATTATAATTTTGTAATAGTTTGATGATTAAATTTTTGAAATAAAAATTTTCCTGTTACATGAATAAATTGTATATACATAAGGAAAATTGCACAGTTTTTCAAAATACACTTTATAATACTTTCTAAACCATGTTTAGAAAATATACTGTATGCAGCATGCATTAGAATATGCTTTTCATAGAATTTATAAAATTTAGAATTATTTTGTAAAAATTAATATGTAATTTCCACAATGGAATCATTTTGAGATTAATCAAACATCTTCACTAAAAGATATCATGCTATCACTTAATTCACAAACGTTTAGGTTCCTGATTGAAATTCATATTTTCCAATGGTAAATCAACGAAGCTGTTTTCTTTACTTTCGTCACAACTACTACTAATATTAATAGTAGTTCCATGAGTCTTCTCTGAGGAAGAATCATTAACTCCATTTTTGTCAAAAATAATTTCTATAGAACTGTCAACTGACTTCGAACAAGCAACATTTTTACTTTGGGATTCTTCAAATTCATCCATTAAATCTTTCCATGGATCTTCAAATACAGATTTCATATCAATGAATTCTGAAATTGGTAGATTCCTGTGCCAGCAAGAATTATTTTTCTAAAAAACAAATATACGTTTTTAAAAATTCTCTACTTTGCTAAAATATTTTATAGCATTATCTTTTATTATAATTCATACTATTATTTTATTTTTTAAGAGGATTTTTATGTTTTTATAAATCTTTTCATTATTTATATTTATGGTTTTTCAATTCTACATTATAATTCCTGTAAATTTAAAAAACCATATTTACAACTAATACATCTAAATTAATAATCTACTTTTAGCATTTAAAAATTATATTTATATAAAATTGTTAATTATTTTTAAAAAAAAGTTAAAATCACAAATATTTTTACAAGAAATAATCATAAACTGTAGTGATTATAAAATTAAATTTATAATGGTAAGTATAACAATATATTTTTATTTATAATAATATTTTACCTGTCGAACTTGCTGTTGTTATGGTTAATGATTTCGCTGTTGATACTTTAAAGGTGAGTAAGGACTATTTGGACTGCCTTGAAAATTATTTCTCTGATTATTGTAACTACTAGTAATTCCAGTAGTAGAGAAACGTTGATAGTGTCCACCGGTTAATGGTCGTCTATTATTTCTGTTATGATATATAGGAGAACTTGAATCAAGAGGAATCATGTCATTATCCAATTGTTCGTTAGGTGAATTGTTTATTCCAGAAAATCTATGATAATTATCATTGCTGTGAATTCCCTATTGACTGTTTATCCAGAAAAAATAATAATGTAATATTTATTACATAACATTTTTCAAATGAATTTTATTATTTGTAAACTTACAACTGATCGTTGCAAGCATGAACTAAATCTTGCACTTCTGCTAATAATTCAACATTTCTTGAAAAAAGCAATTGATTTTCTTGCTTCTCTTGTGACAATACTTTGGCTAACATTGGCCTTTAAAAGATGAGTACTTGCGTTTTATTGGTATGCCATTTTGATTTTTAAAGATTAAAAATAATTTTTTACTCCATTTTCATCACGTAAATGGTCAAGTTAAGATTTTAAACCCTTGTCGGAGTTTTCATCACTTTGAATTTGCAAATTATCTTGAGTTTTATCTTGATTTGTAATTTCACTTTCTGATTTTGAATCAATTTTTTCTTCGTCATTTCTGTCTTCATGTTTTGAAACTCGTCTACTTTTATAGCTCCAAAATATATTTCATTAATAATACTGTTATTGTAATTACTTATAATTATAATCGTAATTATAAGTAATTACGTAACTTATTCATTAGATATTTACTTCCAGGAGGCCGCAACGTTGCCTCGTGGAAGTTAAGTAGCTTAATAAACTGGAAAAGCAGAAGGTTAATATTTATTGATTTTTACTCGCATATTCTTTTGATCATGCGCACGCTACGTATTAAACCGATCGGACAGCCGGAACACGGAATTGGAACAGCAGAATTGGCGTTAAAAATATTGCAAAAGAAATAATTTATTTAAAAAATAAATATTGCAAATTTCGTAACGAGATAATTATTTTCATGACCCGCAATTAAATTGGAAACGATTCGCGTTAGATTTTTTTATTAATAACGTTAACTTGCTGAGAAAAACCTTTTTAATTTTTTTTTTTAATACTGTAAATTTTAATTTTTTGCAAAAAATCTAAAACGCCCGCAGTTTTTTTTATTGCGGTTGTCAACGGTGCTAACGATTCCGCAATTATTGGAATTTTCATTTTCACGTTTTTTTAAAGTCATTTTCCGACTTCGCATAGCTGTGAATAGCCCCTCGGTTGGAATCCTGCTTCAAAGTATATGGAGAAGTAAAAGAAAATCCACTAAGGCTCGAATTTATAGTCAACTCTTGGCACTCAGTTTACATGTATTAAACATCATTCTATCCTTGTTTTTCTTATGGAAGTAGAGTAAGATAGAATGATGTTTGATACATGTAAACTGAGTGTTGAGTGCCAAGTGTGGACTATAAATTCGAGCCTAAATAATTTATAGGGAACCAAGGTATAGCACGGAAATCTGGGTAAAATTTTAACTCAAAGCTAATGAAAGTATCATATAGGAAAAAATGGAATTCCAACTGGATAATCCATTAAAATCCATAAGGATAACTTAATTAGCTATTTGAACGCAATTTCAACAATATAAAAATATATTTTTGTTTTAGTACTGATAATTTCGAATTATTTTTGTCTATTCCACCGTCTATTATGCTGATTTTTCTCTCCATGTGACCGTCTTAGAGCATATACTACTGGAGGAAGCACGTTTATGGAAAGAGTGTAGACGAACGAGCAAGAGAAAGAGAGACAGTTTGGGTACCACCTTTCTCTCTCATGCAGGCACATGATTGGTTGACGCCACTTCTTTCTAAGAGAAAACGGTTACCCAAACTATCACCCTCTCTCTCAATATCGTCTACACTTTTTGTTCAGGCGTGCTTCCTCCAGTAGTATATGCTCTAAGGTGACCGTAGGAGGCCAGATATCTGTCGTATGAAAAAAAGATACATGCGTATTGGGTCGCCTAAACATAAAAATAACCTCTTAAAGTTATAGGTCATACAAAGTGGTCATATTTTCATCATATTCCATTTTTCACAATAATAAAATATTGCAAACACAATTTTTAAAAAATGTCAGTGTATCTACTTCGTATCGCTATTCGTTCTTCTATTCACCAGTAGAATAGAGAATAGGGCTCGGATTTATAGTCGACACTCAACACCTAGTACTCAGTTTTCAACCCTCAGGGTGAAATCAGATGGAGCGGAAAATAGACGACGGAACGTCACAAAACATTCATTCCGTCGCCTTGTTTTCCGTCAAATTTTTTCCCTATGTTCACATGGCACGGAATGTAGCTGAAAAATTGTTAAAAATAGCATACAAATGTATCCGCGAATTTTAAATTAACAACGAAAATGTTAAAAAAGTTGGAAATAATCACCTATTGTTATTGTAATGAGATTCTTTTTTTATAAAAATAAAATATAGTTTGTTATTATAACCAAATATTTCAATTAACATCATTATTTTTTAATTATAAAATTGCTAATCAACGTCACAGAACTTCTATTCCGCTCCATGTGAATATAGGGAAACAAATTTGACGGGATAATAGAAGCGTCACAGACTTTTTGAAATTGTTTAAACTAATAGTTAACCAAAATAGAATTTAAAAGTTTGATTGAAATTAAAAGTACAGCTATGGAAAGCAAATTAAAAATATTACGTGAGGTTATTGAAGCACTAATAATTTTTTTAAACAAAATAAAAATTGATGTCGTCTATTACGTCGTCTTTACTCCGTTGGCGGAATACAAAGATGCGGAATTGAGGTTCTGTGACGTTCCGTCGCCTATTTTCCGCTCCATCTGATTTCACCCTCAGATCTTAAAGTTTCATTGTTCCTTGTTCACTATAAACGTGTGTCTACGTTCATAGGGATAGTAATTCGAGCCTAGAATTCTATTCCCTGCATGAAACTTGCCGAATAGCGTTGATTGGTTGTTTCTATTAGGCCGAGTCTACATTATGTACTTTGTGTCGTCTATACTTTTGGACAAAGTCGTTGATTGAGTGATTTTTAAAAAACGACCAATTAGCGACTCCATCTAAAAGTATAGACAGCACAAAGTACACAGTGTAGACTTGGCCTTACGCATTTTCTATATATCAGTCTCTATTCTACCCATCTGGCTGCGCTGCACCCTAAGCGTCTATATTCGTTGTTATAACTCTGAATGCACTTCATTGTCTTAAGTTGAGGAATATGTTCGTACAACCGTGATTTTGATGCAAATAGTCATATGACAATCCAATTCAAGATATCCAACATCTAAAATAGTAAAAAATATCTTCAAAACGTTATATGCAGTCATATTTCTAAAAAAAATTGTTATTCCTGCTCATTCAAGACGATTAAATATAAACGTAAGTCTATTTTTATAACGAAATTTACAAAAAAAGATTATTTAATTCATATCAATATATTTATATCGATATTATAATTAATTTTAGTTGTCCAAATTATTTTGTAAATAGATAATAAATTTTGTTAATTGTAATAAATATTGATGTCTGTAAACTTATAGTGAATATATCAAGATACATAGTAAAATTTTCTAATACAATGTTTATTTGAGATCTCTTTTATACCTCATACTTTCGTTGAGGTTAGTGCAAAATGTTTTTAGCGACTTTCCAATGTTTAACGTTTTATACGATCAAAAATTTCTAGAAAAAAATTCTGTTCAAATTTTAATTTGACAATCAACTTTTGTCATCTTCAAATAATTTTCTAAATGGTCAAAGAGTACTTATTGCATTCAAAGAATATTCTCAGTTTTGATTTGAAAATTTCCTATTTGTTAGCATAGAGGATACATAAAATTTTTTTAATTTGCCAAATAATTAACAAATACTTTCTTTACTTTAATTATTTGAAAAATTGTGTAATTTTTATGTATGTTAATTATGTTTCAACATTTTAAATACTTATATTTAAAGACAGCAGAATATGAATTTTAATTTATCAAAAATGTTTAATGTTTAAAGAACATTTCAATATGTCCCAAATGTAGAAATTTATTTTGTACATTTTTAATTTACTTGACAATATTTTTTTTTGCAATTAAGAACATTTTATCTTAAATATATTGGAATTTAAGATTGTAAAAAATAGTTTTTTCAGATTCAGAAATAATATTAAATATTTAGAAACATTTTTAATTTCTTTATCATATTTAAGAATATTTCTAAGTTACCTAAAAACATTCAAGATATATTTATTAAAATTTTCAGCAATTTATGTTTTTATTTTTAGGAAAATAAAAGCATAAATTATTTATAGAGAAAAATTACAAACGAAACACCTACAAGATGTAAATATTATTACATGTGCATGGATATCATACAAAAAAAGTTACTAATTACTTATATGCTAATACATATATATTTTAATTAAAACAATAATTTACATATTTGATATTTCTAAATCACAGTTGTTTCTTAAAGCATGTTTAATTATATGTATTCAAACAAAATTGTAATGAATTTTAATTTTTAACATACGTTCAAACTTTACAACTATTTTAATGCAGCTGTAATATAATTTTTTAGAATATAAATAATATTATCTATAAATTAAAACATGACTCGAATTTTATTTTATATATTAAATTTTGTTCAATTCTAATTTATTTTAAATCATAATAATTTGAAATTCTAATTTTAATTTGAATTGCTAATGAATAAACAATTTTATTGCTACAACATAGCTAGTTTTCTTATAGTTTTATAAATTTTTATTTTTGTCTAGTGTTTTTTTGCATTTCCTTAAATTTATTTTTTTAAATCTTAACAATAACAAAGAAGATAGATGCTTATAGAAGGATACTTCTGGGTTAAAT
Organism: Anastatus disparis; assembly: GCA_017163975.1. Taxonomy (NCBI): domain Eukaryota; kingdom Metazoa; phylum Arthropoda; class Insecta; order Hymenoptera; family Eupelmidae; genus Anastatus; species Anastatus disparis. The sequence continues at coordinate 300,743 of JAFFSR010000282.1, forward strand.
TTTTCGTCCAAAACGTTGGGTAACACTTTAACATTGTTTGTATATCTATACATATGAAAAATTTGATATATATAGATTTAAAAATACATGGGATCTAGTGGCGCCCTCAGCAGCTGGGTAACTCATTTTTGGCAGAAATTTCCCATTTAAGAGTACGCTTCTATAAGCATCTATATTCGTTGATAATAATAATTCAAAGATATGAGCGATGCTTTGAACCTTGATGGATATTGTTCTGATACAAATTTGTTTTTATATATTATTTTTAATATTATATTTTGTAAATTTTGCAAAAGACAGACTATTATAGCAAGCACCTTGCCAGGCTATTATTTTATAGTTTGTTATGTTATGAACAAGAGAGTGATACATTCATCAAAGTTTCAGTTAGTATAATTTTAGACTTTGTAGAGAAAACAAATAAGTATTTTATTCAATTTATAACACTTTTAATGTGTCTATCTCATTTCATATTAAAATAAAAAAATTATACTTAATCCTTTCAGGATTGGAACATTATATTATTCTTTCATGTAAACATTTCTTTTTATTAGAAATAATATTCTTGTAAATTTGTAAATTATTTCAAAACATTTCATATTTAACCTTTTAAGGACGGGACTGGTCAATATTTCGACCACTCAATCATCATATTTTTTATATTAAAAAAATTATATTATCTTCAAAATAACTCAAAAATATCATGATACTGGAGTGGTCGAAATATCGACCACACGGAGAGGGGATTTCACCGTAAAATACGTTACGAGCATCGTAAATAACGCTGCAAAGGGTGCAACGTTCTAAACATAACAGCGCCACCTAATAAACGATGTACGAAAGGTACTGAACCATGCGGGCATCGTTCGTTACAGCATTTGATTCGTTTGTATAATGTGATGTTTGTTGTTACTAATAATCGAAGTTCACACACATTGACATTAGTTTCTCAAATGAAATTTTAATTTTTTAGTTAATAAAAAATAATACTGGAATTATTTGTTAAATAGAAAAGATATTAATTTTTATAATTTATTTAATTTTTTGTTACTTTAATTTGATACAGTTGTTAATGATAAAAAATTAGGCTGTAAATAATCGATTGAAATAAATGTAAGTTTGTAAAAAAACGGATTATTATATTTATATTAACTTGAAAAATTATTAGAAATAATTCTTTTTTATATGAATTATTGAAATGATAATTTTTAATAATGGAATGATTTTAAAAAAAATAAACTATAGAAAATTTAAATAATAAATACAAATGTTGATTATTTATTACATTTTTATTTCAATTACAAATTAAATTTTTAATACAAATAAAAAATACTTAGATGAATTTAAACTGAAATATTAATACATACAGATGTTGATTATTTATTACATATTTATTTTAATGATCAATTCAATGCTCAATACATAAATATAACAAATAATACTTTAGATGAATTATAGTTTATGCCTAGTTGCAGCATATAAAATATCTTTTATTTTTTTTAATACACATGGTATTCTTAAGGAGGTTAGTGCGCACAGGACCGTATCTACTCAGGGCCCCGCAATAAGGAACAAAATATTATTTTTTTATTATAAATTATTTTCATAAAAAGTGTAAATAATTTATTATTATAGTTGTAACTTCAATTATATTTAACTCAGTTTAACAAAAATTCTGTTTATATACGCACACCTTCCCCTCTCGTGTTTTACTCGATGAAAACTTCGGTGAGATAGTCCATTAAATTGCTGTATCTACGAAACTATGAAGCTAGGCCTTCTGAAATTTTAATATTATATTCTAATTATAATTATTAAAAACATGTCAGTTTTTTGGTTTATTCTTAAGAAGATTTTCAGGGTTATCGATGAAAACGTTTACTTTTTTCTGTCTCATACCAATCTTCCCATAAGACACTGTGTTAAATTTTCGAACTTTCAGACTTCATATCTCGGCTTCGGTGAAGCTAAGCTATCTGAAATTTTAATATGATATGTAAAATAGTGCTATTTTTATTGTCTTTTAATTTTAAGATATTCTTAAGAAAATCGGGATATCGCACTAACCCCCTTAATGCGATGTTTTCATATGCTACAATCTTTCTATCATCAGTAAAAAAAATACTCCATGCCCAAAAATGGCTATGGAAACCACCAACTTTATAAGAAATATATTGAAAATAAACTTTCCCATCTACAATATAAATATTGCTCACTTCTCCAAATATTGGACACGTGCCAGTAACGTCAACAACGATAACACAATTTTTTTTATAAGTTACATCATTGATTGTGACGTTTTTTATACATTTTTTGGATGTTGAGTTAGGAAAATATGCTATAACTGAGAAATCATCATTATTTTGTGCTCCAAATGTAATAGTTTCTTCGAATTTTTCATATTTTAGGTTCATAAGACTCATTTTATATCTTTTTCCGACAGATTTTAAAACGTTCACTCTAGATCCGGTTGCTAGTATCATAGCTTTTACTTGCTTATGTTTAGATTAAAATCTTATGGTTGAACATTTCATCATAGGGCCATTTCGAAGAATAAGTCTTCTACTGTGGACCATCATGTGAAATTTGATTGTTAAATCGCCAAACATTTTGATATACATATCATGGTGTTCTTGTAGTACACTCTCTAAGCAATCCAAGTCAATTTCAGTAACATAGGGCGCAGTCACAATATCAACAATCTCTCGTAACTTTAAATATAACAACTAATACTGGTTATCTTCTGATACAATTTCTCCAACTATTAAACTAAAATAACGTGTTAAAAAAAGCATCTCTGATGCTGATATCTTTAGCCATTCATTTTTAAGCAAATACTCCTTTTTTATGTCCATAGGAATATTACAATTTTCATGACCGAAATCCATACTACCCATGACCTTATTAATATATGAAATAGGAATGACTCCACTTTCATTCAATCGTATGATAATGTGTGACATGACATAATTGACTTGGCCTTCGAATAAATCATGGAGAACGTCACTGTAAATAGATTTAATTCGATGAAAATCAATAAGTTTCGTAAAAATAGTTTTTTCTCTTAAGCCACTTTCTTTCATGTTGATATCGGAGAGATCTATATTATATCTTTCTACCGTACGTAATAAACTTTGAATTTCTTTTGTCATCCTTTTCCACTGTTCAGGCTTTGCATAACATACCCTACAGCAAACAGTTTTATAAAATGAGCGCACAAATCCTATGGCGGTATTTAAAAATTTATGATCTCCCAGTATAAGTGCGTTTCCCAGACGGCAATATCAATTAAAAATTAACTCATAATGTATTCTGTGAAATTTTATGAATTCATTAAGTATTCATAATATAAGCAAAATGAATTCATTTTAAACTTCAATGAATTCAAATCATGTCATACTGATTGAATTCTTAATAAATCCATAAAGTATTCATATAATCAGCTATGAATTAAAATTGTATTAAAAATGAATACTTTATGAATGATAAATTAATAACATATGAATAAAAAATGAATGAAAAATGAATAAAATATGAATTAAAAATAAATGAATGAATTTTTTATTAATAAGATATAAATGAAAAGGAAATCTTTTCTTGATATACTTGTAATTTTCCTGCAATATATACTTTTAAATTGTCTTAATTGCTTAAAAAGCGAAAAATTGAAAACATAGATGTTCACTCGATGCGGTCGTCGATTTGCATTCGACCTCACGTTGTGCTGTGTTCGCCATAAACTTAAGCGTCCAATTCAAATTAGATAAAAAAAGTATTTAAAAAATGATTTAAAAGAAGCTTTCAAGAATGTAAATTATAATTATTTTTAATTATAATTAAAAAAGTTTTTTTTTCAGAACTAATGGACTTGAACAAAAAAAAGCCCAAATGATATAAATAAGAAATAAATCAGAAATGAATAAAAATTGAATTGAAAATGAATACATAATGTATACTTTATGAATACATTATTAATAACATTGTATACATTTTGAATTAATCAAATATTCAAATTGAATGACACATTATGTTTCATTTATGAATACATCATGAATTATTTAAGAATACTTATCGAACTTTAACATAAATCATGATGAATTAATTATGAATTCAGCGAATACATTTTTAATTCTTTTTTAATTCATTTAGAAATATTCATTATGAATTCGAATGATGAATACTTTCTAAATACATTTTGAATTCCTATGCCGTCTGGGTTTACTAAGTAAACTTTATAAGTTTTATTTTTTACAGTAATAAATAATCCATTTTGTCGTAAATCAATCAATTCTTTGATTAATTTTTTAAAAACAGTATCACATCCATATATTTTCATGTCTTTGGCATAAAACAGTTGAGCAATACTAATACTAGTCAATTTTGCATTAAATGCTTCTGGAAAAACAGGAGATGTACAGTAAACACCAGTAATCTCATTGTTTCCTGCATGCCCGCCTTCTCGATTCCCAGCTTCGAACTCATCTACATATGTGAATAAGGGAAAAACATCTCCATCTGTTTTTTCGAAATTTTCAATTACTTCGTCCCACAATTGACCTTGTACAAAATTTGATAATATTTTATTGCTATTTTTTCTAAGAGAATTATAATTTTGTACTATTGCATCGTATAATCCATCAATTTCAAGAATGCTTTTTAACGAATACTTTAAATCCATATGGACAGCATATACAGCTTTATTTTTTATAGTTAATTTGTCACATTTAGAAGTTTCTAACAATTTACTATTGAATTTATAAATTTCAGGTTCATTGAAAATTTTTTAATTTTTATACAACGTGAATCTTTTGTCATTATTACTAAATTTACAAAAAGGATCATTATATTTTTTAAATGTTGTTTTTATGAAATTTTTTATGTCACTTTCAACATTCCCATATGGAAATAATTTATGTGAAAAACTGTAAATAATAGTAAATAATTGTAAATAACTGTTAAAAAATGTAGGAATTGAGACATAAATAATAGTTATTTACAGTTATTTACTATTATTTATTATTAATTACTATTATTTACAGTTATTTACAGTTTTTAATTGTTATTAACTGTTATTTACAGTTATTTACAATTATTTACAATTATTTACAGTTTTTTATAATTATTTACAATTATTCATAATTATTTACAGTTATTTACATTTTCAAAAATTTTTGAATTAGTGGATAATTTAATGTTATTAATAATTATTTACAATTATTTATAGTTATTTACAGTTATTTACAGTTTTTTACAGTTATTTACAGTTATTTATAATTATTTACAACTATTTACAATTTTCCATAGTTTTTTACAATTATTTACAGTTATTCACATTTTTTAAAATTTTCGCCTATATATAAAATTATTGAATAAATTCGTGATAATTTTCGAAAATGTAAATAACTGCAAATAATTGTAAAAAACTATAAATAATCGTAAATAACTGTAAATAATTGTGAAAAAAGTGAATAAATGTAAATAACTGTAAATAAATATAAATAACTGTAAATAAGTGTAAATAACAGTTAATAAGTGTAAATAACAGTTAATAACTGTAAATAAGTGCAAATAACAGTAAATAATCGTAAATAATTGTAAATAACTGTTATTTATGTCTCAATTCCCACATTTTTTAACATTTTTCTACAGTTATTTACAGTTATTTATATTTATTTACATTTATTTACAGTTATTAACAGTTATTTACAATTATATCCAAAAATTTTTTCCATATGGGTTATTAAAAATAATTGATTCTAGTTCCTTAAATAAAATCGGATTATATACATCTTTGATGAAATCACGTAAAATGTCTATAACAAATTGTATATCATTCAATGACCATGACAATTTACTCTGTAATTTACAGAGAATTTTTATAATATAAGCGTCAAGTTCCATTTTGACTGATAATGACTAATAATAATTATTATACTTGAGATCAAATAATTGTAATGATTAGCGTAATAATCACAATAAAAAATATATTTTATGATGTCATTATTCTTGTTTAATTAGAAATTTTTATTAATTTGTCCCAAAACTCTAAAATGCTATTTGCAGCTAGCACCTTTTTTATTTCTTTAATTTCATAAATGCATAGCGTGAAGAAAGACCAAATGTTTGGACATCCACGTGGTAATGAAATATTAAAAGTGATTAATACTTTATAACAAAAATCGATAGCGATAATCAACGAATCACACTCAAATTTTTCTTCACCGAGTATGACGTAAGACTTACAGTTCTCTAAATCTCCAGTAATTAATACGTAAGGTTGAACTTCATCTACGAGGAGTAGATCATAAAGCTCTTGTTTAGCATTTATGAACTCTGTTAATTGATCTTCATTAATGTTCTGAAAAATATTTAATCTTTAACCACACATTTTACAAATACATAATTATTAAAATTAAATAATCACCTGAAGATGTTCAATGAATGATATAGGAATATCAGGTGTATTTGGTCTCCATACATTAGCAATTAATTTATTTCTAAATGCATATTTAATAAAATAGCTAAGTAATAGAAAAGATAATTCTTGGCCATAAGCTTCAATATCTGAAAATATTTTCAATTATTCATATGAAACAGAATAATAAAAGATGTTATAATAATTTCAATTACAATTTGTATTCTGATCAATAACATCTACTAAATCCAAATAATTTATATGAACTCGCATAGATTGTAGAAGAAGAATAAGTTCATCTCGCCTAACACTGTTTTGTAATTGAACATTAGGATCTGCATTTTCTTCATTTCCAACAAAAAAGTTCAATTTTTCCTGGGTCCTTCTTCTTTTTTTTTTTCTTTTTGTCCTCCTCCTCTAATTTTTTTAATTCTTTGTATTCAGATAAAGTTAGTTTTACAATCTTTGAATAAATAATAGGCCAAACCAAGATGAGTCTTTCTGAAACATCTATATGGGAGTATTTAGCATCAGCTTGACTTTTTACTTTTGAACAAATAAGTTGGAAGTCAATTTTAACCTAAAAAATTGAATTTCAAGAAATTTTATAACCTACACATTTTTTTAAAACTATAAATATATGAAAAGTTACTAGCAAACGTCCCAAATTTCCTTTCAGTACAATAAATTCATTGAATATTTGAACAGCAGGCTTATTCACATATAATTCTTGATGTCGCTTAGAAAAAGATAATTTCCATGTGTTTACAATACGTTCTTTATAACTACTTTCTTCTTGTACATCTTCATTTTTGGAATCTCTAACTTTTTTCAATTCAGATGAATCTAAGTCAATAATATCTAGAATGTTGTAATAAAATTAATTATTTAAGATGTTTACAGTGAAATAAAAAATTAAAATAAATATTTTGTAATATTTATTTACCAGAATGGGACTTCTTCCTGCTGGGAGCTTTTGAAATCTTAAATAAACCACCAGTCATTAATGTACCTCTAATAATAGAATAAGCTATAGGCAAACACCCTGTATTATTTGTCCTGTTTGCTGGTTTAGAAGACTTATATACTTTAGACGCATTGTAATATAGACCTCTTGTTTTTTCTGTAGTAAATAATAAAAATATTTTATCAACTATCCCTTCATACTTCTCTGGAACAATTCTGTAAAAATTTTTTTAAATAATTTAGTATGATTAACATTCAACTAAAAAAAACATTTTTTTTAAATTTGTTATTTTTCTTTCAAATATTAAAAAATATCCATATAAAAAAATTAAAAAGTATCATATATTTATTATGATTTTATATCACAGATTTTTTAACAACTAGGGTAAAACAGCCAGTGGATGACCACCTACCAGTGAATGACCGTTTTTTTTTAAACTTATTTAAAATGACAAATATTTAAAAAAATGATTTTAGAAAAGTTTTAACATATTTTTCTCTATTAAAATCAATAATGTACATAGTTCACAAAACTATTATTCAATTATTTTAGCAAAATAATAATTGTTAAAGATACTAAACATGCAAATTTTTCAAAAAAGCACTATTATTCAGTAATTAACCTCAAATACTGAGATTTAAAAAATTACTTATTAACTTAAATGTATACATAAATTTGTAAAATAATTTATTTCCAACATATAAAAGTGATTTTAAAATAGTAATATAACGACTTAGGTGCATTAAAACTAATAATAATATTAAATATTTAGAAAATTGTGATGGTCATTCACTGGCCGTACCTATTTTGAAGGTTTGCTAGTGAATGACCGAGCAATTACTTTCTATTCGCGAAGATACGGGAATATAAACCAATTAATTAGTTTTAAAAAATTAGAAAAAGAAGCACAAATTGTATTGCTTCTAAAAGAAAAGGTTGAAAGGTTATTAAGTTTTGTCACCAATCATCCTAAAAAAGATCAAATATTTGTTAGTTCTAGTCATCTTAATCAAGTTATATTTAACAGCAGGCCGGAGTAGAATCTGATACCGACCGAGTAACAATTGAGTTGTTTGTTATTTACTCAAGTATTAATCGGTGTATCTTCAAAATAAAGGTTGATTGCAATAGATATTATTATTATGAATATCTATGCACAAGAAAAAAAAAATCTACCGATTTGTTTTTAAGAAAAGTAAGGAACGCCGAAGTAAAAGATTATGTTTATAATATTTTCGCGTTCCTTACTTTTCTCAAAAACAAACAGATAGATTTTTTTTTTCTTGTGCATAAATATTTGTAATAATAATATCTATTGCGCTTAACCTTCAATTTGCAGATACACCGATTAATACTTGAGTAAATAACAAAAATGCCAATTAGACAAGGACAGCGAATCCGGCCTGCTCTTAATGATTTAACTACAAGACTGTTCTTAAAAATTCTAAGAATAAATAATAATGTTGTTTTTCTTTTAATAAATTTTGTTAGATTTTTAAAAAAGTTTATTTTTAATAAATATGCTTAAAAATTACATAACGAGATATCGGAACTGCTGCAAACAATTTTTGCTTCTTTTAGTTTATTGATATCTTCTCAAATTTATTATGTAAACAAATATAATAACTTGCACGCACTAAAGCTATGTTAATATAATTATTTTTGTTAAAATAAAAATTCAGTTGAACTTGTTATTTTTTTATGAACATTAAATGAAAATTAAATATCAAGCTCGATAAACTTAACCTCAAAATACTATACATTAAAAATTAGTTTAAAATTTTTTATGTATAGTATTTGAATAGATAAACTTTCTTATTAATCATTTTACCAATTATTAATTTTAATTCTTACTCAAAAGAACCTCTGAAATTCCTTTTGGAGCAAAACTTTGATGTAAATGAAATGGTCATTCACTGGCCGACAAACAGTCATTCATTGGGTATGACCAACGAAGATAGACGCTTATAGAAGCGTACTCTTAAATGGGAAATTTCTGCCAAAAATGAGTTACCCAGCTACTGAGGGCGCCACTAGATCCCATGTATTTTTATATCTATATATGTCAAATTTTTTATATGTATAGATATACAAACAATGTTAAAGTGTTACCCAGCGTATCGGACGAAAAATTTAACCCAGAAGTACGCTTCTATAAGCGTCTATCTTCGTTGGTATGACTGGTCATTCACTGGCCTTTTGCAAATTTTTTAAGAAATTGTTAAATTAAAAATATTTAATGGACAAATCAACACTTCCTAGTTTAAAAAAAAAAAATTAATATAATTTTAATTATATTTAATAATAATAACCATATGTTTTCGTCATATTTATTTAATTATTGACATCAAAAGAACGAGTTTTGCTAAATCGGTCATTCACTGGCTGTTTTACCCTATTATATTATTTAATTTGATATTATATTTTATTCATATCATGCTTCTCAGCTTTGCTTTTTTGTATAATGATATAAATGATTCTTACACAAATGGTATTAAACCTTCAACAGTTACGATTAAATCTAACTCATAAGCCATAATAATTAAAGAAAGCTCTTTTCGAAGCACCTTTTGTGTTGTAGCATAATGGTACAATATTATTTTTCCAATTAAAGTTGATTTTAGCAAGATATAATATGGAAGTTTAATTTGTACTGAAAATGCAATGTTTTGTTTTTAATAATAATATAAATATGATAGTATTAATTGTCATAAATAAGGAAAACATAATGTTTTTACAAAAATTATTTTAAGATAAACATAATTTACTGGCACTATACAATTGATCCAAATTATTAAATTTTGCAAGAGCTTCAGGGTTAGTTGACATTTCATTATAATAACTTTCATAATTGTTCTCAGTGTCTAGACTACCTGTTGGTATAGGATCACTGTTATTTGAATCAATAATTTCTGTACTTAAGTTACTAAAATTAGATTTTGCAGATAAATCTATTTGACTTTCATCGTTGTCTACATCAATTTTTTGTACATTGTCATTAAAAATTAAAAAATTCTTAAAATGTTGCAAAAAATTATCTATTTCATCAAATGAATCTGGAAGTATCTTCCTTAAATCATTTACATTTAATTTGTCAAAGTTTTCAAACGTAACATTATGAACTGAAAAAAGAATGAAATTTTATTAGAAATTCTAAAATTAAATACAAGAAAAGGTTTACTGTACACATATTAAATTAATAAAAACAATAAATTTCAACTTCAACATTATCATTAACTTTAATCGTTAAAAAACTTAGGCAAATAAGTATACTTTATAATGTTGATAAAAATATTTTTTAAGTAAAATTATAACCTATAATTATAAATGATATGTTTTTGGTTTCAAATGATAATAATTGCTTATTCTATTTTAAGGTTATCTTTGCTTCAACTTACACTTAAAAAGCTTAAAAAGCTTTGGATATCCCCATGAGCTCAATAAATTCTCAAGAAGATCCTTATCTGCCATTATTTTGAAATTACATGAATTGAATAATGATGATTACTAATTTTAGCTCACTATTAACGATAAAAAGATACACGTGTTCAACCTGCATGATGTCGAAATCAATATGAAACTTACTATTGATAACGCGTCGCTGTTGTACATAAAAATCACGATGCGCGCAGTGTGAAAAACGACGAAGACAAATGTAACACCAACGATGTACACGTTGCTTGGTTTTTAAGGTTACTTGCATCGTATATTATACGGCACGCATCGTGTATAACGTATTCGGTCGGTAAAAAAGGGTGCAAATTTTTCACGTTAGGTGTTTCACGATGAAATCCCCTCTCCGTGCAGTCCCGTCCTTAAAAGGTTAAGAGCAGGCCGAACTATCTGTCTTTGTCGAATAGTGTTTTTCATTATTTATAAAAACACCATTGGCTGTAGCATTGTCTCAAGTTTAGTAATAATAATACTACCTATCCATGATAAATTTAGTCTTATCAAATCTTATCGTTTAACAGTTTCACATTTAAAATATATTCTGAAAAATTAGTTTTTGTTATTAAAGTGACTCTGAAAATTAGGTTCAATTCAATTTTATAGTTTACAAATTATGCTTGTAGTTTATAAAATTTTTTATATTTTTAAATTTTTAACCATTTTACAAATTTAAAAAATTATGAAAAAGTAAAAGAATTTCAGAAATTAAAAGCATGATTTGTAAACTAAAATATCTTAAGTTGACTCAATATCCCTGTGCCGAATGAGATATCTCGTGTAGTTCTCTATTTAGATACATGCTATTTGATTTGGTGTTGGTCACAGGGGGATTTAATATTCATAAAACTTAAAAATTTGCCTAATTTTTTTGTCTTTTGATTAAATGATTTAAATTTTGCAAATCTTTCAAATTTCAGCCAGAAATTAATATCTATATCCCATAATAAAATGCAATGTTTTCTCTAATAAAGAAAAATTCATTTTATTAATTTTTTTTTCAATAAAGCTTTGAACTTGAGAATCGTATTCTCTATTCTAATTTCTAATACTTCAAGTTTTACAAACTTTTTTTGAAAACAAAGCAATAAAATTAATTTATGTTGATCAGAAAAAATATTACTTTCTATATACGAACGTTCCATTAACGTAAAATATGAAAAAAATAATTTATTTCATATTTTACGTTAATGGAACGTTCGTATTAATAATTTTATGAAACATAATATCTTTTTCTCTAAAAAATTTAATTATTTTCTTTTTTAAACAATATTATTAATAAAAACATATCTCTTATCATAAAAGCCTTCACATTATTTTTAATAATGTCAGGATTTTTATGATAAGAGCAATGTTTGTATTAATTATTAGCCTGTAAAAAAGATAATCTAATTTTTTCAGAAAAGAAATGGAACTTATTTATTAGATTATAAAAATAAACATTACAAGTATATAAAAAATGAAAAAAATATGCATATATTTTTCGTTATTGTTTATAACAAATTAATTTATTTATATCATTAAACAAGTATAACGAATGTTAATATTATCTCGCGCTACCCCAGATTAAAAAAAGAAACATCAAAATCGGTTAATATTTCACTGAGATATACAAAATTTTTTCACAAGACAAATTTGAAGTAATCGAAAAAATTTTTTCTGTACTTGCGAAAGATGACGCGTTCCTCCCCTCTTCAAAAAGAATTGAAACTATACATACTTCAAAACAATCTTTTAAGGTTTTAAAAAACTGATTTTAATATCAGAAATGATCTTATATCAAAGTTCAAGTATTAAAAGATCTGTCATTAAAATTTCATTCCTTAATCTTTGTAAATAAACAAATGGCGAATTTAAAAAAAAAAAAAATTATCTCAGCTCCTAATTATCACAGAATAACGTTTTTTTTTTAAATAAGCGTTAAAATTTAAGCAACATGAATAAAAAAGTTGCATTTAAATATTTTTATTTTTTCATATATAAATTTAAAATACAATAGAGAAAAAAAATTTTTTTTTTCAATCGCCATTTAAACAGCGAAAATAATAAAAATGTCAATCAAACTTTTTATTTTCACTAAATATAAGTGTCAAAGAGCATAAATAACAATGGTCATTTCTTTCTAAAATTACCGCAATAGAGTCCATTTGAGGCCTACATTTTACCTCTTTTTAGTGAACAAATTGAATATCTCATAAACAAATTAATATTTTTTGCTGAAAAAATTATGGGAACTTAAGGATGATAGAAGGCAACTTTTTTACAAAGTTACAAGCATGTAGCTCTTTTTTTATGGAATAAAAAATTATTGAACATTTAACGATTTTTGACTATATTTTTGCGATTATTTAAATAAATTATTAACGAAATTTAATGTAATAGGGCTTAAACTATTCTTCTTGAAGAACTTTATAAGTATTATAAATTTCATATACCCAATTAAAAAACGAAAAGAGCTAGATCCAAAAAACATCGATTTTTCACATTTTTTTACATAAAAACGTTGTTTAAAAAAATATGCCAGCCCAAATTTTGAGGGTCTTTCTAAATTTTAATATCTTTTGACCTAATGAACTCATTTTTCACTTCAGTTGCCTGTTACTAATTAAGTCAAATTTTAAGATTTCTCGAGCTAATTCTACTGGACTACATCTGCTTTCTGTCAATAGGTGTCCACAATCAAACCATGCCCACAACCGAACCTTTTCCCTTACAGATGCAGTGTCTGTCTTACATCTCCTTAATTGATCAATTTTTTTTTTTAATTTATACAATAAATTCTTATACGAATTTCCATACAGTAAAAATATGAAATATTGTGTCATAATAAACATAGGAAACTAAATAAAAGTAGGAATTAGTATATTAAGAAGGGGCCGAACTATCTGTCTTTGTCTAATAGCGTTTTTCATCATTTATGTAAACACTATCCGGTATAACAAGAAAAAAATAGCAGCCCCCGCTAGATATTAGTATAATTAGTAAATTTTGTAATAACAACCAAATTTTTTACCGCATAGTTTTTGACTAATTAGAGACCTACTAGCAATCTAGAATATAACCCATCTTTTTTTGGTAGGTCTCTAATTATTCAAAAACTACGCAGTGAAAAAATTTGGTTGTTATGACAAAATTTACTTATTATACTAATATCTAGCGGGGGCTGCTATTTTTTTCTTGTTATACTGGATAGTGTTTACATAAATGATGAAAAACGCTATTAGACAAAGACAGATAGTTCGGCCCCTTCTTAAGGTGGTTCTTTTATGCAGGTCCGTATGTTGCGGGCGCTTAGTTGGGGGGCCCCACTCAATGCATAAATTCTTAATATCATTATTGATAAAAAATTCATTCTAAACACTTTATTAATAAATATTAAGTAAATTTACTCAATATTTTTAAATAATACTAAAATAATACGTAATTTTATAAAATTTGATTATTTATACTTTCCTGAACATATTGGAATTCCGGCAACGTTGTGAATTTCGGTTTATTATATTATTATTTGTTACATATGGTTAGACTCATTATAACCCAAGTAAAATGTCACATTTTCGAAAGAAACGAGATACATGTTTACATTTTTATTCCACAGTGTTGTCAAATATTACAAAATCATCATTTAAATTATTTTTTTCGATTTTTTTTTTCGATTTTTTTTTTTTTTAATATTCAATATCTTTTTAGATGATTCATCAACCTACTACTTTTTTTATATGTTCTAAATCTATGAATTTTGCAGAATTCAATAAATAGTTTTTCATTAATATATGTTCATTTGAAATGATAAAAATATTCAGTTTAAACATGAAGTTAAGGGTTAGAATACAAAATCATATCATAAAACACTCAATTTCAAAATCATTATTTTCTATTATTTCATCGATAACTGAGTCTGAAATTTAATACACTGAAAGACTTAGAGAGTTGCATTCACTCCCTACCGGCGTAAATCCAACTCTCAGTAGGGGAGTAGAGGGGTAGGAGTTAAATTAACGCTGCCTTGGAGAGTAGGAGATACTCTCCAACTTTTAAAGTATGATTTACTCGCGATTCGCGATATAAACACAAGTATTTTAGGTTAGAAAATTATGCAAAATGTAAGTTTGCGAGCGAAATGTGTATCTAATGTATTTAAAAAACTATATTGAGAAATAATTGTAAAATGTAACCTACAAAAAGGCAATATATTGATTGTTTTTAGGTTGTTATTCTTAATATAAGCCCCTGAAATTTGCGGTTAAGATTTTTTAATTACGCAAAATTTTGTGTATCATAATTTAATTTATAGTCTTAAATAAAGATTCTGCTTGTAGTGTTACGTCATGTAAACTTTTCTAAGCTAAAATAATTGAGCTCACATCGTTGATTTCAAGTCAATTATACTTTAAAAGTTGGGGAGTATCTCCTACTCTCCAAGGCAGCGTTATTCTAACTCCTACCCCTCTACTCCCCTACTGAGAGTTGGATTTACGCCGATAGGGAGTGAATGCAACTCTCCAAGTCTTTCAGTGTAGATATAAAAATATAGGTTTTATCTACGACCTCCTAAATTTTGATAATATTTTGTTCATTTATGTCTCATGGAAGAACCACCTTAACAACGAATATAGAAGCTTATATATGAGTATAGCCTATAGCAACTTTAGAAACACGTTTTCTTCAGGAGACACACGCTGTTTATGTGGAATGTCTCCTCAAAACGAGTACCTAAAATTAGTATAGAAAATATCCTTCTATACTACTTCTATATTCGTTGATATTAATCAATAGTAGTCTGAAGAAAAGTAGTTGCATAGTACTGGTTTACAATTGCTGTTATATAAGGTCTTTATAACAATTAATAATGTAAACATTGAGCATCATTCTTCAATATATACATATATACACCCACACACGAAATTCACTCAATTCAATAGTCATAAAACATTAACAGCAGGCCGGAGTAGAACCTGATACCGACCGAGTAACAATTGAGTTGTTTGTTATTTACTCAAGTATTAATCGGTGTATCTTCAAAATAAAGGTTGATCGCAATAGATATTATTATTATGAATATCTATGCACAAGAAAAAAAATTCTACCGATTTGTTTTTGAGAAAAGTAAGGAACGCCGAAGTAAAAGATTATGTTTATAATATTTTCGCGTTCCTTACTTTTCTCAAAAACAAAGCGATAGATTTTTTTTTTCTTGTGCATAAATATTTGTAGTAATAATATCTATTGCGCTTAACCTTCAATTTGCAGATACACCGATTAATACTTGAGTAAATAACAAAAATGCCAATTAGACAAGGACAGCGAATCCGGCCTGCTCTTAAACTTTAAACTACAAGTACTTGAATATATATAAAAATGTATGTACGTCAATGTGCATTTTATTCAAAATATTTAAGAATATTCATAAGAATTTATTTATTTAAGGGCATGACAAAGCTCTTCCCCTTTTAATAATATTTCCTATTCAAGTTTATGAGTAAACCGTGTTTTAAATCGAGTTTTTTCGTCACAATAAAATAAATTGAGAGATTTAACTTGAGTAAGGGCAACTCAAGAAATCCATCAAAATACTACACATAAAAAGTTATATACAAACTTACAATGTATAGCATTTTGAGATTAGATTTGTCGAGCTTGATATCTAATTTCCAATCCTAATTTTTAAAAAAATTACAGTCTAAATTATTTTTTATCTTAACAAAAATGATTGTATTAAAATAGCTCTAGTGCGGACAAGTCATATATTTGTTTAAATTATGAATTTAAAAATTATTAATAAAATAAAGAAAGCAAAAATTGATTCCAGCAGCTCCAAAATCTCATTAACCAAAGTAGTGCATTTAGTAATTCATGTAATGCTATCTTGCAGATATTAAAGCACCAAACATCATAGCTACCTGTACATAGGTCCGGTAATATTAAAACCTAAAAAACTTATAAACTACAACTTACAACCAACGAAGATAGACGCTTATAGAAGCTTACTTCTGGGTTATAGTCCAGTAGAATTAGCGAAAAAAGAGCCAAAATTTAATGTAATTAGAGACAGGTTCAGACCACCAAAAATGGCTTTGTTGGATGATTAGGAATGAAACTGTGGAATTACCCTCAAAATTTGAGCCGTCAGGAATTAGTAAACAATGATTTAAGGTGCAAAATTCGTAAAAATCACTGTTTTTTTGAGGTAGCTTGAAATCGTTTGCGATTTAGTATATGAAAATTATACTATTTGTAGGTATTTCAAAGACGATTAATTTGAGACGTCATAGATGAAAATCGGTTAATAAATTTTATAAATAATGATAAACAAAAATCGAAAATCGCGAAATTTTAAAATATTTGTCATTTGATAAAAAA
The DNA here is from genome assembly GCA_017163975.1 of Anastatus disparis. Classification (NCBI taxonomy): domain Eukaryota; kingdom Metazoa; phylum Arthropoda; class Insecta; order Hymenoptera; family Eupelmidae; genus Anastatus; species Anastatus disparis. The sequence goes on from JAFFSR010000282.1 coordinate 317,935, forward strand.
AGGATGTACATGTTTGTAATTCCCCAAAAATGTGCCTCTTATTATCCTTAAGTTACCATAAAAATTTCATCAAAAAATATTAATTATTTTAGGAGATATTCTATTTGTTTATTAAAAAGAGGTCAAATGTACATTAAAAATTTACCCAAAAATATCATCGTAGAGACTTTATGATAATCATATAGTATTTAGATATTAACGTAGATTTAACGAATTTCATGTGAAATCGTGTCCATTTTATTATTTTCAACTTAAATATGGCAAAAAAAAAGTAAATTTTTTTCTTAATGGTTTTTTTAATATTTTTGCAACTAATGAAAATATCAATATAGGGATTTGATATTCTTATTACTGGCAATTTTACGCAAATTTAAAAAAAAAAGAATGCTCTAGCTCAATTAGAAGCCGAGATAATTTTTTTTTTTTTTTAAATTCGCCAATTGTTTATTTATAAATATTAAGGACTGAAATTTTTATCACAACTAGTATAATACTTGAACTTTATGATTTTATTGTATCAGAGATGAAATAAACATTTTGGAATGTAAAAAATTAATATTTAAATAATCAAGATTGCTACTAGTTAAACAGAGTAATTTTTCGTGCCTTGCAAAAAAATTGATCTGGCGAGTTCTAACTCTGTTCCGATTAAAAATTCATAATATCTTCGTTAATTACCGACCAATTTCGACGTTTTTTTTTTAATTTGGGGTAGCGCGTGAAAATAATAGCAACTGTTGTATTTGTTTTTAAAAAATTATTTATTTAACAACAATTATTGCAAAAAAAAATTTGTTTAAACATATTTTTTTAAATATTAATTTTAGCAAAAAGCTTTAAGAATAAAGTTTGTTCGTCTTAAAAAAATAAACAATATTTCATTTCAGTGTTTTCATGATAAAATCAATATTAAATCTGTTAATCTAAAAAACAAAATTTAAAAAATGTTTCGTTGGAAATTTCAACGTAAATTTTCTTTGTCATGAAAAATTCCTTATAACTCCGTTAATCACGGACCAATTTAGACGTTTTTTTTTAATTCGGGGTAGGGCGTGAAAACAATAATAACTGTTGTATTTGCAATACAAATTTTTTCATTTAAATTGTTAAAAAAAACAATACGATAGTTATTATATTTTTCACGCCCTACCCCGATTTATAAAAAAAAACGTCAAAATTGGTCCGTAATTAACGGAGATATAAGAAATTTTTCATGAAAAAACAAATTTACGTTGAAAGTCCAAAAAACAAATTTTTTTCAATTTGTTTTCCGAATTAACAGACTCAATATTAATTTTATCATGAAAACACTAAAATGAAAAAATGTTTATTTTTTTAAGACAAACTAACTTTATTCCTAAAGCTTTTTGCTAAAATTAATATTTTAAAAAATATGTAAAAACAAATTTTTTTTGTTGCAATAATTGTTGTTAAATAAATAATTTTTCAAAACAAATACAACAGTTATTATTGTTTTCACGCCCTACCCCGAATTAAAAAAAAATCATTATTTATAAAATTTATTAACCGATTTTCATCTATGACGTCTCAAATTAATCGTCTTTGAAATACCTACAAATAGTATAATTTTCATATACTAAATCGCAAACGATTTCAAGCTACCTCAAAAAAACAGTGATTTTTACGAATTTTGCACCTTAAATCATTGTTTACTAATTCCTGACGGCTCAAATTTTGAGGGTAATTCCACAGTTTCATTCCTAATCATCCAACAAAGCCATTTTTGGTGGTCTGAACCTGTCTCTAATTACATTATGCATTTCGACTAATTCTACTGGACTATTAAATTTTTCGTCCGATAGGCTGGGTAACACTTTAACATTGTTTGTATATCTATACATATGGAAAATTTGATATATATAGATATAAAAATACATGGGATCTAGTGGCGCCCTCAGTAGCTGGGTAACTCATTTTTGGCAGAAATTTCCCATTTAAGAGTACGCTTCTATAAGCGTCTATATTCGTTGTTACAACTTAACTTAAAATTAAATGTTCCAAGATTGGTATACCAGTCACTTATGTAAACAACCATAGCATTAAAATTATGATTGTTTCAGAGTATATTAGTACTGATTCATTTTTAAAATTTTTTCTTATTATAATTTTGTGCAATATCTAAATTTTTAAGATTTGGATAAGATTTTGGAAGACAAATACTTGAATAGCTTTAAGAACAGGTTGTATATCTCTATCCTTTTCTAACCAAAAATTCATTTTTCTGCAAAATCTAATAATTGTAGCAAAGAATAAGAAGAAAGCCCCATCTCGTATAATAAAAAGCAATATTTTGTTTTATGAGGAAAAATTATCAGGGAGCGCGGTAGCGCTCCTTTCGGCGAGTTAGCGCTACGGCTTTCCCTATTTACTTTGAATTTGTGATGTTCAAAGATTAAAACTTTGAGTAAATGATTATGTTTCAATATTTAAATATTATTTAATTACAAGTATACATAAAATGATCCATTTATTTTCTGACAACAAAAACACATGGCCAAAAGTCAAGTTTTCATGATTTTTTTATATTATTACAGGTTAGTCTGTCGATTTCTTTTCTATATCGGGTTGTTTCAGATTTCCGGCGAATGTTAGAGAACGACGGAAAGTTTTTCGTCTGATGTGAGAGAAAGAGACAGAATACGAGTTGTGGGATTGCTAATAAGTGAGAGAGAGAAAGAGAGTATAGAGAGTGAGAAAAAGAAAGAGAATACGAGTTATATCTTTTAATAATAAACGCATGTATTCAGGCGAATGCTTTCAGAACATGCTAAATGTATAAAGACATCGCGTAAATAAGCAATATAAGAATTTAGTGTTTCGTTCTATATAGCTGACGAGCTGCCGCAAAGTCACGGGCGTTCATGTGATCAGTTCGCGCATGCGCAGTAAAACGTCCCGTACATAAAATTCAACAATTGAAAGCGGCGAAATTCAAAAGTCGGTAATACCGATTTGGTATTTAAAAATGAAAACAACAACAAATGAAAAAGTAATATTTGCATATTTTAAAAACTTCTTAATTAATTAATTAGTTTTTCATACGATATTTAGACAAAATAAGTTTTATAATAGTTGATTAATTTGAAAGTGTGGAAGAAAATAAGATCAAAATTTTTTCAAGAACAAATATTTTATAATAATGAATATATAAAAATTAGGTTGATATAATTAGCTAAAAAATTAGTGTTATTATATTAAAGTATCAGATTATCGGTAAAATTAATAAATTTATTGAGATAAGAATTTTCGACTTTGAAAAAGTTGTGATATCTCCCCAAAAAACCTTTAAAAAGGTAAAATTACGGCAAGTTAACTTTAAAAAAAAATCTTTTTCACTATCTCAAAAATAAAAAATATTTTGTCAAAAATTGAAACTAATTCAATACAATCAACTATAAAAAAATTTATTATATCTCTTAAAAAAGGCTTTAACATTATTGATAATAAAAAAGTGGGAATTTAATTATAACAAAAATACACTTGAAAAAATACTGAAATCAATAATGTGTGGTCAAGTTTTAATATGATTTATTTAACCCGTTAACGCCCAAATTGACCTAAATTATTTGCTATTTTCAACTACTCCAATCTCTTGAAAAAGCATTACAAAAAAAATTTGCAAGTATCATATCCGACGTAAAATTTTCTGAACTTTCAGAATCTGTCATCAGATTTTTCGAAAAAAGCAACTAGAAAAAACTAGATGAGTTTTTTTGAAAAAAAACACGAATTTTTTGCCTAAAATTTTTTTAAAAACTGAATTTTTGCATCGAAATCAGACAAGGATTTCTTTAACCAATAAAAATTTCGTGGCATACAATCCGAAACTTAAAGACCCATGCATTAAAAAAATTTTTTTTGGGCCCTAGTGATCACAATAGTAGCTTGAACGAGAAAAATGTTTTTAAATATTCGAGAATTTTTCCCAGGAAAATGACAGAGTTTTAGAAAAAGTGTTATAGAACAAAAAGTTATTAAAATTATGCAAAGAATATGCTTGAATTTTTTCAAAATTTTTCGAGATGATTTTACATTTTTCAAATATTGCTGGTTTTTGAAAAATCCACAAATAATTCCAAAAATTAAAAAAAAATTTTAGCGTATTCTTTGTATAATTTTAATAACTTCTTATACTATAACCTCATAATTTTGTTGGAAAAAATCAGTATATATCTATCTTTTAATTTCGCCTGTTTGCCGTATCTGATGAATACGTTGCCCGACTCTTACCAACGTGGAGGTCGAGGATCTGAAGAATCTTCTTTTTTTTTCATTTTTTTATATTTTATTTAATTTTTTTTTTATTTTTCAACCATTTTATTCTATTTTTTTTTTATTTCTTTTATATTTTAATTTTTTTTTTCATTTTTAAATCTTTTTATTTGTTTTTAATTTTTTTATATTTTATTTTATTTTTTTTTTCATTTTATTCTTGTATTTTTATTTTATTTTTATATGACTTTTATTTTAATTACTATAAAAATCAATTTATTTGTTTCATTTTTCATTTCAAATTTTCATACACATATAGTTAAGCTATAGTTATTCTTGATGAATTTTAGAGAAACAATTTACACAAAAATACTTTTCACAATTCAAACAAAATCGAGTTGTTCGCAATTTACATTTAGATTAAGAACATACATGTCTTTCTTTGCTCCCCTATTTGTGCGATGTGTAATTATCAAATTTTGGTATTTGCAAATAAATTTGACTTACTTTCATACAAAACTCTTTCGTTTTAATTGGAATGGTCCCGTCTTTTTGACAAATGTTCCAGATTACGGTTGCATTCACAAGAGATGATTGTAACAGGCGAACAAAAACCGACCAAGTCCATTTTTTTGAGTTCACATTTGGTGCAACTCTTTTGCATCTAAAGTCACGTAAGTCTACACCACCCATGAATTTATTATAGATTGTGAAAGCAAAAGGAAATTCATATTCAATTTTACCATGAGCTTCAGATGAAAATCTTTTTACTGGTTTCATAGGAGTAACACCAGCTGCTGTAAACAAAATAGACACTTGCTTTGAATCAAGAATACTTATAAAATTCAAGTTACTGTTTTTTTCATAGTGCACTTGGTACGTACCCCTAGAACATTTTTTTTCAATTTGATGTTTTTTATCTACTCTATTTTGACGTACAGTACCAGTTGCTTTCAAACCATTCTTTTTTAGACGGACAAGTAAGTCAGGGCTTGTAAAAAAATTGTCTAGGTATAAGTGATACTGACCTAACTTTCTTTTTGATGTATTCAATATAAGCTTATGAACCAATTGTAGAACAACTCTAGAACTAAGAGCATATGATGATAATTTATCGTCATTCTTTTGACTCTTACCACAATAGATATCCGAATCAAACAAATATCTATCTGATGAACATAAAGCCCAAAATTTTAAACCAAATTTATCAGGTTTGGTGGGTATGTACTATTTCAGAGTCGTTCGCCCAAAAAATCGCACCATCATCTCGTCTACAGAAATGGCTGTTGAGAAAAATCCAAACTGTTGTATGTTGTTTCTGAACATATCTATAATTTTACGTATTTTCCAAGCTTTGTCACAATTACTTTCATCACTTTGCATTGAATATTTCAGATTCTGCTTGATATCGATAAATTCATTTCGGCTCATTGTAGAAGAAACAACATCGCATTTCAAAAAAGGATTTGTAGACCAATAATCACGTTGATTTGTTCGAATATTATAAGATGTTAATAATATGATTCCTATAAACTTACTTAATTGTCCCATCGAAAGTTGGAAACCATTTTCGGACGTGGCATCTATAATATATTGTTTTATTTCTTTCGCGAAAAACAACTCAAACAAATCTGTAGGTGTTTTTTGACGTATAGATTTTTTTATTTCTTCACTCAGTAATATTTCATTTTTTAAAACTTCAGTATCATACTTCTTTTCCCCTTCAATCCATGAGAAGATATGATCTTCTTCTAATTTCTTTTGTTTGCATGTATACTGTTCAGAAACTTTCTTATAAGAAATATTTGGTAAAGAAATTTCGTCTATATCTGAATCATCTTCGTCTGTGCAATCATTTACATCCGATACATCTGAGCAAGGTATAAAACAGTCTTCTTCTTCTTCAGAAATGTCTTTATCATCATCAGAATAGTATTCTTCAGTTACTTTAGAAATTTTACGTTTTGGCATTTTAACCCAGAATTTTTAGTACAGAATTAGTGTAACCTAATTTTAGTAGCAAATAAAGTTACTGAAGTGCTACTCTTTTTCTTTCACGAATAATATTGCAGTATATACTATTATTATTATATTATTTATATTCTGTTATGTGTTTAAACTATCGTCCACAAAGGCATAAAAAATCAGTCATATTATTTTCGTAGTTCCCAAGATACAATATTAACTTATTCAGTACATTGAATACCTAACTAGATACTTAATGACTTTTTCCAGCAAAATGATGAAATTATAAAAAAAATGTTATAGTGTAAAAAGTTATTAAAATTATGCAAAGAATACGCTAAAATTTTTTTTTAATTTTTGGAATTATTCGTGGATTTTTCAAAAACCAACAATATTTGAAGAATGTAAAATCATCTCGAAAAATTTTGAAAAAATTCAAGCATATTCTTTGCATAATTTTAATAACTTTTTATTCTATAACACTTTTTCTAAAACTCTGTCATTTTCCTGGAAAAAATTCTCGAATATTTAAAAACATTTTTCTCGTTCGAGCAGCTATTGTGATCACTAGAGCCCAAAAAATATGTTTTTAATGCATGGGTCTCTAAGTTTCGGATTGTATGCCACGAAATTTTTATTGATTAAAGAAATCCTTGTCTGATTTCGATGCAAAAATTCAGTTTTTAAAAAAATTTTAGGCAAAAAATTCGTGTTTTTTTTTCAAAAAAACTCATATAGTTTTTTCTAGTTGCTTTTTTCGAAAAATCTGATGACAGATTCTGAAAGTTCAGACAATTTTACGTCGGATATGGTACTTGCAAATTTTTTTTGCAATGCTTTTTCAAGAGATTGGAGCAGTTGAAAATAGCAAATAATTTAGGTCAATTTGGGCGTTAACGGGTTAAAATAATACTTACAAATGATATTGTACCTATATTTTGATGATAATAATGAATCAATAAAAAATTCCTTTGTTGAAAATAAAGTGTAAAAAAAGCCATATAAAATGTTATTGAAAATATTAAACTATCTTCAACAAAATTAAAAAAAATAATAAGTAATTCACGTAAAAGTAAGAATAAAAGTAATATTACAGCTATAAACTTGCCAGGCCCACTCTACAAAAGTTAAATATATCATTAAAATTATAAAATTAGATTATTTTTCACTGAATACTAAATTGTAAAAATTAATATATATTTTGAATTTCCTTACGAGATTCTAAAAAGTCAATCCTAAAAAATATTTTAAATGGATGTGCGTTCACCAAGAAATAGAACTTTTGAAGGGTGGGCCTGGCAAGTTTATAGCTGTAATATTACTTTTATTCTTACTTTTACGTGAATTACTTATTATTAAAAAAATTTTTTTTGAAGATAGTTTTATATTTTCAATAACATTTTATATGGCTTTTTTACACTTTATTTTTAACAAAGGAATTTTTTATTGATTCATTATTATCATCAAAATATAGGTACAATATCATTTGTAAGTATTATTTTAAATAAACCACATTAAAACTTGACCACACATTATTGATTTCAGTATTTTTTCAAATGTATTTTTGTTATAATTAAATTCCCACTTTTTTATTATCTATAATGTTTTTTTATCACTTTGTTTTTAAGAAAACTTCGAAAAAAAACTTTGTTTATCCTAACCTCTATTTTTTAAGTTTTTCAAGGTTTCCTTCTAAACGAATCGATAAAAATAATTTTTCCTCATCAAAGAAAATACTGCTTTTTATGATACAAGATAGGGTTATCTCCTTATTTTTTGCTACAATTATTAGTTTTTGCAAAAAAATTATTTCTTTGATCAAAAAAAGACAGAGATATACAACCTGCATGCTCTTAATATAATTATTTTTATCACAAACAGCTTTTGAAAATTCGAATGGAATTATTAATTTATTTCTCGATCTACTGGATGATATCATGCATAAATTTATGAATTCATTGTAATGATATGAGATGCATTCATAAGCAAAGATTTGCTTAAGGGAATGTAATAGGGTATATGATTTCTACATAGTTACCGACATTACAGTTTTCCAAATTTTTTATCTTTATTCAAAAATTTTCAGAAATATCTCTATATTAAGCTCTTTATTAGTAGAAATGGAAGACTGTAATATAGAGATATTTTTAAAAATCTTTGATTAAAAACCAATAATTTAAAAAACTGTATTGTCGGTATTTTACATCTCCTTAAGTTTAACGGATTTTCTTTGATAAATTTATTTTTGTTTACAATTTTCAAAATTTTATTTTGAGTTCTTTGTAATAGATTTAAATTATTCCTAAATGCACCACCCCATGCTATATTTCCATAGTTTATATATTATGGAAAAGTGTATAGTATATTATTTTAAGTATGTAAAATAGTATGTATCTAGATAACTTATATTATGTATTAGTTATTAAAGCCCCTTGGGCGGGAGTCGCTTGATTATGTCGAGGGATATTTGTAGTGAGAAGGGATAGAAAAGTCGAGGCCGCGTTAGCGGCCGAGATTGAATATAATTTTGCGATTGTATATAATTTTAATTTAATAGTAAATCAGAATGTAGTTAATTTACAAGGAGAGTAGATTGCACGTGGATCTCAGATTTTCTTCTAACTTTGAGATATTTATCTTTCATAAAATAAAATTAAAAATAAACTATATCCATTCAGCCCAAAGCTCAATTTTTTCAAAATGATGACAAGCTTTATCTCGATTCAAAAACTTTTTTATACAAATTTCCATCTGCTGTATAGTCATACAATTTTCGAACTAGCTATTTTAGAAGGTTTTTACTAGAAAAATATTTCAATTAAAATTAGAACCCTCTAATTAAAAATACAGTCTGTTTAAAAATCTCAAGTCGTTCAGAAGTTACGAAGAAATGAGAATTTCATCATTATTTATTATTTATTTATTATTTTTTATCAATCCAAAGCTTACAAAGTATAAATACAATAAGTACATAGTACTTGTAAACCCTACAGAGATACCGAAATATCTGTACGCACACGGAAAAAAATTCATGCTAATAGAGCATGCGAACTGCCATCTACGCGAGTATATAAAATATTGATAAAAATATGATAGGCATGAGAAGCTCTATCAGTATTGAATTACTTTTTGCTAAAAAAGATGGTATGGAGAGTAAATAAAGCATGAACGGTATTTACTGATGACTCGCGTGGTATACTTCGATTACTGCCCATTCTCATATCTTTTGTTTGCTCGCGCCGTATTCTCTCTTTACTCTATTCACCTCCTCTTTCGGGTGGCTACGCGAGCAAACACGGCTGGTCTATATCCAAAATCATGTCACAAATTTTGTTAACGTATTTTCGTTGCGTGAATCTTTTTTTTCTTTTTTGTAGGAGAGAAGAGACATAAATATAATCTGTTAAACTTTTTAACTATTAATAATTAATTTTTAACTTGGAATTTAATTATTTTAAATAGCTGGGGGACAGATGAGCATGTACGATTTTACGCCAAAGATGTTTCGAAGTAGCGTTGGTCTAGTGCGTAACGTTTGCGCTTTTCCTTTTGAGTACGTGTGTTCAACTCTCGGCTAGGGTCACTTAAAAAAAAATTTTTTTTATATTTTAATATTTTTTATTCCTATATTATATTTATTTATTTTTTTAGATTGTGTATTTTTTTAATAATTTTAAAATCTAATTTGTCACAAGTATGCTCGTTTTTATTTTAATGAAAATTTTTTAAAATAAATTATTCTTTATAGGTAGTAATAACAAATATTGATAAATAAATAATAATGATGTTTATTTTATAATACTATAGTTTAATTTATTTATAATTCAGTTTATAAAATTTACAATAAATTACAATAAATAAATAAGACTGAAGTATTTATTTATGTTATAATTTATATTATATATTGATATATGGTTATTAAGAGCAGGTCGACTTTTTCTGTCCTTTTCTAATCGACGAACTGATTTTTTCACGAAAACTAATAATTTAAGCAAAAAATAAAGAGAAAGCCCCATCGCGTATTAAAAAAAGCTATATTTTTTTTAATAAGAAAGAATTGATTTTCCCGCTTCGTTTTCAAGAAAACCTTAAAAAACTTAAAACATAGAGGTTAGGGTGGACAATTTGGTTTCTCAAAGTATTCTTGAGAACGAAGCAATAAAATTAATTCTTTTTCATTAAAGAAAATATAGCTTTTTTTAATACGCGATGGGGATTTCTCTTCATTTTTTGATGAATTTATTAGTTTTTGCAAAAACTTAATTCTTCGATTAGAAAAGGATGGAGATACGTGACCTCCTCTTAAGACGAAATTGAATTATAGTATTGTAAACATCACTATTATTCATTTATTAATATTTTTAACTATTTCGTATATGAAATAATTTATTTAAAAATATTAATTAAAAAAACGAGCATACTTAATATACTTGTGAAAAATAGATTTTAAAATTAATAAAAAATAGAAAATATAAAAAATATAAATAAAAAAGTACTGAAAACTATTTAAATAATTAAAAAAAAGTTAAAAAAAAGTGGTTCTCACCGAGAGTTGAACTCGCGCACTCAAAAGGAAAAGCGCGAACGTTACACACTAGACCAACGCTACTTCAAAACATCTTTGGCGAAAAATCGTACATGCTCATCTGCCCCCTAGCTGTTTAAAATAATTATATTTTAAGTTTAAAATTAATTATTAATAGTTACAAAGTTTAACAGATTATATTTATAATGTCTCTTCCCTCTTGAAAAAAGAAAAGAAAAAAAAGATTCACGCAACGAAAATACGTTAGCAAAATTTGCGACATGAATTTGGATATAGACCGTGTTTGCTCGCGTCACCACCCAAAAGAGAAGGCGATTTGAGTGATAAAAATGTCATAGTTAGCAGTAAAGAAAGAATAGTGGACAGTCACGTTTACTCCCGTCACGTCCCATGAGAGGATACAGCGCCAGCTATTGAAGGATATTAGAATGGGGAGTTACCAAAGCATGTAAACAAACCGTTTTTGGATAGCATAAACCTCGTAAGAGTATATGGCGCTGTTATGAAAGCATAGGATATTACTTATTAACTTTGGATACGTAAACTAAATGCTCTATTGGCATGAATTTTCTCTCAGTGCAAGAACGGATATATAAAATTACTTGCGTACTAAGAAAGAATATAAATTACAAAAAGTCTTAAAACTAGATGTAAGATCCATCAACTAATGCTAGTAAATTTCTGGATAATATAACAATGATAAAACCCTATAAGTGACTCAACATGATAATCTTTAAAGTAGTTAATATACAAACTATAAAACAGTTACAAAAATAGTTTTACTTGATTAACATAAATTTTCTGATTTGATCCATTTCATTAGTATGGATTTACAATATTTAGAGCAATTTAATTCTTTTAGTTCCTTAGGAAGAATGTTGAAAAGGTGAATGGCTTTGATAAGACTTCTATTACTACCCACAGTTTTACATATTTGAGGTAGTATCATATTTTTATTTCTAGTGACACTGTTGGAATTTTTATATTTGTTCGTTAATTTATTTTAATGCTATATCAGTGATTCAAGTGCATACAATTGATCTCGGTTTAATGGTTTGTTATTAGCTGTAAATAAATCTTAAAAAATAATTTTCATCAATTTAGTTTTTAATTCCTGCAATATTATTTTATCTGTGTTTAAACATCCGACCCAAGCAATAATTCCATGGTTAATTATACTTTGAAGAAAAGCATAATATATAATTAGAAGAGTATCCAGAAGCATAAGTTTAGAAAATTTATAAAACAAAAAGTCAAATATTTAGTTTTGTTAACTATGTTTAGGATATGATTTTCCTATTTCATTCTGTAATAAAAAATAACACCTAAATATTTATGCTCTTCCACTCGTTTGAGACTTAACGGCATGTCGAAGCTGCAGCAATCGAGTTTTGCTTTTTTTATTTTATCAATATCTTTTTAAATTCTTAAATTAAACAAATATAATGACTTGTCCGCACTAAAGCTATATTTATACAATAATTTTTGTTAAAATAAAAAATCATTTGGACTTTCCTATCTAGGAATCTTAACGTATGAATAAACGATGCGTTTAATTAAGTTTTTTTGCTATAAAGAAAAAATTTGTAAGATTAAACTCTAGTGCGGACAACTCAAGAAAACCACCAAAATATTATACATACAAAGTTATAATAAAAACTTTCAATATATCGAATTTTAAGGTTAGGTTTGTCGAGTTTGATATCTAATTTCCAATCCAAGCTCATAAAAAAATAACAAGTCCAAATGATTTTTTATTTTAACAAAAATTATTGTACTAATATAGCTTTAGTGCGGACAAGTCATTATATTTGTTTAATTTAAGAATTTAAAAAGATATCGATAAAATAAAAAAAGTAAAACTCGATTGCTGCAGCTCCGACATGCCGTTAAGAGCAGGCCGAACCATCTGTCTTTGTCTAATAGTGTTTGTATCATTTATATGAGCACCATTGGCTGTAACACTGAAAAAATGGCAGCCCCCGTTAGATACTAATATAATAGTTAAAACGGGGTCACGTATCTCTGTCCTTTTCTAATCAAAGTATTGAGTTTTTTTACAAAAACTAATAACTTTAGCAAATAATGAAGAGAAAGCCGCATCTCGTATCAAAAAAGCAATATTTTCTTTGATGAGAAAGAATTAATTTTATTGCTTCGTTTTCAAGAAAACCTTGAAAAACTTAAATCATAGAAGTTAAGTTGAACAATTTGGTTTTTCAAGGTTTTCTTGAGAATGAAGCAATAAAATTAATTTTTTCTTATTAAAGAAAATATTGCTTTTTTTGATACAAGATGCGGCTTTCTCTTCATTTTTTGCTAAAGTTATAAGTTTTTGTAAAAAAATAATTTCTTTGATTAGAAAACGACAGAGATACGTGACCTCCTGTTAAATTTTATAATAAGAATAAAATAATTTTATCACGTAGTTTTTTAATAATATGAGACTTACTGAAAATCTATAATAGAACCTATCTTTTTTGGTAGGTCTTATATTATTCAGAAACTACGTGATAAAATTATTTTATTCTTATTATAAAATGTAACTATTATACTAGTATCTAGCGTGGATTGCCATTTTTTCGTGTTATAGCCTATAGTGTTTACATAAATGATGAAAAACACTATTAGACAAAGACAGATAGTTCGTCCTTTTTTTTAATGCAATGTGTAGACTGACTTAGCCTAAGAGGTGCGAGTTCTTTCTTCAAGAGCTCATAGCTTCAACGCAAAAGCTCACAGCTTTTACGGAAAAGCGCAGAAATTTTTCGGCATAGTTTTTTCGAATTTGGTCTGTCAGTATTAACAAGTTTCGCTTCTTTAACTGTAAGAGCTATGCGCTCTTACAGAAGAGAGCTGTTCATTTACATAGAGTCGCCTCGTGCTTAAGCCGGTCGTATTTCTTCTCATGAAAGACAGTGTCGTTCTTAGACGTAATAACGATGCTTGAATCTTATAATATTGCCTGTCTCTTAACGGGATGTCGGAGCTGCAGCAATCAAGTGTTGCTTTTTTATTTTATCAATATCTTTTTAAATTCATTAATTAAACAAATATAATGAATTGTCCGCACTAAAGCTATATTAATACAATGATTTTCGTTAGAATAAAAAATCATTTGGACTTGTTATTTTTTTATGAGCTTGGATTGGAAATTAGATATCAAACTCGACAAACCTAACCTTAAAATACGACATATTGAAAGTTTTTATTATAACTTTGTATGTATAATATTTTGGTGGATTTCTTGAGTTGTCCGCACTAGAGTTTAATCTTACAAATTTTTTCTTTGTAGCAAAGAAACTCGATTAAACGCATCGTTTATTCATAAGTTCAGATTGGAAATATTATTAGAAGGCGGACAGCTTCGTTATGCTCTTAACCCATTAATTGAAACGTTAAAATCAGTAAGGACACTGTCACAGTGATTCCCAAACGTCATACAAACTTATCAATATTAAAAGATAATTTATTTGAAGCTAAACAATCAGAAATTAACTTTAAATAATAATTTATTTTCTTTCCAACTAATTGCCATTTTTTATCAGTACAAACAACTGCTTCATAAGCGAATGATAAAATAGTATCCTCAAGTAAATTAGTTCGTGAATCCTTGATATACAGTATAAATAATAAAGGCCCAAGAACTGTACCTTGTGCTGTGATGCATTTATAGCATCACAATAAAATATTTATTAAAAAGAAGAAAAGAGGAAAATTAGCCGAAATGCACTGACTGAATAGTTTATTAATTAATATAAATAAAAGAAATTAATCAGTTTACTCTTGTTTGTTTCGAGGTAAATAAGAAGCATAGCGACGAGCAGAAGACTTACCGCTAGAGAGAGAAAGAGAGAAAGAGGAACCTAACCTCACATCCGAACACGTGGTGAAGGAAAAACCCCAGTCACCATCAGTTTTCTTGTTGTGCACTAGGAGTTGAAGCTACGGTGATGGCTGTAACCTCTTAACACTAGTGCACATAACAGATCAACGAAAAGAACACATGTTTAGAAAAGAAAATAATCTGTGACAGTGTTCTTGTGCGTCGCCATCTTATGTTCTCGATGACGACGTGCACGCCGCAGCACTGTCACCTGTACACTGACACACACACACACACCCGGTGTATAAGGACATGCGCACAATACACTCGCGGTACGCGATGAAGAGCAAAACCGGGAAACGACGCGGAACATTTGTAACACGTGCTCGAGAGTAAAGGGGAAGTGTCGGTAAATGACCGACTCGCGGCAGAAATCGAGTCATGCGCATGAAAAGTTAAAGGATCAGCGAAAAAGGGGAGCTCAAAGACAGCTCAAAAGCACTGCCTCTAATACCGTATCTATACAGTTTATCTAATAAAATTTTATGGTAGACAGTATCGAAAGCTTTAGCAAGGTCTAAGAAAATTATAACTATTAGAATACTTTTATCAAGCTTATTGTAACATAGATTTGGATGCCAATATGGCGGTTAAGTGTAAAGTAGCATATTGATTGTGGAAAAATTTTTTACATAAAAAAAGTTGAATTATAGAGATTTAATTTATAAAAAGATATAAAAGTTAAAAGTATAGGGAGAAGTGAAAAGATAGAAGAAAAAGCGAAGAGAAATAAGTTAAAGAAGGAGAGAAAAGAGAAAGTTTTTAAAGAGCCTAATTATAGGTTAGGGCGCCACATGGTGCTATAAGAGGAAAGAAGAGAGAAAGTAATAAAAACATTTTGGATAGGAAAAACAAAATTTATTGAAACGAAGAAAAAGAGGAGCGATTTTGCAGTTAAAAGGGAAAGATCGAGATCAACAAGCACTGACTCGAGAAGAAGCGAAAGAATGATAAAAGATAGTGAATGTTACTCAAGTAGTCAAGAAGACAGCGAAAGCAGTAATAGTAAAGAGAGTGAGAAAAGGAAAAGAAGTCAAAGTAGTCCTGAAGAGAGAAAAAAGCCAAAAAAAAGAAGTATGAATGAGGATAAGCAGAATAAAAAGTTAGAAGTAAATAGGATAGAAAGTATAGAAAAGAACGTAGAACAGTTGAAAAAGATGATAGAGGAAGCTGAAGTGAGATGGGAAGGAGTAAATAAAAATATGAATGAGATGATAGGGATGATAAAGATGATGAGCGAAGACAATAATATGTGGAAAGAACAACTACAAGAGCAAAGAGAAGAAAGAAAACAACAAGAGGAAAGATGGAAAAAAAATGAAAAAAGATTGGAAAAAATAGAGAAAGAACAAAAAAGGATAGAAGAAGAACTAAAGAGTGAGTTAAGTAAGGTGAAAGAATAAATAGAAAATGAAAGAGAGGAAAAAAATGAAGAAAATGAAAGTAACATAGTGGAAAATATAAAGTTAAACAAAAAAGAAAGAGAAAGTAAAGAAGAGGAGCTAATATGGCTTCTAGAAAGAGAAGAAAGAAATAGAAAGAGGAACAATATAATAATAAAAGGGAATATAGAAAAAGAATGTAAAGAGAAAGATGATCTTGAAAGATGGTTTAAAGAAAAACTGCAGATAGAGATAAAAATAAACAAAGTTTGGAATTTAAAAGGAAATATGATGGGGAAAATAGTGCAATGTGAAGATAGGATGACAAAAGACAAAATAATGGAAAATAAAAGTAAGTTAAAAGGAACAAAAATCTATATAGATAATGACCTGACAAAGAAAGAAAGAGAAAATAGAAGAGTAATAGGTAAAAAAGCAGAAGAATTAAAAGAAGAAGGAGTGAAAATAAAAAGATACTATAATAGAATTGAAAAAGAGGACAAAGTGTGGATATGGAACGAAAGACTAAGAAAGTGGTTTCGAAAAGAAAAAGACAGTGATAAAAAAGAGAGAGAAGATAAATGAGAATAGTGAAAAGAGAAAAGAAGAAAGTCTAAGAATAGTATCATGGAATGTGGCAGGACTGATGAAGAAAAGAAGTGAATTTTGGAGGTACATAAAAGATTTTGACATAATAGCTCTACAAGAAACTTGGATAGAAGAAAAGAATGAGAATTTTATAAAAGGAAAATTAAAAGATTACTGCATAAAAAATATATGGGCAAAAAGAGTGCACAAGAAAGGAAGAGCAAAAGGAGGAATGACAGTAGCAATAAAAAAGGATATAGTTGATGAAGTAATATGAAATGGAGTAAATTCAATTGGAAAAGATAATGGTATAGTAAGTATGAAAATAAAACATAAAGGTGAAAGAATGACACTTGCATCAGTATACTTAAGAGAAGATAGAAAGCTGAGTTTAAAAGATTTAGAGAATATAGTAGAGGACAATATAGATGAAAGATTGATTATATGTGGTGATTGGAATGCAAGAGTAGGATCAGAAAAAAGGATAGAAGATAGAATGAACGAGGAAGAAACGAGAAAATCAAAGGATAAAACAAACAAAGAAGAAGAAGAAATAATGGAGTGGTTAGCTGAAACAGGTCTTGACATAAGAAATGGGAGAACAGAAGGAGATGTAGAAGGAGATTGGACTTATGTAGGAGGTGCAGGTATGTCAGTAACAGACTATATAATAACAAATTGGAAAGCGAAAGAAAGTGTAGAAAGTATGAAAATAATAAAAAAGATAGATTCAGATCATATGCCTATAGAAGTAAATATAAAATGGGGAAAAAGAGTAAAAGAAAAATATAAAGAAAAAGAAGTAATAATATGGGGTGAGAAAGAAGTGGAAGTATATAGAAAAAATCTTGCAAAAGAAAGAAAGGTAAACGAATGGAAAGATTTAAAAGAGAAAATTAGAGAAGCAATGTGTAAGAAAGTGATAAAGATAAAAGAAAAGATAAAATAAAAGATGTGGAAGATTGGTGGGATTATGAATGCGAAAAGAAGAGATGTGAAGTAAAGAATAAATTAATAAGTATAAGCAGAGGTGAAGAAGACAGAGAAGAATATTGGAAGAAAAGAAGAGAATATAAAAATCTAATAAAGCAAAAGAAATATAAAAGAGGATTAGAAATTTTGGATGAAATTAAAGAAGATAAAACAGGAAAAACGTTTTGGAAAGAAGTGAATAAAAAGAGAGAAAGAAAGAAGAATGTAAGAGAAAGAATAGAAGAAAAAGAATGGATAAGTGACTTTAGGAACGAAATTGAAAAGGAAAACGATAAATCGAAAGAAAAGAAAGAGAAAACAGAAAATGAAATTATAGAATACTCAGAGATCACAGAAGATGAGATAAGCGAAATAATAAGAAACCTGAAGAACAAAAAGGCGGCAGGAGGAGATAAAATATCAAACGAAGCATGGAAAAAAGGAGAAAATCTAATAAGAAAAGAACTAAAGATGATAATGAATAAAGTCTGGGAAGGTAAATATCTGCCAGAAGAATGGAAAGTAGGGATAATAAACCCAACATTTAAAAAAGGTAATACAAAAGAGGCAAAAAGTTACAGAGGAATAACTCTAATGGATACGAGTTATAAAATATTTGCAAAAGTAATAAGAAAAAGGTTAGAGGCAGAGATTAAAGAAAAGAAGTTACTAAGTAACACGCAGTTTGGATTTAGAAAGAATAGAGGAACAATAGATGCAATATACAGCTTAAAAACAATAATAAGGAAAGAAATAAAAAAAGAAAAAGGAAAGGTAGTTGTATTTTTCGCAGATGTAAAAGCTGCCTTTGATAGTATGAATAGAGAAGATCTGTGGAAAACAATGAGAAGATTAAAGATAAAAGATGAAATAAGAGAAAATATAGAAAATATATATAGAGAAACGAGGGCAGAGGTGAAAATTGAATGAGAGAAGTACACAAAAGAATTTAAAATAGAGAAAGGTGTAAGACAGGGATGTCCGCTGAGTGCAACGATATTTAATTTAGGATTTGCAGACCTAGAAAGTAGTATGAAAGAAGGACAGATAGGAGGAATAGATATAGGTAAAGATAAAGTATACACCATATCATATGCAGATGATGTTGCATTAATGGCTAAAAGTGCAAAAGAAATGAGCAGCCTAATGAAAAGGTTTGCTAAATACATAGAAAAGAAAGGACTAGAATTGAATGTAGAGAAATCTAAAATTATGGAATTCAGGAAAGCTGGAGGAGGAAGAAAGGAAGAAAGATATTTGTGGAAAGGTAAAGAGATAGAAATAGTGAAATCATTTGTGTACCTAGGATACAAGCTACAAGGAAATAACAAAGATGAGAATCATATAAAAGAGCAAAAGATGAAGGCAAACAAAAAAATGGGAAAAGTCTGGAGCATAGCTGAAAGACTTTTCAAAAACAACTGGAAAAAAAGAATGGAGTTGTTTGACTCTCTTATAAAAAGTATATTTATGTATGGTGTGAAAATATGGGGATGGAAAAGAAGAGATGAAATAGAAAAGATTCAGAAAAAATATATAAAATGGACATTAGGCCTAGAAAGGAATACACCAGACTATGCTATAATGATAGAAACGAAAAGAAGCAGTATAGAAAAGATAGCAATAGGAAGAGTAATAAAGTATGATGAAAAAATTAGTAAATATAATGATGAAGATTTAATTAAGATTTGCTGGAAGGAAAATAAGCAGGAATATATAAATGAAGAGGAAAGAAAAAACAAAGAAAGGACAAAAGAAAAGAAGGTAGAGAAGGAGGAAAAAAGTGTCAATTATATAAGAAAAGCATTGGAAAAAGAGGTCTATCGGTAAAGGAATATTATAAAAAAATAGAAGAAGAAGAAAAATTACATGAAATAATAGAAGAGAAGAGTAAAGAAATTGAATGGAACGAAAATTGGAACAAACTAGAAAAGTCCAAATATACAAAAGAAGTAAAAATAATAGCAAATGGATGGATAGATGCTCAAAATATTACTTGATTGATGAGGATGGTACAAAAAGGAATAATATAAAGAAAATAGCTAGATACAGATTAGGTAATGAATGCAGAGAAAATAAATTCTGGATGTGTGAAGAAGAAAGAAAATGTAGATTATGTCATAAAGAGAGTGAAACTCTAAAACATATATTTGATGTATGCAATTATACAAAAGTAGAAGGATTAAGTTGGATAGAGGTAATGAAAAGAAATATAAATATGGTAGCAAGATTAGCAAAAATAGATTGGTTAAGAAAAGAAGAAGAAAAGAAAGTATTAGAAGAGAATTGAGGTGAAATAAAAGAGAAAAGAAGAAGAGTAAAGAAATTACAAAGAGTGGTATAAAATGAAAAAGAAAAAGAAAAAAAGAGAAAGAAAAAAGATTTAGAAGTAAAAGCATAAGAAAGTGAGAAAATAAAAGGAAAGGAGAAAGAAAAAATAAAAATAAAAGGAGAAAAAGATAAGAAAGAATGAGAATTTAAGAGAGTAAAACAGGACGAAAGAAAAAGAAACGCCATCTACTGAGAAGAAAATGGAAGCAAGGTAAAGAATGTAGAGAAATCGAAAAGATAAAGAGGAAAAGATTGATAGGTAAAACAGAGTGGCTTTAGAAGCAAAGAGATATAGTGAAACACGTGGTTGCAAAGCAAATAAAAAATTAAGAAAGTAAAGAATATAAAAGAATAAGAAAAGAAAATAAGTAAAAAACAAGAAGAATTTTAGAGACGAAAGATAAAGTAAAGATAAAAGCTATACAAGAAAGATAAAAGAAGGAAAGCTGATTTAAAAAAAGAAAAGATTTATAGGTTAAGTAGAAAAGAAAAGAAGAAAAGAAAGAAAATGAACAGTGAAAAAAATGAAGAGGTAATAACGAAAGTAAGCGAAGTTGAAAAAAAGGACTTGTTGAGAAAGATAAAAATGAAGTTAAAAGTGAAGAAAGAATATATGAGTTGGAGGAAAAAGTAAAAGAACAAGAAAGAGAACTTCAGCTACAAAAAGCTGTAATTGATAGCATGGTTGCAAAAATTGAAAGGTTAGGTATGAAGATAAAAAGAATTGAAAAGAAGATGGAGGATTTAGAGCCAGAAAAAGTCCATGGGCAGAAGGAAAGCCTAGAAGAAATAGTAAACCAACTATGCGATAAGGAGTTAAAAGCAAGCAAAGAATTAGCTGAAATTAAATTAGAGGTAAAAGAAATAAAAGAAAGAGGTAAAGATACAAAGAACACAGAAGAAAGTACAGATAGATAGATAGATAGATATATGTTTATTGTATGTACATTATATTGTACAATTTTTATACAGTTATATACAAGTAATAATAAAATATAATATTGAGTAAAAGCAGTATTTAAAACAGAAACAGAAGAAAATAATAAAATCTTAATAATTTGAATTAAAGATTATAATTAAGTTACAGTTTATTTTTATTTTTATTGTGATGGCATAGGTCCATTTTCTAAGGAGAGGTAATGAGTAAATGCTGAAGATTTAAATGAATGAAGTGATGGTGAATTTCGAATTGACTCAGGGAGCTCATTCCATAGGAAGGATGAAGTGACCAAGAACGATCCATTGTAAAATTCAGTAGTTGCAGGTGGTACAGTCAATGGCCTCACAGCACCCCTCAATGTTCTAACAGATTGATTCCAAATAAATCTAGAATAAAGATAAGAAGGAACTTTAGTAGAGAACATCTTATAAAGAAAGGAGGAAGCAAAATATTTTCTTCTACTGGAGGTAGATAACCAGCCCAATTTTGTACGATAAGCAGAAATATGTTCACGTCTGCCAACACCATAAACATAGCGAATACCAGAGTTGATGACTCTCTGAAGCCTCAAGTCAAGTTCAGCCGACAAATCAGAATAAACGAGGCAACAATAATCGATGAGCGGAAAAAGTAAAGTCTGTATCAGATGCTTACGAAGAGCAATGTTAGTACTCTTTCGAAAGTAGTTTAACCTGTAGAACAAAGAAAAAGACTTATTACAAACCCGAGAGATGTGCTCCTTCCAATTCAGTTTACTGTCCAACCACACCCCTAAATTCCGAACAGAAGATTCAAACCTAACAGTAGTGCCATTAATTTGGACACCAGCAGCCTGTATAGTAGACAGCAAATTAATATAATAATAGGAGCCAATAATTATGGCCTTAGTTTTACCGACATTCAATTTAAGGCAATTTCTAGCAGCCCAATCAGAGATAGCAACAGCATGTGCACTCATAATAGAAGAGTAAACATCCAATTTATCCAAAGGAAAATGGACATATACCTGAAGATCATCAGCATATATAAGGTATTGAATATCAGGACCAAAATCAATAGCAACATCATTCACATATATAGAGAATAATAACGGCCCCAATACAGATCCTTGAGGAACTCCCATACTAAGAGAGAGGTAATTAGATACATTACCACCCTCGCCAATAACAGCCTGCTGACGACCCGCAAGATAAGAGGCAAACCATCTGATTACCGTGATGGAGACATCAAGTGATGACATTTTTCTAAGCAAAATAGCATGGTTCACGGTATCAAATGCCTTACTGAAATCAAATAGCAAAAGCAAGGTGACATAGCGTCTATCCATATTGAGTCTAATATCATCTGTCAGTCTCAACAAGGCTGTCTGTGTACTATGCCCAGTCCTAAATCCAGTTTGCCGCGGATCCAATAGTTGTCTAGTGGACAAATATTCATACAACTGCTGATGGACAAGACGCTCAAGTACCTTTGACAGAAACGATAACAGAAGAGGAGAAAGAAAAACAAGACAAAGATGAAATGTTGGAAAGGCCACCAAATATGGAGGAAATATGTAGAAAGTATGGAAGAGAAAGAATTCTACTGCTAAAACTAGAAGATGGGAAAAAAGTAAATGATATAAAGGAAATCCTAGAAAAGGCGATAGGAAAAACGCAATGGAAAGCCTTCCAGAAGAGTGAGAGAGATGATCTTTTCTGGCTAGTGTTAACGGCATGTCGGAGCTGCAGCAATCGAGTTTTGCTTTTTTTATTTTATCAATATCTTTTTAAATTCTTAAATTAAACAAATATAATGACTTGTCCGCACTAAAGCTATATTTATACAATATTTTTTGTTAAAAAAAAAAATCATTTGGACTTGTTAATTTTTTATGAGCTTGGATTGGAAATTAGATATCAAACTCGACAAATCTAACCTTAAAATACGACATATTGAAAGTTTTTATTATAACTTTGTATGTATAATATTTTGGTGGATTTCTTGAGTTGTCCGCACTAGAGTTTGATCTTACAAATTTTTTCTTTGTAGCAAAGAAACTCGATTAAACGCATCGTTTATTCATAAGTTAAGATTGGAAATATTACTAGAAGGCGGACAGCTTCGTCATGCTCTTAAAAATAAAAGAGGATAGAGAATACCTATTGAAAAAGTTTAGAGAATGGAGGATATATAAAAAGAGGGTTTAAAGTAGATGAGCCGCTGACAAGAAAGGAAAGAATAAACAGAAAAGAAAGAGAAGAAAAAGATTATAAAAAAGATCATAATAAAGAACAAGATTAAGAGAAGAAATGAGAAAAGAAGAAGAAAGAAAAGAAAAGAAAGATTAAAAAAGATAGTGGAAAGAAAAAAGAATTGTTAGAAAGAAAGTGATAGAAATGAAAATTAAAAGT
Organism: Anastatus disparis; assembly: GCA_017163975.1. Taxonomy (NCBI): domain Eukaryota; kingdom Metazoa; phylum Arthropoda; class Insecta; order Hymenoptera; family Eupelmidae; genus Anastatus; species Anastatus disparis. The sequence goes on from JAFFSR010000282.1 coordinate 341,171, forward strand.
GAATTTATAAGATTTAATTTTTGAAAATAAAAAGTGAGATCTAAGTTTAAGTTTTTGATTTATGATTAATTTTGAAAGAAAATGTGATAATTAAGTTTGATTTGAGTTTAATAAAGAAGTTAATTTTTTTTTTTTTAGTTTGATTTAGTATAAAGACAATAAAGAAAGAACTGTGATTGAATTAAGATATAGTAAAATGTAAAGATTTAATTTAACATGTAATAAGGAATAAGAATTATAACAACTCTGCACTGAGAGAAAATTCATGACAATAGAGCGTGTAGTCTACGTATCCAAAGTTAGTAAGTAATATCCTATGCTTTAATAACAGCGCCATCTACTCTTACGAGGTTTGTGCTATCCAAAAACTGTTTGTTTACATGCTTTAGTAGCTCCCCACTCTAATATCCTTCGATAGCTAGCGCTGTATCCTCTCATGGGACGTGAAGGAAGTAAACGTGGCTTGTCCACTATTCTTTCTTTACTGCTAACTATGGCATTCTTCTATTGCTCAAATCGCCTCCTCTTTTTGGTGGCGACGCGAGCAAACACGGCTGGTCTATATCCAAAATCATGTTGCAAATTTCGTTAACGTATTTTCGTAGCGTGAATCTTTTATTTCTTTTCTTTTCTTTTTTTTATGAAGGGAGATACGTTATAAATATAACCTGTTAAACTTTTTAACTTTAAATAATTAATTTTTAACTTAAAATTTAATTATTTTAAACCGCTGGGGGGCAGATGAGCATGTACGATTTTACGCCAGAGATATTTCGAAGTAACGTTGGTCTAGTGCGTAACGTTCACGCTTTTCCTTTTGAGTACGCGAGTTCAACTCTCGGCTAGGATCTTTTTTTTTAATTTTTTTTGTATTATTTCAATAGTTTTTATTGCTTTTTTTTATTTATATTTCTTTTATTTTCTATTTTTTTATTAATTTTAAAATCTATTTTTTCATAAGTTACTTAAAATATGCTCGTTTTTTTTATTAATATTTTTAAATAAATTATTTCATATAGAAAATAATTTAAAACATTAATAAATAAATAATAGTGATATTTACAATACTATAGTTCAATTTTGTCTTTATAAACATATTACAATATACAATATATATTATAACATAAATAATAATAACTCAATTTTATTTATTTATTGTAAATTTTATAAACTAAATTATAAATAAATTAAACTATACTATTATAAAATAAACATCACTATTATAAAATAAACATCACTATTATTTATTTATCAATATTTGTAATTACTACCTATAAAGAATAATTTATTTTTAAAAAATTTCCATTGAAAAAAACAAGCGTACTTGTGAAAAATTAAATTTTTAAATTATTAAAAAAATACAAAATCTAAAAAAAATAAATATAAAAAGGAATAAAAAATATTAAAACAATAAAAAAAAATTTAAAAAAAAGTGACCCTAGCCGAGAGTTGAACTCGCGTACTCAAAAGGAAAAGCGCGAACGTTACGTACTAGACCAACGCTACTCCGAAATATCTCTGGCGTAAAATCGTACATGCTCATCTGCCCCCCAGCGGTTTAAAATAATTAAATTTTAAGTTAAAAATTAATTATTTAAAGTTAAAAAGTTTAACAGGTTATATTTATAACGTATCTCCCTTCATAAAAAAAGAAAAGAAATAAAAGATTCACGCTACGAAAATACGTTAAAGAAATTTGCAACATAATTTTGGGTATAGACCAGCCGTGTTTGCTCGCGTCGCCACCCAAAAGAGGAGGCGACTCAAGCAAACAAAGGATATGAGAGTGGGGAGTCATCGAAGTATACCACGCGAGTCATCAGTGAATGCCGTTCATGCTTTAGTTACTCTCCATACCATCTTTTTTAGTATAAGGTAATCCAATACTAATAGAGCTTCTCACGGCCTGTCATATTTGTATCAATGTTTTATATGCTCGCATAGATGGCAGTTCGCATGCTCTATTAGCATGAATTTTCTCTCAGTGTGTAATATGAATATAAATAACACAAAAACAAAAACACAAAATCAACAGACATGCACACAACACAAACAACACAACAAACAAAAACAAATGTAAAAAATTTTTCCAGTTGATTAGAATAAAAGAAAGTTTATTATTATTATTATATATTATATGAAATTATGATAACTTGGTGTTTGTAATATGGCACTATAGCAGTGCAATAAAGTTTAAAGATAATAATGTACATTATTGCACATAAATATTTATTTTGTAACATAGATTAGATGAAAAGCTTGGAGCATCTCTAGTACCCAAATTTTTTTGAAAACCAAATTGTTTCCTAGATAAAATTCTACATTTATTATTAAAATTAATTGTTCTAAAATATATTACCTTTTCAAATATTTTAGCAAAATTTGAAATAAGTGATATAAGCCTGTAGTTAGCGATAATATGGCTATTTTTAGATTTGAAAATTGGTTTTTTATCGGCACATTTTCTTATTAACGGGATGTCGGAGCTTCAGCAATCAAGTTTTGCTTTTTTTATTTTATTAATATGTTTTTAAATTCATAAATTAAACAAATATAATGACTTGTCCGCACTAAAGCTATGTTAATACAATAATTTTTGTCAAAATAAAAAATCATTTGAACTTGTTATTTCTTTATGAGCTTGGATTGGAAATTAGATATGAAGCTCGACAAACCTAACCTTAAAATACTATACATTGAAAGTTTTTATTATAACTTATTATGTATAGTATTTTGGTGGATTTCTTGAGTTGTCCACACTAGAATTTAATCTTACAAATTTTTTCTTTGTAGTAGAAAAACACGATTAAGAAGGGGCCGAACTATCTGTCTTTGTCTAATAGCGTTTTTCATCATTTATATAAACACTATCCGGTATAACAGGAAAAAAATAGCAGCCCCCGCTAGATATTAGTATAATAAGTAAATTTTGTAATAAAAATAAAATTTTTTACTGCATAGTTATGACTAATTAGAGACCTACTAGCAATCTAGAATATAACCTATCTTTTTTTGGTAGGTCTCTAATTATTCAAAAACTACGCAGTAAAAAAATTTGTTTGTTATTACAAAATTTAGTAATTATACTAATATCTAGCGGGGGCTGCTATTTTTTTCTTGTTATAAAGGATAGTGTTTATATAAATAATGAAAAACGCTATTAGACAAAGACAGATAGTTCGGCCCCTTCTTAAGAGGACGTCACGTATCTGACCAAATAGAAAGTTCTATGCATAAGTTTATAATATGAACCAATAGATCAACAATAAATTCCTTAAAAATTTTAATATTCTTCATACTAATTTTATCCACTTCTCCATTTTTCATTTTCATAGTGTCATCAATTTTTTTAGATTTCATGAGGATCAGTTGGTGAGATGTAAAAAGATTTGGAATTATAATCTGACTGAATATGAGGATTATTGTGAGGTTTAGATATTTTTTTACTTAGTTCAATACCAACATTACATAAGTAATCATTCATAAGCCTAGAAATGTAAATTAGGTCATAAACTTTCTTTATTTTTCCCCGTCAAGAACATAAGTTGTGTCATCATTACTATTTTTTTTGTTACCCATAATATTATTAATCGTATTCCATAGGTTGCTAGGATTATTACAGTTCATTCTAACAGTATCTCTATCATACAGAAGTTTAACTTATTTAATTACTTTATTCAACTGTCGGCTGCTGGACAGAAAAATATGATTTTTTGATGAGAAAAAAATGAACCCATGTTTTTTATTTTTGTCCAATAGGCCCCCCAGACAAAAATATAGACATTTTTTCAAAAATATAGTGAATAAGAGCTTTTATAAGAACTTGAATAACCAAAGAACTAAAATTCTAACGAAAAAATGCGTAGAAAATAAAATAAAGCACGAATTGAATGCTTTAATTTAAGCTTTGTTGCATTAAAAAAGCTTCTGTTGTTCGAAAGTTACAGGCAGTTGAAATATGCTAATGAAATAGAGTAAAAAAATAATCATAATATATATGCTAAAAATATTAAGTAAATAAAATAAAGCATTCAGTTAATGCTTTATTTTATTTTCTATGCATTTTTTTTTGTAAGAGTTTTAGTTCTTTGGTTATTCGAGCTCTTATAAAGGCTCTTATTCACCATGTTTTCGAAAAAATGTCTATATTCTTGTCTAAAGGGCCTAATGGACAAAACGAAAAAATCGTTTTTTTTTAATTAAAAAATCATATCCTTCAGTTTCAGCTGAATCTGTTTCCCGGAGGTCAAACACTCTTCTTGAAAGTCCAATGTTTCTTTAACACAACAAGATTTAATAATACCTGGAGTAATCCATTTTTTTCTCGCCTCATATTTATGAAAACAATCAGACTTTTTGCTACCGATTTTAGCCAAGCTTATGCAACTGTTAGGTTAATTAATCTCTTAATTGCTACATTAAGATTTCGCATTGACTATATTTCAGACCAGTTCTGATTATAAGCTATTTTAATTAATTTTTTTTAGTTAATCTGAGTATGAGCCTGAGCTTTAGTAGCAGTTTTTATTTTATTAATTGATAAAAAGAGAGGGTGATGGTCATTAAGCAAGTTTCCATACTCAAAAGATTTCGTTTCAATTGAACTAGTCTTAAGAGCAGGATGAAGCTGCCTGCCTTCCGATAATATTTCCAATCCTAAATCATGAATAAACGATGCGTTTAATCGAGTTTTTTTATTCTCAAGAAAAAATTTGTAAGATTAAACTCTAGTGCGGACAACTCAAGAAATCCACCAAAATACTATATACAATAAGTTATAATAAAAACTTTCAATGTATCATATTTTAAGATTAGATTTGTCGAGCTTCATATCTAATTTCCAATTCAAGCTCATAAAAAAATAACAAGTCCCATTGATTTTTTATTTTAACAAAAATTATTGTATTATCATAGCTTTAGTGCGGACAAGTCATTATATTTATTTAATTTATGAATTTAAAAACATATTGATAAAATAAAAAAAGCAAAACTTGATTGCTGCAGCTCCGACATCCCGTTAAGAGCAGGTCGTATATCTCTGTCCTTTTCTAATCAAAGAATTAATTTTTTTGCAAAAACTAATAATTGTAGCAAAAAATAAGGAGATAGCCCCATCTCGTATAATAAAAAGCAAGATTTTCTTTGGTGAGAAAAAATAATTTTTATCGATTCATTTTGAAGAAAACCTTAAAAAACTTGAAAAATAGAGGTTAGGATGGACAATTCAGTTTTTCAAGGTTTTCTTAAAAACGAAGCGATAAAAATAATTTTTCCTCGTAAAAGAGAATCTTGCTTTTTATTATACGAGATGGGGCTTTCTTCTTATTTTTTGTTACAATTATTAATTTTTGTGAAAAAATCAATTCTTTGATTAGAAAAGGACAGATATATTCAACCTCCTCTTAAGTTACTATAACTTTCCAAATAATTTCTTAAGAAAACCTTGAAAAACTGAATTGTCCATCCTAACCTCTATTTTTCAAGTTTTTCAAGGTTTTCTTCAAAATGAATCGATAAAAATAATTTTTCCTCACCAAAGAAAATCTTGCTTTTTCTTATACGAGATGGGGCTATCTTCTTATTTTTTGTTACAATTATTAGTTTTTGCAAAAAAATTAATTCTTTGATTAGAAAAGGACAGAGATATACGACCTGCTCTTAATTCATTTATAAATTCCACCTTTGGCAAATCATGAACTCTATATGCAGCCGAAATAGCACAGTGTAAGAAGGAAAGGTGGGATGACTCCCAGCCACCACTACGAAATTTCTGTGATCAGTGTGAGTCGCTTCGGCTCTTTGTCCCCTACACTGTAAAAAAAATAGCGAGAAATCACGTCGTTGGTCGACGATTTCAATGCGACCATGCACCGTCAATGTTATTTAACATCGTTGAAGCGCGACATCTAACTGATTCAACCTAAAAATCTTGTGTTCAGTTTACGTGAAATCACGCGAAGCATGTTAAAATGTCGCCGTTAAACTAAGTTAAATAACCTCGACGGTGCATGATCGCATTGAAATCGTTGACCAACGACGTGATTTCCCGCTATTTTTTTTTACAGTGTATAGAATGCTGCGAACGCCGACTTTCTAGTGCTCTATACGCTTACACCTACAGTAAATCCTAACAGTGTATAGTAGTGTGTGTGCGCCGCTACTTAAGCGGAAATCAGGAATATTTTCAAATTTTCAGCGATATTAACTGAAAAGTATTAATCACAGAGTTACATTTTCTAAAGTGAATCACTAGAAAAAAAAGACTATTAAATATTAATTGGATTTTAAAAATAAAAACAATACTTATGTCGACTGAATAATAAATAAGATGACAAATACTTCCATCGGTCTTACAGTCAATTTAAATTGACTGTAAGACCGATGGAAATATTTGTCATGTTTTCTATAAATTCTTTATTTTTTCTTTAATTTAGAAAATTTATTATACATTGATTCTTGTAAGAAAACAATTTCTGTGAATAAGTAATAATAACTGTGCATAAATGTGAATAAGTGTTAATAACTATTGAAATACTATTAACAATTAATAGAAGTAGATAAAAGTTAATAATAGTTATTAACAGTTAATTATAATTATTATACAAGTTAATATTAATAAACTGTTATTGACTGTTAAGTATTAATTGCCGTAGTTTACTATAGATACTTACACTTATTCCCATTTTTTTTTTTTATTTAAAAAAAAAAAAAAAAAGATTAATATATAAAGGATATTGTCCTCTATATGATTAACCTTTTTCTATGGTGAAGTCGAGGGAGTCCCCGCCCGGTACCGTTTAACACATTACATCAGGCTAGACTGTCAGACCCACCATACCGAAAACTTTGACTACCGATGGATAATCAGCCACTTTTGTGACCAACAATCAACCGATACCCAATGAGGTCGGATTTTTAAGAGTCGCGATATAAATGGCACATACACTAATTTTCTTTCGAAAAAAAGTTGAGAGGTACCTGGCCAGGATTCGAACCCATGCCCTCTGTCTTGAAGGCAAGAGCTCTATCCATTACGCCACCGCGCTCTCTACACTTATTCACATTTATGAATGCAAAAATTTATGAATAACTATAAATAACAAGCAATACAGTATGTGTGTATATGTGTATACATATGAGTTTGTGGTTAAAAAATCGAGTTTATCTTTAAAGTTTTTTTTTGCTTTGCATTTTCTTCCCATTTTTGAAAATATAATTAAAAAAAATAACTAAATAAAATAATTACAACAAAAATAAGCTCCTAAAAGAAAATCGTTGCGAACTAATAATAACTTTACACAATCTGAAATATTTAAATTTAATCTATAAGTATTTGAATTATATATATATAGATATATACATAACAGTTTAAGTAGTGACACACATACTACTATACATTATTAGAATTCAGTGGCGGATCCAGCAGGGGGCGAAGGGGGCGATCGCCCCCCCCCAACCGTATAAGTAGTACTCGAAAATTGAATCACCGAACCTAATTCATAATTATCAATCATATGTAATTTGTTAAATAAATAAAAATTATATAAAATATATTATTTCGATTAAAACGAACGTGCATGCCGTAATATAAATTTTCGCTCATGATTAAAAATATATTATTTTGAGTTAAATTTTAGCAGTAAGTAAAATAGAACTCTTCTAAAATATTTTCAATCGATTTCTCGCAATCATTTTGTTGTTTTCCATAATGAGAAAAAAATGATTGCATGTAATGACGGAATCAATAATTCTAATGATCCGCATAAGAACTGAAAAAGTTATTTATAAGTGAATTTTCTAATAGTAATGTATGTCATAAATGTATATCTTAATTCTATCGTTGAATTAGAAATAATAAAATTTAAATTTATATCATTAAAATTTAAATGATTTAAAAATTAAATAATATAGAATATTAAATTTATTTAAACAATTCTCTTATTTTATTAGGAATATTTAAATTTAATACTACGTCATTGCTCAAAATTTTTTATTCTGAAGTGCAAATATAAAGGACATTTTCGCAGCTACCTGGTGTTTCATTCATTATAATGTTAATTACTTTTCAGCTTTAATTTTTTAAATTGTTACATAATTAATTTAATCTTTTGAAGATAAATGTAGATATATTGGTTTCTACCGCGACTTCTGTGGAAAAACTAATAATCAAACTAGTCAATGTAGTATATGCTTATCCTATATGATTTGACTGTGGTTGTAATTATAAAAGTAAAAATATCAAAACAAATGCAAGCAAACTGTACACTATTTTTTCATGCGCAGTCTTCTATTCTCCGGAATAAATGTTAATTACAAAAAAATTTTGATTTCTTTTAATTTCATGATTTATGTTAATTTCATTTGATATTTCTTATCATTTTAATGATTTCTACTCTAGTTAATTTTAAAATTGATTAATTTGATTTTGTAATAATGCAGTGATTTCACTCGATTTCATGTGATTTAGAATCGATTACAGAGCAGGGTGGTCACTGATTTCAAAGAGTGAATAGCCCCTCAGCGTACACGCGTATTCCAAGCGTAGTGGGGCTTATATATGCTATATACAGCTTTGAGTTGTTGAAAACTGGAAAACTATAATGTCGATGTACAAGTCCTACGGTGATATGAAATATTAAAAAAATCCTATATTAGTTCTAAAATATTATTTTGTGAAAAACATTTAAAACAAATGTTACTGTTAATATTAGTCATAAACATATTATATATTCCTAATATTCTTACGATTGAATTTTAGTTGTTTTTTTTTCTGATTCCAAGAACTTTACGAAAAAAATGTGGTAGATTCGCAAAGACTGATACTAAACATAGATTAGAATTAATAATATAAATCAATTTATATGTAAGGCTCATCTTTGAATTTTATTACAATTTAATTTATTGTATGTTTGTTACTATACAGTCTGAAAGAAGTTATCTTAAAATTATTCAGAAAAATTAAAATAATTAATTATACAAATCCTGACTTAATTTCTTTACTTTTACCCGTTTCCTATACATTACAAGTATGCATGCTTTTTTTAAAATATGCTTAACGGGATGTCGTAGTTGTTGGAATCGAGTTTTGCTTTTTTTATCTTACTGATATCTTTTTAAATTCACTATTTGGGCAAATATAATGACTTGTCCGCGCTAAAACTATATTAATACAATAATTTTTGTTAAATTAAAAATTCAATTTAGCTTCATATTTTTTTATGAACTTTGAATGAAAATTAGATATCAAGCTCGATAAACCTAACCTCAAAATAGTATATATCGAAAGTTTGTTTATAACTTTTTATGTATATTATTTTGATAAATTTCTTGACTTGTCCGCGCTAAGGATTAATCTTACGAATTTTCTTACTGAAGTGAAAGAATTTGATTTGACGCACTATTTACTCGTGAACTTTGAATAAAAATATTATTAGGAGGAGCAGAACTACGATATCCTCTTAAAGACGTTTTTTTAACTTCAAAGCGTAGAACCTCATCTAAGACCAAATAATATTAAAAATAAAAAAAAAACTTTTTAATGTACCACGTTTTTATAATGAACCAAAAAGTATAAAATAATGTGTAATAAAATGAAAAATGAATAATGATTTGAAATAAAAAAAACGTGGGGCGCATGTTTATTATTATGTATTGTATGCGCCCCACGTTTTTTTTATTTCAAATCATTATTCATTTTTCATTTTATTACACATTATTTTATACTTTTTGGTTCATTATAAAACGTGGTACATTAAAAGTTTTTTTTTATTTTTAATATTATTTTATACTTTTTAGTTCAATTAAAAACGTGGTAGATTGAAAATTTTTTTATTTAAATATTATCTTATACATTTTGGTATTATTATTATTATTAATAATATTATTTATCGTGTTGTCCAACAGTGCATATTATATAGCATATATATTGTTGTCAAGGGACTAAAACGTGTTTCATCTATTTTTTTTAGAGAACACGTAATCACATGGTGAGTTTCCCGCCATTTTGACGATAATGACGCCATTAGAAATTCAACCAAGATTTATTGTTTTATGCATTGTTAGACCATAAAATGAATAAAATACAGTCTCCAATTTTATATGTATAATAGAAAATGCTGTAATTTATGTCTAATTGCAATACATGACAAGTTAAAGAATTTTAAAAATTTTCGAAGATGGTTAGACACTAATGTTAAAAGTATATCTATATATAAAATCTTCAAATCTTCAATTTTGCCAATATCTCCGTATATAATTAAATATATTAATATATTTTTCGGTGGGAATATATATTTTTAATTATATTATCCAACAATGCGTGCAAAAATATAATATTGAATATATTAATATATTAATATATCAAAAAAGGATTTTTAAAATTTTCGAAGATGTTTAGACACTAATGTTAAAAGTGTATCTATATATAAGATCTTCAAATCTCCAATCCATCTCCGTATATGATTGAATATATTAATATATTGTTCGGTAGATATATATATATTTTTTATAATATTGCATTGTCATCCAGTTCTGAGCTATATTTAAAATTTCAAGTCTCTAGCTCATCGGGAAGTTAGTTTACAATCGGTTGCAAAATTTGTACCGAACAGACAGACAGACAGACAGACAGACAGACAGACAGACAGACACCAAAGCGAGTTAATAAAAACGTAGTAAAAACAATGATTTTCTTCAATTTTTTTTTTCATGGAAAGAATTAAATAAAAAATTCGAGTTTTTAACGCTTATAATAAGTGTTAAAGTAAAGAGAATGATTTTTTAAATATGAAATACTTTAAACTTGTTATAAAGCAACAATCTCTAAAAAAGGTGACCAATTTATCTGTACTATAGGAGCCGTGAGAATCATTTAAAATCAAAACACCAACATATTTACATGATATATAATTTTAGAAGTTGATTTTTTCATTTTTTTCGCTCTTTTAAGAGGAGGTCACGTATCTCTGTCCTTTTCCAATCAAAGAAATGATTTTTTCACAAAAACTAATAACTTTATCAAAAAATGAAGAGAAAGCCACATCTTGTATCAAAAAAAGCAATATTTTCTTTGATAGGAAAAAAATAATTTTATTGCTTCGTTCTCAAGAAAACCTTGAAAAATCAAATTGTCCATCCTAACCTCTATGATTTAAGTTTTTCAAGGTTTTCTTGAAAACGAAGCAATAAAATTAATTTTTTCTTATCAAAGAAAATATTGCTTTTTTTGATACAAGATGCGGCTTTCTCTTCATTTTTTGATAAAGTTATTAGTTTCTGTAAAAAACTCAATTCTTTGATTAGAAAAGGACAGAGATACGTGACTTCCTCTTAAGAACTATGAAAAATGTAAATATCATTTACATTTAGGTATAACCATCAACAAAATTAAATCTACTTTTATATAAAAAATATAATCCATTCAGTAGTTTTTGAGATGTTGCAGATAAATTTTAAAAATACAGGTTTTTAGAAAATGCGATATAAAGATACGCTTTACCGCGTATATTCAATACAAGTTGGACTGCTTTTTTATTAAATTATTTACAATTCAAATTATTTTAACACAATATATTTTACACATGATAAGCTATCGAGAATGCAATTTTCAGTATTGATCAAATGACTATGACTATTAATTCATATTCCTACCCATAAGACCTTTTTTTTTTTTTTAGAAATGACCTTTTCCCGGTATCACCCCCCCCCCAAGGGAGGTCCCTGGATCCGCCGCTGTTAGAATTGACTGTAGGTGTGAGCGTATAGAGCACTAGAAAGTTAGTGCTCGCAGCGCTTTTACAGTATAAGTTTCATTATTAAGAGCAGGTCGGATTCGCTGTCCTTGTCTAATTGGCATTTTTGTTATTTACTCAAGTTTTAATCGGTGTATCTTCAAATTAAAGGTCGAGCGCAATAGATATTATTATTATGAACATCTATGCACAAGAAAAAAATATCTACCGGTTTTTTTTTGAGAAAAGTAAGTAACGCCAAAGTAAAAGTTTATGTTTATAATATTTTTGCGTTATTTACTTTTCTCAAAAACAAACCAATAGATATTTTTTTTCTTGTGCATAGATGTTCATAATAATAATATCTATTGCGCTCGACCTTTAATTTGAAGATACACTGATTAAAACTTGAGTTAATAACAAACAACTCAATTGTTACTCGGTCGGTATCAGGTTCTACTCCGGCCTACCGTTAATATCACTTTTAACGTATATAACAACACCATCCGCTATGTCGGTGTTACTATGATTATAAAAAATTTTATAACCCTCACTAATAGACCTTTAAGAACTATACTCTCTTTCATATAATCACAGCAGCCTTAAGAGCATGACGAAGCTGTCCGCCTTCTAATAATATTTCCAATCTTAACTTATGAATAAACGATGCGTTTAATTGAGTTTTTTTGTTATAAAGAAAAAATTCGTAAGATTAAACTCTAGTGCGGACAACTCAAGAAAACCACCAAAATATTATACATACAAAGTTATAATAAAAACTTTCAATATATTGTATTTTAAGGTTAGGTTTGTCGAGTTTGATATCTAATTTCCAATCCAAGCTCATAAAAAAATAACAAGTCCAAATGATTTTTTATTTTAACAAAAATTATTGTACTAATATAGCTTTAGTGCGGACAAGTCATTATATTTGTTTAATTTAAGAATTTAAAAAGATATCGATAAAATAAAAAAAGCAAAACTCGATTGCTGCAGCTCCGACATGCCGTTAAGAGCAGGCCGAACCATCTGTCTTTGTCTAATAGTGTTTGTATCATTTATATGAGCACCATTGGCTGTAACACTGAAAAAATGGCAGCCCCCGTTAGATACTAATATAATAGTTAAAACGGGGTCACGTATCTCTGTCCTTTTCTAATCAAAGTATTGAGTTTTCTTACAAAAACTAATAACTTAAGCAAAAAATGAAGAGAAAGCCGCATCGTATCAAAAAAGCAATATTTTCTTTGATGAGAAAGAATTAATTTTATTGCTTCGTTTTCAAGAAAACCTTGAAAAACTTAAATCATAGAGGTTAGGTTGAACAATTTGGTTTTTCAAGGTTTTCTTGAAAACGAAGCAATAAAATTAATTCTTTCTCATCAAAGAAAATATTGGTTTTTTGATATGATGCGGCTTTCTCTTCATTTTTTGCTAAAGTTATTAGTTTTTGTAAAAAAATAATTTCTTTGATTAGAAAAGGACAGAGATACGTGACCTTCTCTTAAATTTTATAATAAGAATAAAATAATTTTATTACGTAGTTTTTGAATAATATGAGACTTACTGAAAATCTATAATAGAACCTATCTTTTTTGGTAGGTTTTATATTATTCAGAAACTACGTGATAAAATTATTTTATTCTTATTATAAAATGTAACTATTATACTAGTATCTAGCGTGGACTGCCATTTTTTCGTGTTATAACCTATAGTGTTTACATAAATGATGATAAACACTATTAGACAAAGACAGATAGTTCGGCCTTTTTTTTAATGCAATGTGTAGACTGACTTAGCCTAAGAGGTGCGAGTTCTTTCTTCAAGAGCTCATAGCTTCAACGCAATAGCTCACAGCTTTTACGGAAAAGCGCAGAAATTTTTCGGCATAGTTTTTTCGAATTTGGTCTGTCAGTATTAACAAGTTTCGCTTCTTTAACTGTAAGAGCTATGCGCTCTTACAGAAGAGAGCCGTTCATTTACATAGAGTCGCCTCGTGCTTAAGCCGGTCGTATTTCTTCTCATGAAAGACAGTGTCGTTCTTAGACGTAATAACGATGCTTGAATCTTATAATATTGCCTGTCTCTTATAATATTGCCTGTCTCTTAACGGGATGTCGGAGCTGCAGCAATCAAGTTTTGCTTTTTTATTTTATCAATATCTTTTTAAATTCATTAATTGAACAAATATAATGAATTGTCCGCATTAAAGCTATATTAATACAATGATTTTCGTTAGAATAAAAAATCATTTGGACTTGTTATTTTTTTATGAGCTTGAATTAGAAATTAGATATCAAACTCGACAAACCTAACTTTAAAATACGATACATTGAAAGTTGTTATTATAACTTTGTATGTATAATATTTTGGTGGATTTCTTGAGTTGTCCGCATTAGAATTTAATCTTACAAATTTTTTCTATGCAGCAAAAAAACTCGATTGAACGCATCGTTTATTCATAAGTTAGGATTGGAAATATTATTAGAAGGCGGGCAGCTTTGTCATGCTCTTAAGAGCATGACGAAGCTGTCCGCCTTCTAATAATATTTCCAATCTTAACTTATGAATAAACGATGCGTTTAATCGAGTTTCTTTGCTACAAAGAAAAAATTTGTAAGATTAAACTCTAGTGCGGACAACTCAAGAAATCCACCAAAATATTATACATACAAAGTTATAATAAAAACTTTCAATATGTCGTATTTTAAGGTTAGGTTTGTCCAGTTGGATATCTAATTTCCAATCCAAGCTCATAAAAAAATAACAAGTCCAAATGATTTTTTATTTTAACAAAAATTATTGTATAAATATAGCTTTAGTGCGGACAAGTCATTATATTTGTTTAATTTAAGAATTTAAAAAGATATTGATAAAATAAAAAAAGCAAAACTCGATTGCTGCAGCTCCGACATGGCGTTAAAGGTCTATCAGTGCTCTATGCAAAAACTATTGCAATGTTCTAGAACTTCGGTTTCGGTGCAAATTATTATGCTAGGTTTTACTTCTAATCTCTCAATAAATACATAAAAAATTGGCATTTAAGCTTCTAATATTAACCAATAAAATATATTCGTTATTAGCTTTATATTTATTAAGAGAGTTTAACTTGTGAAATATTCTTTCATCTGCTATTTTATTTTGAATGCAATCTATGAAGTCACAATTTAAATTCATAATAAATATTACTTATGTATACATTGGTTAGATGCTTTGTTTCTTGTTACAATAGATGATCTTTTTTGTTTTGTGGTTTGAGGTTGGAAATTAGATACACCTGCATTACCATCCATGGACAATTGATCAGAGTCCTTATTCTGACTGATTGGTATACTAGATGGTCCTTTGGGTCTAATAAAGTTAGGCCTGATGGGTTTAGAAATATAAGCTGTGTTAGCTATATAATAGGCTACTTTGTTTAAAAGAATTTCGCAGGTTTTAACATCTCCTTCATTATGATTGGTTTTGTATGTCTGGCATACTTCTTATTTGCATTCAAACAATTCGCACATCATGGTTGCTTATTTTTGCAGTCTTTAGATGGATGGTTTTCTGCACAATATATACATTTAACAATATCAGTACACTTTTTAGCACTGTGATTGAATCTTGCACACTTGTTACATATAAAAATGTCTAAGGAGTCAAATGCCTTGCAATACTGACAGCCAATGTATATTTTATATTTTTTATCCACCAAGAATAGTATAATGAAGAAGTTAGTTCAATAATTGCACCCTTTAAGTTATAGATATTTATAATTTTACATTTTTCATCAAAATCATAAAAATTACGCTCATTGATATCTTGTTCTAAATCTTGTATATTCTAATAATCATTTGTGTTGGATGTGTGGGTGGAAGATGTGTCATGAAAAAACTTTATACAAATACTGTTACTCTTAATAATCAATATATTGTCAAGCATAATTAAGACTCAGAATACTCTTTGAACTCTTAAGTATTCTATGCAGTTTACTCAATAGAAGCTACAGATTTGATATGATATGATACATTTATTTCAGATCATGGGGTTCAACCCCGTATGACCCTTAAGATTTACATAAGATATACAAAATTTATATAGAATACAGTTTAGATTAGACGATTAAAAAACAATATAATAATGATATTCAAATTTTCTCCGCATAGACACATTTAAGTAATTTGAGTATTTAAAATAATATGCATTTAAACGAGACAGAGTAAACATAGCACTATTTTTATTGTCATTCACACCAGTACAGAATAGAAACCAAAAGAGGTCCATGTTATAATTTTATGGTAGAGTTTCTTAATAAGTAAACTCAACGAGTGCTCAATGTGCTCTGCCATTCAGTGCGCTCATCTAGGAGGAATTTGTTAAATAAACGAAGTTTTAAAGCTTGCGTTGTTCCCACCCCAAATCCATGAAATACATCATCATTATTGATGAAAGAGGATGCTAACGAAACAAAGGAGTTGAGCATCGCCGCTGTGCGGACTGTAAGACAAATGAGAAGCCTTGTAGGCAACCTATTGGATGACCTAACCATAGTGTCAATATTTGCTCGGCAGAATTTCATTGCTAGGTAAGATGGATTTTGATAGGATACAATAGAGTGAGCAAGTATTGTTTTAAAATAAAGTCGCCTATTTTTAACTGAAATCCATTCCAGTTCAAGGCGAAAAGAAGCTACTCTTTCTTGCCACCCAATATTGCCAATCGCGAATTTAACACAAGCATTAAGAGCACGGTGGAGTTTAAGATTCAATGTTAGTGGAAGATCGTCATAGACTACACAGCAATGATCCAGAATAGGAAATATTAATGCCTCAACCAAATCCTTTTTAACCTTTTTAGACAATGCATGCCTATGAAACTGGAGAGACTGAAGAGTTCCAAAGACTCGACAAACTACTGAATTTACCTGCTTATTTCAATTTAGGGTGTTATTAATCCAGACTCCCAAGTTCTTAACTACATCTGTGTAAGTGATTGAGACATTATTTACCAGAACAGGAAGACATATGGAAAGATCAATTCTCGATATAAATTGCTCACTGCCTAGAAAAATAGCTTGCATCTTGTTAGGGTTAAGAGTAAGCTCATCTCATCAGCCCATTTTACAACTGCAGCTACCTCATAATTCATGAAGTTTATTCCTTCCTCTATTTTTGCAGGAAAAAACGAGTGATACAGTTGTAAATCATCCGCAAAAAGAATATGCTGAGCCTTGTTCAAAACTGAAGGAAGGTCATTTACATAAATAGAGAAAAGCAGGAGGCCCACGACACTACCCTGGGGTACACCCGCCGTACAAGAGATCCATTCACCCACTCGATTTTCAAGGTCAGGAACAGCATAAAACCTGTTTCTTAAATATGACACAAACCAGCGTATGACTGTGTCAGAACAGTTGAAAGAACGAAGTTTAAAAAGTAATTGAGCATGTGGTACTGTATCAAATGCCTTCGAAAAGTCAAACAAGAGCAACAGCGTTATCATACGTTTGTCTATAGCTAGCCGAGAATCTTCAAGAAGCTTCAAAAGAGCTGTCTGGGTGCTATTTGCTCTACGAAAACCTGTTTGTAAGCAATCGAGCAGAGCGAATGCTTCAATATGAGAATTTAGTTAAGAACGTACAACCCTTTCTAATATTTTTGAGATCTCGCAGAGTTTTGCTATGGGTCGAGTTTGCGAAGGAGAATCAAGTTTGTTAGATTTGGCCAACGGAAGCAGAAAGGCTCTCTTCCACGGGTCAGGAAATATTCCAGAGGTTAGTGATACATTCATTATAGTAGTCAGGTATGGTGCTAAGGAATCTTGCGTAATTTTTAACATACCTGTTGACAGATCATCAGGTCCTACGGCTTTTGAGGAAGCCATCTTCAAAAATGACTCAGTGATAGAACTGTCGACCTGAGAGAATTCAAAAATTGGAAATTCACTGCTTAATGGAACAGCAAGCACCTTATTGATCTTATTATCTGTTAGAGCAGAGGATGTTGATAAGATGGAGGTGTAATGAGTCAATAGGGCTTTAGATGAAAAATATTGCAGTGGTGAAGATAAGATCTTATTTGAAAGTCCAATCTTGTGTAAGGTTGACCAACGACTTGTTGAATTCGACGACGTGGCCAAACGATTTGAAATAAATTTGTTTTTAGCTGAGTCAAGAGCATTTGAGACTTCCCAACGAAGTCTTTGATGATTAGCTATGGATAAAATAGAACCTGAACGCGCAGCTGAGCGATAAGCTTTATCACGTTCCTTCATTTTAGCACGAATGTCTGCAATAACCCAGGTCTTTTTCTTTATCATTATATTACGAGATTTTAGTGGTGAGAATTTATCAATTGACGAGACAAGGACAGAAGACAGACTATTAGCTAAACCATTAATAAGTTGTTCATTTGAACAAGAAGTTGCGTGGCTCTCTTGCGATTTTATTAGAAGATCACGTGAAATAGTTTGGTTTAAACTAACACGATTTAGGTTAAAAAGATTCCTGAAAAATATTTTCCTTATTGCATTCAGTGGCTTGCATACTCTAAATGTGATCGTGATAAGATCATGACCTGCAATAAAAGAAGCTAAAGATTTATTATATGATAACAGAGAACTGTCATCATTAATAATAAAAAGATCGATCCATGTATGAGTAGTATACTCAGAGGTTAAAGTATGATGAGTAGGTTCCGATGGAACCACATAAAGAGCCAAAGAATCAATAGTTGAGCAAAGAGTATTAGACGAATAATTATTAGATAACAAGTTAATATTTAAATCACCAGTTATAACAATATTTTTAAAGGAAGGTAAATAATTAGAAATTAAATTGAAAAATTCCTCAGGAAAAATAGCTTTGGGACGCAAGTAAATGACTGAGAAAAGAAGCCTTTCAGAACCATAAGTAATCTCTGCTAATATGCTCTGTTGTATTATCGAAAGCAGGGTCAGATTGTGTCAGAATATTGACCTTAAAAAATTCACGAGCATAGAACCTAACTCCACCACCTGCTCTGCCCACTCTATCAAGTCTAAAGAAATTATAGTGTTCAATAGTGATTAAAGAGCTATCATCCAGCTCATTTAAGAAAGTTTCTGATACATCAAAAATATCAGTTTTAGATGACGTAATATGATGTTCAATAACTGAAAAGTGCGTTTTAATTCTATTGACATTTGCATGAGAAATTACTATATTATCAAAGGAATCCGAATTAAGTTGATCTGAAAAGTTATGAGAAGTATTGGTTTTCGAAATTTAAGAGTTTACACTAGTATTAAAACAAGCGCTATTAAGGGGATGTAAAATAGACACTACACCTGTACTCATAAATATTCACTATCTTTACATTTTATTGCAAAATTTTCAATAAAAAAATGCATTAAGTTGTAGTATGTACCATGAAGATTATTCAGTTAAATTTTTAAATGAATTCATTCATGAGTTATTAAGAATTTTGGGTTCCAAAATTATTTATTAAAATTTTTCAATTTTGTACAGGAATCCAAATATCTCAAAAGCTAATGAATGAATTTATTTGAAAACTTATCAAAATAATCATCATGGTACATACTACAAGCTAATGCATTTCTTTTCTGGAAATTCAGCAATAAAATAGAAAGGAAGCTAATATCTATAAGTACAGGTGTAGTGTCCGTTTTACATCTCCTTAAAACAGCGGTTTGGAGAGAAATTTAAAAAAGAAGAAGAGTGCGAGCCCGCCACAAGAGAGCCATAAAGTCCTCATTTTTTGGCTTCTACCGGCTTAAGTGAAGCCAGTTGTGCCTCATTGGTAATAGGAATAAGCTCACTATTAGTATGAGGACGCATGCAAACAGTGAGGTTCCGAACTATCGGTCGCTGGTAATTAAGCTCTTTATAAAGAGCAGTAGCTTTATTTAGCAACGTGAAAACCTGTTTAGGCCAAATCGGATGTACAAAAATCTTACCATTTCCACCGACGCCAAACAATTTGCCTGCGGTGATGTTACGCAGTTTAGGTGAAGCCTCGATGATTCTATCACGCACTGCATCTGAGGAAAATCAACGTGTGAAATGAATGTGTTTGAGAGCATTCACCCGACTCTACATCCATGGGTTCAGAGGGCATCCACTCACGAGTCTCCAGCAACAAGTTTGTCCCAAAATTTAGACCCATTGCCTCAAAGATGGACTTGACTATATCGCTGTTACTTAACGTAACATTGGACGGTACGCCCGAAAAAAGTATCTCATAGGTATCTCGTAACAACGATACTCCAGATGGTGCTCAGGAGGCAATATAGTCATCCAGACGTTCAGCTATTACGTCATAACACTTCTGCAACTCTGTTAAGGAACCCCTAACCTCACCCAGCTCCGTTCTAAGAGCACTCACTTCCTCACCTATCTTATTACTAGACTGAAGCAATTGGTTAGTAAGATCTAGTAATCTGTTAGACATTCCCATTTGCTTTTCAAATTTCAAGTTGCTTTCGGCTGCAAATGCAGCAAAATACTCAGGCTGCGACATCTCGATCGTTTGAACAGCGAAATTAGTGGGTTCAACTAAAAAGGTAGGAGAAACCAATCCAGAAGGACTGGAGGATGAAACCTGTTGCCGGTTGTGGAGAGACCGCGCCCCTTTTTTGAGAGCGTTGGTTGGATGGAGGAAAGTCTAATGGCTGCGAAGAGGCCGAGACTATGTCCTCAGTGGCTGTTGCACGCGTGTACTCGTCAGCCGGCTTACGCTTACAAAGCTTCTCTTTGACACAGCACACTATGATGTTTTTACTAAGGAACCACGAACTATTACAACACTTAACGTGGTAAATAGCTGTACAATTTTTGCAAAGAATTGTTGTATCAGTACGCAAGACCGGCAGATTGCATTGAGGACAAATTACCATGCTACTAGATGAGTACACCAGATAAGCAACACACAGAAAACACTCACCTCAACGCGTATACACTTAAGCACTGCTGAGAAGATGACAACTGGTAACACAAAACTGAAGTATTTAGTTGATAGCCCCAGCCGCTGATGAAGATAGTCACTTTATCGACGCTAGGTAACTCGCTGTAACTCGATACGTGTTTTCAAAAGTGTTCACCAGGAGACTAGAAGGTAGTCAACATAACCTCAAACCTTGGTTAAACTTAACCTCAAAAAAGCCGGCAGCAATACAAAGATTCAGTCGTACTATTTTTGCAGAGCTGAAAAAATTGGTGATTATTATATAAACTGAAGCTCTGCAGTTTGCGCTTGCAGTAAATCTGAAACAAGACGCCCGTGGGCAAAATATGCAGAATACATAG
Source organism: Anastatus disparis (assembly GCA_017163975.1). Taxonomy (NCBI): domain Eukaryota; kingdom Metazoa; phylum Arthropoda; class Insecta; order Hymenoptera; family Eupelmidae; genus Anastatus; species Anastatus disparis. Next base: position 362,189 of record JAFFSR010000282.1, read on the forward strand.
ACAGATTTACGAGGAGCTTATAGAGAATGATGTGTGTCTACTTACGGAGAGACAGAGAGAGAGAGAGAGACAGAGAGACAGAGAGACAGAGAATAGACCAGGGCTTATGACGCCCATAACAAATAGTACCAGAAAAGGGCCAAAAAGGGTGGGGGAAAGTAATAAGGCAAAGCAAACCTTACACTCCTTCCCTTTGCCTTGTTACAATTAATTTCATTAATAATTTTATTTTACTCAAAAAAAGTCATATGACATAATCAAAATTTAATTGGTATACTAAACAAAAAGTAATTAATTGTTCTTATGGTCTTCTCAATAATAATAATTAATTCCTCTTTTCCTCTTTATTTCATTAAGAAGGCAAGCCAGAGTTTCTCATCTTGAAAAAGGAATAATAAATAACTAAAATATAATCTTAATAGATTATTTTATAAAATTTCTATAAAAAGTACTTAAATTTACCTACGTTTTAAGCCTTGCAAAACTTCATTAACTTTACTTGTTACAGAGTTATGGTGCTTTAAACTTTGTAGGTTCCAAATCCACTTGCCGTACTATTAAAATTCCAAAATTCTTATTTTGGCACTTATTTTTGGTGCAAACTGTTGTTGAATAATATAAAATCCACCTAAGCATAGAAAATTTAACATTTGTTAGCTATCTGTAAAAGTATGACGCATTATTATAAATAAATAATTAATTATTTAATATTTTATTAATAAAATCCCACTTAAAAAAAATAAACATACCTTTTCAAAAATCTACTCGACTTAACTGGATTGTAATAAAAATATAGAAATTCATGCAAAATTTCAAGTTGATTACATGAAAATTGACATTAAGAGGAGGCCGTATAGTTCTGTCCTTGTCTAATCTAAATTTTCGTTATTATTAATAAATTAAATATTGTTATACAAAAGTAAGGGAATAGCCCAATGGATTTCAGGACGAGCAAACGGTCCTATTCTATGGAAAAATATAAAATTTTCATTTTTTTCCAAGTGAGGTCTGAAACGGAAAAACAATTGAAGGTGATAACTGTTTTTCCGTTTCAGACTTCACTCGAAAACTAATGAAAATTTTATATTTTTTCATAGAATAGGATCATTTGCTCGTCCTGAAATCTATTGAGCTATACCCTTACTTTTGTATAACAATATTCAATTTATTAATAATAACGAAAATCTAAATTAGACAAGGACAGAGCTATACGGCTTCCTCTTAAGAGCATGACGAAGCTGTCCGCCTTCTAATAATATTTCCAATCCTAACTTATGAATAAACGATGCTTTTAATCGAGTTTCTTTGCTACAAAGAAAAAATTTGTAAGATTAAACTCTAGTGCGGACAACTTAAGAAATTCACCAAAATATTATACATATAAAGTTATAATAAAAACTTTAAATGTATCGTATTTTAAGGTTAGATTTGTCGAGTTCGATATCTAATTTGCAATCTAAGCTCATAAAAAAATAACAAGTCCAAATGATTTTTTATTTTAACAACAATTATTGTATTAATATAGCTTTAGTGCGGACAAGTCATTATATTTGTTTAATTTAAGAATTTAAAAAGATATTGATAAAATAAAAAAAGCAAAACTTGATTGCTACAGCTCCGACATGCCGTTAAGACTCTGCGGCAAAAGTGTTTCAAATTATGAAAATTGATATTAACAAAAATAACTTTTAAAGTTTATCTTTGTGTAAATAATATATAATTTTTTTTTTTCATTTTTAAAAGATCAATATATAAATGATATTATCGTCTATATGAATAACCTTTTTTATATGGTGATGTCGAGGGAACCTAGCCCGGTTCCCGTTTAACACATCGCATGAGGCTAGACTGTCAGACCCACCTCACCGAAAACTTTGACTACCGATGGATGGTCAGCCACTTTTGTGACTAACAATCAACCGATACCTAATGAGGTCAGATTTTTTAAGAGTCACAATATAAATGGTAAATATACTAATTTTCTTTCGAAAAAAAAGGTACCTGGACAGAATTCGAACCCATGCCCTCCGCGTTAAAAGCAAGAACTCTATCCATTACGCCACCGCGCTCTCAAATAATATACAATTGACTTCAATTAAAATTTATACTCATCTATTTTATCTTATGTACATTCAAAAATATAAGAACATACAAAATTTTACAAGAATGATGCTCAAAACTCATTTGAAAATGATCTGATAAGAATCTAGCTAAAAAGATTGAAAATAAAAAAAAAACATTAATTAGAACAGAAAAATGACAATAAAACAATTTAACATAAGAGTATGCTTATCTTTCTGCCTGTTTGACAGATGAGTGATGTGGTGTTGAAAGGCATCAATAAAGGACTTCAAAGCCAAGTGAAAAACCTTATAAGGGTGTTCTAAAAATTAAATTACAGTGATTATAAATCTACATTATAATTTGGCTGTCAGAACATTTTAAATGATTTCACTTAAATTATATTTTTGCAATAAAATTATTAATTTAATTTACCAAATGATATATTGGGATAATTAAATTTAAAGTTTATTCAAGTATTTGGTTCGGTTGTCTTCTCAACTGGGAAAAGTTGGTCTGAGGTGGAAACCAATTTGAACAGTCATTTGGTGATTGTATCTAATTGGTTAAATTCGAATAAGTTAGTATTAAATATAGACAAAACTCTATTTATATCTTTTGGTATATACAAAAACAATGTACCAGGAGAAATAAATATATACATCGATGGAAAGATAGTAAAAAGAGCAAAATCCTGTAAATATTTTGGGGTTATTTTTTATGACAACTTAAGGTGGGATGAGCACATTCCGTATGTAATTAATAAAACTAAATATCTCACGTTTGTATTCTACAAACTAAATAAAATTATGAATGTTGCAACACTGAAAATGTTGTATTATGCTTTTTTTGGTAGTATAGTTAGTTACGGTATCATTGCTTGGGGAGTAGACCAGTCAAATTACAATATTTTAACCCCTTTTTCAGAGAAATTGTAACCCAGGGTTTTTGAACGAATTTTGGTAGAGGAGATCATCAGGAACATTAATCCGTTGAATGAGCCAAAATCCTATTGTAGGAAATTATTTTTATTAACAAATTAATGAATAAAAAAGCACTTGATTGATGGTAGAGAAAAAACTATCAATTGTAAAAAAAAATGTTTTAAGTAAACTTTGTAGATATTTAAAAGACCAACAAAATTTATTTTAGGCAGTCAAATTATTATACTCGTAGTGTTTTAGACGGTTTCAGTATGTACATTACGTCTACTTGTCTGAGTATCTTTAAAACAAGGGATGGGTAGTATATTTACAAATACCATCACTTGTTTACAACTTACTATAGTACCGGTTTTTTGTATACTATCTCAAGTAGTCTAAAAACATGAGACATAGTCGCAGTTATTCCTGTTTTGTGATTTAAAACTTATTTCAAATGAACTTTTAATATGAGTGATTTTGTGAGTTCAATTTTAAAAAAATTAGGAGTTAAGCCAATTGAGCAGTTTATTTAAGTGTAAGTATCTTTATATTATTGCATTAATTTTATTTCTTGCAGTAGAAAAAGAGGTTATGTTAGATTGGAGAAAAAAAATTACATTTAATCACAACTGTTTTAATAGTAATCTAGTTTCTAAAATTTTGTAATTACTTTTTATAATATTAGTGATTTAACATAATGTAAGAATAATTAGTAGAAATTATCTAAAAATTAATTTCTTTTATAGTTTTGTACATAAGTAATGTTACATTTTCAATGGTCAAATATAAACTTAAAATTGCCATATTATCTAAATGTATCTATTTTGCAATTAAAATATTAATATATCTACTTGTATAAAAATTAGAGTCCATTGAATTATAAATTTAAAATTATTTGTTTAGTAGAAAGTAAAAATAGTATATATCGCATCAATTATCTTCATTTAAAAAGTCCTAGATTAGAGCCAAGATTAGCAACACGAGAAATGTCTAGATATCATACAAATATTGAAAACATTTTATTTCGAGAGTAACATTAGATTGCTTATTTAAGGCGACTACGGAAGTTCGGTTCGATTTCATTTTGTAGTTTACAAATTACTCTTTCAGTTTCTAAAATTTTTTGAATTTTTTAATTTTCCACCATTTATTATAATCCGTAGAATGGTGGAAAATTAAAAAATCTGAAAAATTTTACATATTGAAAGAGTAATTTGTAAACTCAAAAATAAAACCTAACCTAAAATCCGAAGTCGCCTTAAAGAATCTTTTATTGGATTTGTACACAAAAACATAAATTATATTCATTTTTCGTCATTTTTTATAAACAATTATAATGTTTTAAAATCATGTTAGTAATTAAATATTATTTTACCACAGGCGTAAGAAAACTTCAAATCATGCATTGAGTTTCGCATCATGATTATTTGTTTTTTTTTTTTCATATAGTTTATTTATGCTATATATATATATATATATATATATATATATATATATATATATATAAAATAATAACAACAAAAATTTTATTACAAATATAATTTAAATTAAAAATATTAGATTCTATATGATTATTAAACTGAGAAATAAAAATTTTATTTCATAAAATTATAATTTAGATAATGAAAAAAAAAAGGAATATTGTTTGTTTACTACAGTTATGTCATTAGTAATAAGTAACGATAATGCAAAATTTGTTCAATAATTTAAAATTGTCTTATGTCTGCGGTAAAATATACGATGTTGCCCTTTGAGGTTAACATTCGAAAAAATATCCTTTCTGCCAAGTGCACATATAGTCGTGAAAATAAAAGTACTTATAGTAGTTTCTGAATTTCTAGTACTAGTCTGGTGAAATCCCGAGCTTAGGTGTTTAAAAATTAGTACTAATGTGAGTCGCTTAAATATCACTACTAGTATCTGTTTAAATCAGCCTACCCTATGTCTTTCTGGTGACTGAGTATAGAAATTTACTGTACTACACTAAGTAGGTTTAAAATCGCGATATAAAAAAAAAATCTTTTTTTTGCTAATTAACTTTTAATTTTCAATTAAGAGGAGGTCGCGTATTTCTGTCCTTTTCTAATCAAAGAAATGATTTTTTTACAAAAACTAATAACTTCAGCAAAAAATGAAGAGGAAGCCGCATCTTGTATCAAAAAAAGCAATATTTTCTTTAATAAGAAAAAATTAATTTTGTTGCTTCGTTCTCAAGAAAACCTTGAAAAACCAAATTGTCGACCCTAACCTCTATGATTTAAGTTTTTCAAGGTTTTCTTGCGAACGAAGCAATAAAATTAATTCTTTCTTATCAAAGAAAATATTGCTTTTTTTATTACGAGATGCGGCTTTCTCTTCATTTTTTGCTAAAGTTATTAGTTTCTGTAAAAAACTCAATTCTTTAATTAGAAAAGGACAGAGATACGTGACCTCCTCTTAACAAAAATCTTTGTTTATAGATAAATATAGTAACTTGATTTTTACTAATGACTTAAAAATCTACAGTTCCTTATTAGACTGGTACAGTATTGGATAAAAAATGTCCTCAAGAGCTTTAAGAGGCGGCCGTATCATTCTGTCCTTGTCTAATCTAAATTTTCGTTATTATAAATAAATAAAATATTTTCATAGAAAAGTAAGACAACCGCCCAATAGAGCAAAAGACAAGCAAACAATTCTTTTCTATAAAAAAATATGAAATTTTGATTATTTTTCGAATGAAGTCTGAAACGAAAAAACAGTTCAATCAACTCAATCAAGTTCGATTGTTTTTCCGTTTTAGACTTCACTCGAAAAATAATAAAAATTTCATATTTTTCCATAGAAAAGAATCGTTTGCTTGTATTTTGCTCTATTGGGCGGTTGTCTTACTTTTCTATGAAAATATTTTATTTATTTATAATAACGAAAATTTAGATTAGACAAGGACAGAATGATACGGCCTCCTCTTAAACAGTTTTTCGAGTATGATATAAAAATGGCAAAAAATAGCAAAAATGCCCAGCTTCAATGCGAATGCAACAGAATCAATGCATAAAAATAAACATCATAAGTATCCATTAAATGTACATCTGATGCGAGAGATTTTTTTTTTTTTTTAAAGTTAATATATGAGGATATTGTCCCCTATATGTCAACCTTTTTAATATGATGATATCGAGGGAGTCACCCCGGTCTTTGTTTTATACATCACTCAGGCACCGAGAAAGTTTCACATCATAAAAGATAGTGCGTTTTTAAAACGCTCCACAAAGTGGCTCGCATGCACGATAAATATCGAACATGCATCAAGTTTTCCGATGCGGCGCCATCGTAGGCGACGAAATACAGTGCGCCGCCTCCTCGCGCATTATGTTTCAGAGCTTATGCACTACAAAAAGTGATGCATGAATTATGAAATGCGAAGCATTATTCGTGATTCACGGTGCAAAAGGCATCACTTTTTCTAGTGCGACGCGCATCATCTTTATTGAGGACAAACTTTCTCCGTGGGTGACTGTCAGATAAATCATACTGAAATCTTTGACGACCGATGGATGATCAGTCACTTTCTGTGACCAACAATCAACCGATACCCAATGAAATCGGATTTTTTTTAAAAGTCGCGATATTGTTAGCACATACACTAATTTTCTTTTCGAAAAAAAGTTAGAGGTGCCTGGCCAGGATTCAAACCCACGCCCTCCACGTTGAAGGCAAGAGCTTCTCGACATGTAAAAGCGCTTATTCAAAGAATTGGCCGCAGCAATACGTCTAGCACAATAGTTTTTGGTTAGACATGATATCGATACATAAAGTTCTAAGAATTCATTAAAAACTTATTATATTTTGTCAGAACTAGGCTTATAATTTGCCGCTTTTCTGCTTCTAAAAATGCTTACATTTAAAGAATTTGACGCGGCCATATTTCGGCTATAATACAGTTTTCTTTGAGACATCGGTTCAGCACATTTACCCTCGATAACTCGTCAAAAACTGATTGAATTCGAAGCGACCATGGCTTATAATTTGCCGCTTTTCTGTTTCTAAAAATACTTACATTTAAACAATTTGCCGCGGCCATATTTCAGCTAAAATACAGTTTTTCAGTAGACATATTAGTACCGATACCCATAATAACTTATAATAAACTTACTGTTTTCGAATAGAAATGGGCCTCCAATTCGCCGCTTCCGGAACCAGAAAAAGCTCATACTCAAAGAATTAGCCGTGGTAATATGCCCAGTAAAATACAGTTTTTGGTTACACATATCAGTACATAAAGGTCTAAGAATTCATTGAATACTTGTTATATTTTAACAGAACTGGGTTTATAATTTGCCGCTTTTCTATTTTTAAAAATACATATATTCAAAAAATTATCCGCGACCATATTTCGGCTATAATACAGATTTCTTTGAGGCATCGTTTTAGCACATTTACCCTCAATAACTCGTCAATAACTGATTGAATTCGAAGCAAACAAGGCTTATAATTTGCCGCTTTCTGCTTCTAAAAATGCGTACATTTAAAGAATTTGCCACGGCTATTTTCCAGCTAAAAGACAGTTTTTCAGTAGACATTATATTAGTACCAATACCCATAATTACTCGTAAGGAACTTATGGGTTCCCAATAGAAACGGACCTTTAATCAGCCGATTTATAGACATCAAATAGCACATATTTAAAGAATCAGTCGTGGCAATATGTCAAATAAAATATAGTTTTTTGTTGGACATTATATCAATACACAAAACCTTGAGAGCTTGTAAAATACTTGTTACATACTAACGTATCTAGACTAATATTTAAATAAATGGTTTTTTTATGTATATTTTCTATCTATTTTAATCTTATTTTCTTTTTAATTATGTTTTCGATCAATTTTATCGAATTTATTAACAAAGACACAACATGTAATATTTTGCTTTATTAAGTAATTATTTTCATAGGAGTATCATAATAGTACTTTTTGACACTCCGTCCGAGAAGCTCGATTTCACGCACGCTGTACAAAGTGACACGTGCGAAAATGGAGCTTCTCACACGTCGTGTCAAAAAATAGTGTTCGATACTCGTGCGAGAAAGTGATTTCTTACTCGTGTGACCTTTTCACCCTCGCTTCGCTCGGGCGCAAACCGCCACGCGAGTAAAAAATCACTTTATCGCACTAGTACCGAAATATACTAATTTTGACACTCCGTGCAAAAAGCTCGATTTCACGCACGCTGTATAAAGTGACACGTGCGAAAATGGAGCTTCTCACACGTTGTGTCAAAAAATAGTGTTCGATACTCGTGCGAGAAAGTGATTTCTTACTCGTGTGACCTTTTCACCCTCGCTTCGCTCGGGCGCAAACTGCCACGCGAGTAAAAAATCACTTTATCGCACTAGTACCGAAATATACTATTTTGATACTAGTGCGTTAAATTATAAATATTCGTGAGGTTGCTATGCACGAGGGTCGGTGAAGCCGGCCCGAGTGTAATAGCAATCGCACGAGTATTTATAATTCAACGCACTAGTATCAAAAAATATTTTTTGACACAGAATGCGTAAAATTGCAGATCAAGAATTTAGCTGCGTTACATTATATGCAATTTTACACACGCCGTGTCAAATATTATTTGATGTTTATTATTTATCCAAATTTTTTATTAGAAAATTTTATTTCTAGTAAAATTCCATATTATGAAGTGATTCGAGCATTTTTCAAATAGTTTTTCGGTCATTATTATGCTTTAATAATTGATTTAAAGATAAAAATTATTTACGTAACTAAAAATGATTTTAAAAAATTTTTTAATTTTTTGTTAATTTTTAATAATTTTTTTCTGAATAATAAAGCGTTATTTATAAAAAAATCTTAGTATGTTTATCGTTTTAAATAGTTAAAAAAATACGAAAATATTTTTTTTTAATTTTTTTCAAAGTTTTTAATTTTCTCAAATTATTCGTTTATAACAAATTACTTAAATCGCAATATTTCGAATTTGGGAAATCATATTTTTGTAGTGGCAAATACGCGGCAAATTATAAGCCTAATTACAAGTATTTACGACAATGACTTCATACTTTCATAGAGGGTGTCCTGCTAGCCTGACGTCAACTTAGCAGTACTACCAGTTTAAACCCGTAGGAAAGTCGCGGCAAATTTTTTGAAGTCGCGGATAATTGGCGGCACATAGGCGGCAAATTATAGGCTTGGTCCCATCTTGATAGGGCAAAGTTGTCCTGCCAACTTGACAGACGTGATAATTTTGCTCCAATTTTAGATGTTACATTAAAAAGTACAGACTTATCATCAGCTATAAAGAATGGATTCCATTGCAGTGGATTGTATCCTCTTGATGCTGATGCAGTAAACTATCAAATTTTAAATAAAAATAAAAAAAATCTCATGTTAAAGTAGTTGAAAATAATAATGTGAGTAACGAAGCATTGCATTGTTTTGAAACTACAATCTTATCTCAAACAACTTTAAATTTATTTAAAAAACATCAATTAGAAGAGAACTGGTCAGGTTATGCTGATCTTAAAAACCACTCTAATATGTGGAAAAAGTTTTTAAATTTGTGCGAAGACAAAAAGAGTACCGAGAGTATTGAAAATTATCAATCTATTTTGTCTATATCAGACTCAAATACTCTAGATTCGATCAATTCAGCAATAACTCCCCATGCAGTAACAAATGAACAGAATGATAAGCAGATGAATTTTATTGATAATTCGCCAGAAAAACAAGTAAATGATGACTTATTTTTGAATTTTAAAAATTCATCTGACATTGAGTTGAGCAACTTAAATGATAATAATCAAATAGTATCTGTTGTTGCAATTGTTCCTCAATCTAGCGAAGATGATTCTGCGAATACATCATTAGGTACATTTATCGTTCCAGTACACGATAATATTTTAATCCCAAATGAATTAACGAGTACAAAAAAAGAAATCATATGTGATGTAAATGAAATCAATAATGGAACTCATAAAATCGATTTACAAGAAAATGGGAAATCAATTTTCGAACTCACTTCTTTCAGTAATGTAAACGTTCCTGCACAATTTATACAATCATCATCTTTACAAGATCAAGAATCAGTTTCCTATGACATAAATACGATTTCTGAAAATATAAATTCAGTATGCGATCAAAAAGAGATTATTGATTTGAGTATGATTTGAAAAAACTGCGATATCAATATCGTAACAGAAGCTAACACAAACACTTTTCATGAGATTAGTACTATTTAAAAAAATACAAATTAAGTTAAGAGGAGGCCGTATAGTTCTGTCCTTGTCTAATCTAAATTTTCGTTACTACGACTAAATTAAATATTTTTATACAAAAGTAAGGGCAGAACCCAATAGATTTAAGGATGAGCAGACGATTCTATTCTATGAAAAAATATAAAATTTTTATTAGTTTTCGAGTGAAGTCTGAAACGGAAAAAGAATTAAATTTGATTGAAGTGCTTTTATTTAGTGTTTGAAAAATTATTTCGCGTAATTTTAAATTGTTCCCTGGTTTTAATCATGTATTTTACTATGGATAAAAAGATTTGAAGTACATATTGGTTTATATAATTATATAGGAATAAATACATATATCGTAGGTTTTGAGGACCTTTGATAGATACAACGTAGACTTTGGGGACCTTTTGAGAGAACGAAGACCAGGTCCTCAATCTCTCAATGTTATTTGTATATCTATATATATTAAGATTCTTACACGAAATAAGAAAAATTATTTCTTTAGGTGAAATTAAAAAATTCTTGTATATTTCGAAAAATTTGTTGTGACCTTAAGGTCCTTTATTTTAAGGGTTACATACATTTCTATAAGAAAGGAGGAATTATTTCTTTAGTTAAAAGTGAAAAAATTTTTGTAAAATGTACTGTGAAATGACCTCAAGGTCCCCAATCTCTACGTTACATACGTTACATATGTATAAATGTATAAATATATGTATAAATATTATTACACGTAATTTTCAATTTCGTTACAGTTTATACGACATTAAACAAATCATTTTATATGTTATTTGATACTTTATATGTTATTAAATACAAAGAATAATAATATTTCAAATGTTGGCTTATGTAGTGTTCGAATAATTTTTTTATTTTTACTTAAAATTATAGTTTTGAAATTTTCTATATCTTTTATTTTAGTTTATAAAACTGGAATCGGAAAAATTAATAAATATCTCTAAAATGTTTTCAAAATAGTTTTCAAATTTTAATAATAAAACCGTCAAAAGTAAAAGATAATAACTAAATTATTTTCAGATTATTATTTATTGGAAGAAAAGGAATATTTTGATTTGGACAAAAAAAAAAATCGTCCGAGAATTTAATGTAAACCAAAAGAAAGCTGAAAGCGAGAAAAGTGGATTAATTAAAAGCATTAAAGTAACTACAGTAAATACTGCGTACGACAATCAATTTACTATTGATTGCTTAAAAAATGTGTTGAATGAAGAATTTTTGAACGATCAGTCAGTCTTACAATTAGAAGAAAATTATTCAGCGAATGATACATATTTTCAAGAAGACGAACTTTTTATGAGCTCCGACGATGAAAGAGATAACGTTTCACATCCATACAATGAAAATGATGATCCTAAAGATGACAATAACGACGAAGAAAAACGATTGTGTCGACCAGAAAATTGGTTACGAAACATTAGAAAGCAGGCCGCAGGTTCAGGGAAAAAATATATTTCAGGTACTACTAATAAAGTTGTTCAAGCTCGTTCGGTGCAAGAATCATGTGGACCTTGTTGTAGGTTTAAATGCTATCAGAAAATTACTGAAGAAGCAAGAAATAATTTTTTTTCTGACTTTTGGAGTATTACAGATCACAGTAAAAAGTACGATTTTATTTTAAGATATGTATACGAGAAACAAAATAAAGAAACGTTAAATGACGACTCAAAAAGAAATAACTCTCGAGTTTACACTATTTCTTGCAAAAATGAAAGTAGTATCAAAGTTTGCCAATCTATGTTCTAAACACTTTAAATATCAGTAAACAAATGGTGAGCACAGCTTTCAAGAAATTAAAAAATGGATCATCTGATTTAGTTGATACTCGATAAAAAGACCAAGAACTAATGAGGCTAAGACGCAGAGTGCAATCGAACATATAAACATGATTCTACGAATAGAATCTCATTATATTCGTAATGATTCCCAACGAGAATATTTGGAAGAAGGCTTGAATATTGATCGTATGCATTTATTATACGTTGAATGAGCAAGAAAAAATAAAAAAGAAATGGCGAGCAAACATCATTACACTGATGTTTTTAATAAAAAATTTAATCTTGGATTTCACAGGCCAAAAAAGGATCTGTGTGATTTATGTGAAGGTTATAAGAATGCTGAAGGCGAAAGAAAACAAGAGCTTCAAGAAAAGTATACTCAACATATTAAAAATAAGGAGACAGCTAGAAAAATAAAAGAAGAAGACAAAGAATCAGCTAAAACGAGTAAAAGCACATGTATGGCATGCTTTGACTTTCAAAAAGTGCTTAATACACCACAAACTGAAGCTAGTTCTCTATATTACAAACGTAAATTATCTATATACAATTTTACTGTTTACGATATTATCTTACATGAGGGTGTTTGTTACATATGGAATGAAAATGACGCCAATAGAGGAGCTAACGAAGTCGCTAGTTGTTTGCTGAATTTTATAAGTGAAAAAGTTAGCAAAGGAATAACTACTTTTTATTTTTGGTCAGATAATTGCACTGGTCAGAATCGGAATAGGATCAATTTTGCTATGTTTGCTTATGTTTCAGCAAAATTCAACATTGACATAAAATATTCATTTCTAGAAAAGGGGCATACGCAAAATGAAGGTGATTCAGTTCACGCAACCATCGAAAGATATTGTCGGGGTCGAAGAATTTTTTCACAAAATGAATGTAGCGATGTAATCAGAAAAGCGAAACAATCTTTACGAAAATATGAAGTACAGGTGGTAACTTTTGACAAAGTCTACGATTTCAAGAACTTAATGTTACAACTCAACTGGGAGAAGACAGTATGCACGAAAAAAAAGAAAACAACAGTAGCAATAAGTATTTTAAAAATTAAACAAATACTTTTTTCAAAGGATAAACCAAATCAAATGGAATTCAAATATGACTTTGATGAACAATATGAAACTCTCATTATGAGAAAAGGAAAGAAACGCGTAAACCTTAAGAAATGCAGTTTATTAAAGGCTTATCATGGTGTACAGGGAATTCCCGCAGCAAAGAAAAAAGATTTATTAGCACTCTGAAAAAGTAATATTATACCGCCAAATTATCATGCTTACTATGAGTCGTTTCCTGTTAGAAAAAATATTGATCAAGATGAAAATGAAGACTAGAATCAAGAAAAATATAGCAGAAGTATTAAAATGATATTGCTATTGTCCATAAAATGTTGATGTTCATATTTCATATTCATATTGTTATACATACAGAAGAATATAATATAAATTTATTATAAATATTATTAAAAAGATAAAGTATATAAGTTGTAAAAATCATGTATTATAAATTTAATTAAAAAAATAAAGTTTTTATTTATGTTCTCAAAATAGTACATAAATACATTATTTTCTCATTATAACTCTGTTCACAGTTCTTTCTGCTACTATTCTAGGTACCAGACCCGCCTATGTTTTCAATATTTCATTATTTTAACAAAGTCTGGTATGTTATATAATTTTCGATTCACTTTAATATTACCAAATGAATTTTAAATATTTTTTAACGAGTTTTATTAAGAAATTATTTTTAAATTGAAATCAAGAAAATATAAGAAATTTAATTCAGAATCAAATTTTCGTAAGCCAAGAAAGTTATCAGAATAGGTTTTGCGTTATCTTATAAAATATGTTTTATTAACGATGAAAAATTAAGTATAATGGTTTATCTAGAATATCTTTGCGTATTGTCGACAACCATTTATTTTTATATTTGCATTTTATAGTTGAATTAGTATTTTGTAGAACGATTGTGTCAATTGGAATTATATTACAGAAATTTTTGACTTAGCATTATATAATTTTGTTTTGCGAATCAGCATTATATTGATATTCCAATGAATAATAATTTTATTGCCCCTTCTTGCCAGTGACTTTTGTTACTCAAAATTTTGATTAAGAATTTTGTTGCACTAATTTTTTAATCGGAATCTTGTTGCATAAATTTTTAAATTTTAATTTCATTGCGTGAAAATTTCAATTAGAATTATATTACCTGGTCGACTCAATTAGAATTTTGTTGCTCTCGCATTTGAGTTGACATTATATCGACGGTGGCTACGAAAACAAACACAGATGAAAAGAGCCGCGAAAAAAAACACATCGAAATTGTGCCGCGAAAAAAAACACGTTTCCAAAAGTGCGGCGAAAAAAAACACATTTCCAAAAGTGCGGCGAAGAAAAACACATTTCCAAAAGTGCGGCGAAAAAAAACACATCTTCTAAAGTGCGGCGAAGAAAAACACACCTTCAAAAGTGGCGGCGAAGAAAAACACACCTTCGAAAGTGGTGGCGAAGAAGAAAACCTCTTGAAAACACAGTGACAATTTTCAAAAAGGGTGTTTTTCTTCGCCGTACTTTTGAAGGTGTGTTTTTCTTCGACGCCACTTTTGAAGATGTGTTTTTCTTCGCCACACTTTTGAAGGTGTGTTTTTCTTCGCCGCCACTTTTGAAGATGTGTTTTTCTTCGCCGCACTTTTGAAGGTGTGTTTTTCTTCGCCGCCACTTTTGGAGATGTGTTTTTTTTGCGTTGCACTTTTGGAGATGTGTTTTTTTTTGCGTTGCACTTTTGAAATGTTTTTTTTTTGCGTCACACTTTTGGAGATGTGTTTTTTTTGCGTCGCACTTTTGGAGATGTGTTTTTTTTCGTAGTCAATTACTCAGCTGTGATTGTTTTCGTAGCCACCGTCGATATGAACAGGATGCGTCAACTTGAGTAAATAACAAAAAACTCAATTGTGACTCGGTCGGTATCAGATTCTACTCCGACCTGGTCTTAACAAGCTAAATATTGATTTTCTCATAAAAACAGTAAAATGAATTTTTATGGTAATTTGAGGATAATAATAGGCACGTTTTTGTTGAATTACAAACATGTACATCCTTTTTTTTATGAAATGACAAATATTTAAAAATTTCGCGATTTTCGATTTTTGTTTATAATTATTTATAAAAGTTATTAACCGATTTTGATCAATGAAGTCTCAAATTAATCGTCTTTGAAACATCTACAAATCGTATAATTTTCATATGCTAAATCG
Source organism: Anastatus disparis (assembly GCA_017163975.1). Classification (NCBI taxonomy): domain Eukaryota; kingdom Metazoa; phylum Arthropoda; class Insecta; order Hymenoptera; family Eupelmidae; genus Anastatus; species Anastatus disparis. Next base: position 377,468 of record JAFFSR010000282.1, read on the forward strand.
CAAACGATTTCAAGCTACCTAAAAAAAAACAGTGATTTTTACGAATTTTGCACCTTAAATCATTGTTTACAAATTACTAACGGCTCAAATTTTTAGGGTCTCTCAAGAATTTCATTTCTTATCATCCGACAAAGCCATTTTTGGTGGTGTGCACCTGTTACTAATTACATCAAATTTTAGGTCTTTTTCGGCTAATTCTACTGGACTATTACAACAAAAAGTGTTCATATAAATTTTCCTTCAAAACATCAGCATTTTCAAAAAAAAAAATGATGAAATTTGTATTTTTTTTTTTAATTTTTAAAAATTGTTAAATTTTAAGGATTTATAGCTCTTGACCCTTTCAATCTTATCCTCATATTTTAGGTAAAACAGAAAAATATTTTTTTAGAGTTTTAGCTATTTTTATTTTTTTGTTCCAGTTGGTGTAAAAGCTTCCATATATATATATATATATAAGTAACCACTCACACATACACAAACACACATATATACACAAAAACAAAATTTTCAAAATATCTTAAGATTTTGCATAATTTTTTTCAAATCGGTTATTTTTATGCAATATTCGGAATTCGAAACAAATATTGATTGGAAATAAAATTATCTATAAAAATTACTTTTCGCAAAAAATTTTTATTGATCCAAAAATTAAATCAGTTTTTGTATCACTTTTTTCCTTACCCAGCCTACTGTGCTACGCTATTCTATAAGGGGAAACATGATCACGTATTCTCAAACCCATTACATATCTCACACATGAATTTTTTAGCCTCCGTATTCGTCTTCTCAACTTCTGAGAAGCATCGAGCAAAACCACTGAACAGTAATCGAGATGTGGGAACAGTAGGGTGGTTGCGAGCTGTTTACACAGAGTCTCCGTGGTGTACTGACAGAAAAACCGCAGAGCATATACACGGAAAAAGGAAAATACCTGAAAAGAATGTACTAATTTGAGTCAGTACTAGAAAGAATATTACCAGTCGTTTTTTAATTGATACTCAGTATATATTTTAAAACGACCTATATAAGTACATTTTTTAACGCGACTCGTCCCAAGAATTGTGTGGTATAGTACCGAATTTTTCCGTACTACGGGACTAAATTATCTTTTACTAACATAGTACCTATACAATATTTACTGCGGCGCTGTCGAATATGAAACTTCAATACAGCTAATTTATCATAATGTAAAAACCATTAAATTGCATAAAAATTTTTAGCAATCAATAAATATAATATCGATCATATAATATGTAAAAATTTCAAATTACTAATTATTAATTTTAAACTTTAGTTGATTATTATAAACGGGAAAAAGCAGATGAATTTTTTTGCTACAATAAAGAAATTTGTAAGATTAAGCTTGAGTGCGGACAACTCATGAAATCCACCGGGATGCTATACATAAAAAGTTATATACAAACTTACGATGTATAGTATTTCGAGGTTAGGTTTGTCAAGCTTGATCTAACTTTCAATCCAAGTTTATAAAAGAAATAAATTCAAATGACTTTTTATTTTAACAAAAATAATTGTACTAACATAGCTATAGCGCGGATAAGTTAGAATATTTGTTTGATTAATGAATTTAAAAAGATGTCAACAAAATAAAAAAAGCAAAAATCGATTCTAACAGCTCTGACATCCTGTTAAGTTGAAAATTAATTATTAGTAATTTAAAAGGGTTATATATTATAAAAATGATTTTAGAATCATCAATTTTTAATTCTAGTATGGGAAAATCAGTTCTATATATAGCAATTATATTCTCTGCAAAATTTTACCCCTGGATCGGATAGGTGAAATATCAGTCCTAGTACCGAAAAAATAGGTACTACGTAGCGGAAATTCATGCACTCAGTTCGTAATATAGTTATGCCAGCATTAGTAGTTAAAATTTGAAGTATAGTATTGATTAAAATTATACTATGGTCAATGTCCCAATTGCTACTCACGAACCTATTACTAGCCGTTCATTGTTAAAATTTTTTTTTTGTATCTAAATAACATTGAGCGGTTAGTAATAGGTTCATTTCTAACAGCGAGTAGCAATTGGGACATTGACCATATTACATTTTTTTTTCAATACTTTATCACAGAAATAATACATACTACGTGTAGTATTGATTTTAATGGTATTTACCTTTTTCCGTGTATATATATATATATATATATATATATATATATATATATATATATATATGGGGTGTCCCAATTTAAAAGAAATACTCAAATATCTCATCAAAAACATGGAATGTTAAAAAATGATTAAAATTAAAGTTTTCTGGGTCGTTAGGGGACACTATTGAGTAATCTTTAATTTCATCTTGAAGGTTACGTTGAAGGTCATATCGAGATCGACATAAATTTGTTATATAAAAATCCCCATTTTTTTACCGTCGATTCAGAAAAAGCGTGAAATTTCACACCAGATTTGTAGAGGTCAAAACGTTAGAGGTCATTAAAGGTCATTGAAGGTCATTTTGAGGTCAAATTGAGCTCTATAGCTCTCTGAAAAACTAAGGATTTAGAGAAAAATGACATATACAAAAAATGTTTGGTTATGGAAAATCGACTTGTTGCTGACCTCAACCTCGATTATCTCCAAGGCCATCCCGAAGGTCGCATCAAGATCAACTTGGGTTTTTTTGAGGAATAAAACAAAAAAAACATTTTCAAACTCTGAATGCGAAGAATGCTTTAATTGTGCGACAGATTGGTCTTGGGTCAAGTTAACCTCGAAATTCGTAGTTTATTTGACATCAAAATTATACAACTAAATAAGTACGACATTCGAGGACAAGAGCTACGAGTTTAGTAGAAAGAAGATGTACAATATTATGTCTATTTTAACTGTGAATGTAGTAGCTGAAAACTCCGAAACATAGAATTAAAATCGCACGAAGAGTTCAAGTTAGAATAGAGAGTCCATCAAGGTTCTCCCCTTCTCTGCCGAACATCAGAGAAAGAGGCAGAAGCCAACTTCGAACTTGGTGCTATTTTACTCCTAAGTTCTAAGTTATTGACTCCAAAACTCAAGGATAAAGAGGATGTAATATTGTATATAATTTTTCTACTAAGCTCGCAGTTCTTGACCTCGAACGTCGTAGTTATTTAGTTATATTAATTTGATATTTTACAAACTACGAAGTTTCGAGGTTGATAAATAAGAAATATCGAAGTGTGGAACTACGATAGTCTTCGTGGTTAGAGCCTCGATATTTTATCATAGTTTTATCTACTAAAAGTTTTTCAGTATATCATTGCTATTTATTCCGAGTATATTTGGAAACTGTAATAAAATTTTAAAAATATGATCAAACCGTATATAATTATTTCTAAATAAATTAAGAGAATGAAATAATGGAAAAAAAAATTAAAGTTAAACTTAAATTGTTATTCTTAAACCCCAAAGGTGAACAATTTATATACAACATTCTTTTTATAATGTTTGTAATCAGCGATGGCGTAATGGATAAGTCGCTCCCGCAACAATCCTTTGACGTCGGTTCAAATCCTGTTCAGATTTATTTTTTTTCCTTTTGTAAGTGTTAGAAAAATATTATAGTGTATTCATAAAAAAATCAAGAGTTAAAAATTTAAATTTTGGTTAAATTAAATTTTTTTTAATATTTAATTTTATTAATAGACTATAATTATTTTTTTCAATGCGTACAATTACCAAAGTGAACAAAATAAAATTAAAAAAATTTTTAAGATAAATAATCTGTGAGTAAAATTTAGTTTTTAATGACTTTTACTTCAAAATTTTACAAAGAGAATGTTTAATTTTCAATTTCAACAATTTATTTTAAATATTATTATCTTAAAAATTTTAACTGTCTATAATAATTATAAAAACGTAAAAATGTGGTAAAATATTCTTTATTAAATAATTTAACTATGGTGAATAATAATTGTATATCCTTATTAAAGACTTGTTGATATTAAATATTAATGTTCATGAAAAATTGTTTGTATTATATGTATTTTAACCCTTTGAGGGGCAGTGGTACGTATTTGTCCCACCTATTTGGTTTTGGATTTTTCCGTATTTCTAAAACGTATATGCCTTTTTAAGACATCTATAAGACTTTTTGAACTCTTGAATACCTGATTTATTAGATTTTATAGAGAAATTGCAAATATTCATTAATTGAAGTATTTGTTATAAACAATTAATCTCAAAAAACCCGTTTTTTTACAGAAAAATGTGCCCCTCAAAGGGTTAAATGAAAAAAAACGTCCAATATTGCATCGCTGAATTATTATTTTGCACTTTCAACGGAAATAAAATTAAAACTAATATATATATTGTAAATATTATTTACAAACACAATTAAAATTCACTCTTCCAGCTGAAATAATAATTTGAATTTTTAATATGCTAACTTTATTAATCCAGTTTTTTTTCTAGCTTATTATATAAAACAAACATTTAAAAATGAAAATTTTTCATTATTTCTTTAGTAAAAATATTTTTTTTTTTATCTAAACAAAATAATCAAAATTGAGAATTTTCGAAAAATGGCCAAAATTTCAAAATTAAACTCCTTAAAAAAATTAGAATTCACTGAGACACCTGTGGAATGTTCTTTTTTTTATCATTAATATCTACTACATCAAATTTATTTTTATACTTTTTAAAATCTGCAAAAAACTCGAATATATGTTTCAAAATAATAATTTTGCGATATAACTTAGACGTTTTTGTTTTTATTTAAAATACGTATGAACAAGCAATTTTTTATTAATATTTAATATTAACAAGTCCTTAAGAGCAGGCTGGAGCAGATTCGATACCGACCGAGAATCAAAAATCCGTTGTTTAATTTTCTCCTACTATACTTAATGGAATGCATTAAAATTTTAAATACATTCACGAAATTTATTTCTCTATTGTGCTCGCCAGATACGATTAAAGAAATATTTGAAAAATAAAAAATTTTATACTACAGCTGTTTATTAAACTCTAAGTACGGTTACTTACTTTTCGTTTGAAATATGGTGAATTTTATGAAAAAAACATCTATTATACAATCATGTATGTATAAAAATTTGCGCTTGATAACAATTTCTTTTGAAAACACTATAATTATTTTATTTATGATAAAATAACATTTTCACTTCTTGGTCGGTAATTAAAACTGCTCCGGCCAACTCTTAATAAGGATATACAATTTTTATTTAAAATAATTAAATTATTTAATAGAAAATATTTTAGCGCATTTTTATGTTTTTATAATTATAGACAGTCAAAATTAGTAAGATAAATAATGGTCCTTTTAATTATTATAAATAAAATATTGATTATTAAACATTCTCTTCGTATGATTTTAAAATAAAATTTATTAGAAACTAAATTTTACTCACAGATTATTGATCTTGAAAATTTTTTTAATTTAATTTTGTTCACTTTAGAAATTGTACGCATTTAAAAAAAAATAATTGTAGTCTATTAATAAAATTAAATATTAAAAAAAATTTAATTTTACCAAAATTTAAATTTTTAATACTCTTTATTTTATGAATATACTATAATATTTTTTTAACACTTACAAAAGAAAAAAAATGAATCTGAACGGGATTTGAACTGACGTCGAAAGGATTGCGTCATTGCTGATTACAAAAATTATAAAAAGAATGTTATATATAAATTGTTCGCCCTTTGGGGTTTAAGAATAACAATTTAAGTTTAACTTAAATTGTTTTTCATTATTTCATTCTCTTAATTTATGAGAGAGCGCGGTGGCGTAATGGATAGAGCTTTTGCCTTCAACGCGGTGGGCATGGGTTTGAATCCTGGCCAGGTACCTCTGACTTTTTTTTTTATTATTATATCCACGGGCATTACTGCCCTTTTTAACACATAGAAATTCATTTTTAAAACAACACAATTCGACGTATTATTTAACGTGGTGTCAGCCCACGGCAGAGACAGCGAAAAAGCGACCAGACGGGGAATCGATCCCGCGCCAACGGGAATACGAGTCACGCGCCTTAGCCACTACTTCACTGAACTCTACAAATTATATTTTTTTTTAATTCACAAAAAAATATAATTTGTTGGTGCTGTTTACAAATGATTAGATAATCTATAAAATGTTTGCTACACATGTGTTGAGTTAGATGCGTAGTATGCGTATAATTATTGAAGATCAAAAATTATTTGTAACTTTTTAGTGCATTTTTTTGAAGTCGGTTTTGTTTTTTGTTAAAAAATTTTTTTTTGAAATCGGTTTTGTTTTTTGTTGAAAAATTTTTATTTTCTATCTTCTAGTGAATCCCCTTACTAAAAACGCAAATATAGGTAGACCCACTAATCACATTGAACTTTCATTATTAATTCACAACGCATGCATTAGTACACCACCAAGCAATATATAGCAGGAAAGAAAGAAGGCTCAACAGCACAGTGTCGTTATGTGTGCATGTATACATATTCAAGCTCAGGTAAGAGAAAGCGAGAAAGAGGGAGGGAGAGAGAGAGAGAGAGAGAGAGAGAGAGAGAGAGAGAGAGAGAGAGAGAGAGAGAGAGAGAGAGAGACAGAGAGAGAGACAGAGAGAGAGAGATAACAAAACTCCCAGTTTTCTTAATTTGATAATTGGGTCATACAAACCGAATATTGGCCCAATAATTATAGGACACGTATGGGACCTTCCTGCAGACATTCTCTATCAGATGAGAAAAAGTTTTTTCGAATCGGTTAAGAAATGACGGAATTATGAGGTAACAGACATAAAAAAAAAAAAAAAAAAAAAAATTCAGTCGAATTGAGAACCTCCTCCTTTTTGAAGTCGGTTAAAAAATAACTGACCATCTATCGGTGGTCAAAGATTTCGGTATGGTGTATCAGATGGGCTAGCCTGATGTAATGTGTTAAACGGGAACCGGGCTAGAATCTATCTGATATCATCATGTGAAGAAAGTTAATTATATAGAGAACAATATCCTCTATATAATTAACTTTTGTTCTTCAAAAAAAAAAAAAAAATTTCAATTTATTTTTAAATAATTACATACGGTTTGATCATTTTTTTTTAAGGCGACTTCGGATTTTAGGTTAGGTTTTATTTTTGAGTTTACAAATTACTCTTTCAATATGTAAAATTTTTCAGATTTTTTAATTTTCCACCATTCTACGGATTATAATAAATGGTGGAAAATTAACAAATTCAAAAAATTTTAGAAACTGAAAGAGTAATTTGTAAACTACAAAATGAAATCTAACCAAACTTCCGTAGTCGCCTTAAATTTTATCGCAGTTTCCAAATATACTCGGAATAAATAGCAATGATAACTGCCGCTCATTCACCGATCGGTCGTAATCATTTACCTACTAAAAGCGACGTTGATAATGGCAAGACCACTGAAAGTCCGGCCGATGAAGGCAAGATATTGAGTCCGGTTGATGAAGGAAAGACCACTAAAAGTCCGGCCGATGAAGACAAGAGATTGAGTCCGACCGATGAAAACAAGACCACTGAAAGTCCGACCGATGAAGACAAGAGATTGAGTCCGGTCAATGGAAACAAAACTTCAAGAATTTTGAAAAATAAGGGTTAGTTTGTATAAAGGTGAATTAACGGCATGTCGAAGCTACAGCAATCGAGTTTTGCTTTTTTTATTTTATCAATGTCTTTTTAAATTCTTAAATTAAACAAATATAATGACTTGTCCGCACTAAAGCTATATTTATACAATAATTTTTGTTAAAATAAAAAATCATTTGGACTTGTTATTTTTTTATGAGCTTGGATTGGAAATTAGATATCAAACTCGACAAACCTAACCTTAAAATACGACATATTGAAAGTTTTTATTATAACTTTGTATGTATAATATTTTGGTGGATTTCTTGAGTTGTCCGCACTAGAGTTTAATCTTACAAATTTTTTCTTTGTAGCAAAGAAACTCAATTAAACGCATCGTTTATTCATAAGTTATGATTGGAAATATTATTAGAAGGCGGACAGCTTCGTCATGCTCTTAAATAAATGAAGAAAATTCAACGCATCTGATTTTCAAAAATTCTTCCATTGTTATTAATACATAATTGTATTCTTCATTCAAAGTTTTGAACCGTCGACAGAAGGACATCTCTCGTGAGATTTCTGCAAGCCTCAGTAATTAGTAAGTAGTGATTGGGACATTGACCATAGAACAAAAAGCCCACTTTCAAATAAAGTTTAGTGGAAAAAAATGTTAAAAAAAAAACAATCAATAATAATGATTTGTTAACACAGGATAACAAAAAAAATAAAGTTGTCGGCTCTGGGATGGAGACTATACTTTTCTTTTGTATTTTTTTTCGCTGAATCCGAATCCGGCGTCAAAAGTAGAAGGTTGACCGACTAATTTTGAAGATAACCTCAAAAAATTACTCAAAAGTCAATTTGCATAAGAGCTCAATTGACTTACGCTTGCGTATACGCTTGTCTTCGAACGACCTATGCAAAAGATTCTTATGCCCCTTTTTCTTATTAGGTTGTACTTCTCATTTTAGCATCCAGCAATAGTCCGTCATCATGTTTCCGCTACATTTTCCTTGCCATCTACGTTCAAATTCCTTCATATCCTGATGAAATCTTTTACCATGCTCTTCACTGTAGTCACTTAGGACTAGTGGAAATTCATCAATGTTCGAATCGAGAAAGTGGAGCTTGAAATTCATTAAGCAACCTAATTTTTTGAAATTTCATACCATAGTTTCTACGATGCTCTTGTAGTTCTTATCTTTATTGTTACCAAGAAATGCAACATCTTTAAAACTTAACCAGGCTGCCTTCTCGGTATCATTCATACTTTTGACGAATTCTTTGTCCCTGAACATTTTGCGAATTTGAGGTCCATCAAAGATAACTTCCTTTAATTTAACCAGTTATATTCGTAAAGATGGTTTCTAAGTATTTGAAGCATCGCCCTTCTTTATCAAGACAAATTGTTTTATCAGCCCTAATTTAATATGTAAAGGCAGTAAAAGGATTTTGTTTGGATCGACAAGAGGACGATTGATGACATTACTGGAACCTGGAGTAAGTGATAGTCTCGCTGGCCACACTTTTGTATTATAGTGTTTTGCTCTATCTCGACTATCAAACATGCATAAATAGCATAGGTACTTGGTAAAACCTAATTGTTGACCTTGTATCATGGACAATATTTTCAGGTCTCCGCAATTTATCCATTTATGCTTACTATACTTTATTTTATTTAAAAACTTTTCGATGTTACAGTATTCTTCTTTGAGTACAGTTAAATGAGCCAATGGTAACGGAGCATACTAAATCGTATTGTGAAGAAGAACTGCCTTCAAGCTTCGCTTAGATGAATTAATGAATAACCTCCACTCTTCTGGCTTGTATAAATTTGGTTTAAACTCATTAATAAGTCTTTATACATCGGTGCAATACAATAGATCAGATTCGCTAGTGAGGTATAATCCAAACGCTTCGGTTTCGATAAAATGTAACGTTTACGTCCTTTTCTAATACATTGAAAGACTTTAATTGAGAAGCTATTAATTCAGCTACGTCTTTTGCTAATCCAGCATTCTTAAACATGTCATTAAGTTGAGCTTGAGAGATATTTTTTTGGCTTTTCTCTTTACCAATGGAAACATTCCTCATCACTGTCCGAAGACAGTTCTTCTTCACTTCCGATGGATTTACTTTCTGCTTTCGTCAACGATTCATTTTCGTCAGTATAATCGTCTGTATGGTCGTTGAAATTTTCCACGTCTTCTGTACCATAATCAACTAGCGTACCATCCATTCCTTGTATAAAGCTGTCTCGTGGAGCCTCGTCTATCAAACTTTCGACTATTTGCTTCTTCGGACAAACGATACTAGAAACTGTCGCATACAATATTTTATCTGGTCGCACTTTATTTACCCTAGTTACATTTGTCATGCAAGTGTAGCAGTCACTTTTACCTAATGGTTTTTTTCAAATAGCTTTTTTCAGAAACTTTATTTTACTTTCAACTCCAGTTTTATCGAATATGGAATATCAAGGTCAAATAGAAGATTACTAAATGGTGTTCCCAACGATCCTAAAAACTTTAATTTTAATCATTTATTGACATCCTACGTTTCTGATGAGATATTTGAGTATTTTTTTTAAATTGAGACACCCTATATATATCTTGAACGATGTTTCATTATAATATTAATAGTGTTTTGATACAGTATTTATTATGACCTTGAATAATGTGATAGAGTACAAAACTAGTGATCAACAACGTAGGAGATTCAATATTGCAATATATTTAAATTAAAAATACGTAAATAGTTAAAATACAATCAAAGATTTAGCAAATCTAAGAGAAATATCTTAATGGCAACCTCAAAATTTGATATTTTTCTCATACTTATATTATTTTTGAATACTTTTATCTATTAATATGTTACTAAATTATTGTTTATAAAATATATACTCAAATGTATATCAAATAATTCCAAAGCTGTCACGGTACTGTAATGTTAACATAATATGTTTGTCTATGTTATAGTATGCCATATTCAGTAGAATACCCATGGAGCTAGCTAAATGGGTATTGGTGTGTCATACCACCCTGCTCGTAGCTAGAGTATATTCAATTAGCAATAAACTATACAATAAAGTAACGTCTATTACGCTGGCACAGCCACTAGACAACGCCACTACCTAACCCATACCATATTTTGTTGCTAATTTGTTGCTAATTTGTTACGCAAAAATCAATTTTGTTGCTCTAGCTGTTCCCAAGAAACACGGGCCGTGCTAGCGTAAGTCTTACGCTAGCAAGGCCACTGCTGTAACTCTTATTCTAACTAAGATATTTTAACTATTCGAACGGCATAATTTGTTGCTAAAAGATGATATTTTCCAAAATTAGAAAACAATAGTATTTGACCCTAATACCGACATCAGGCCCAGTTGAATTTCAAGAAATCAGTTATTTTTCAGGGTATGACAAGAACTAAAAAGTAATAATTTGTTGCTAATTTGTTGCTGATGGTTCCACCTTGAAACAATTTTTTTGCTCCAGCCGTTCCCGAGAAACACGGGCCGTGCTAGCATAAATCTTACGCTAGCAAGGCCACTGCTGCAACTCTGGTTCTAATTAAGATATTTTAAAGATTCGAACGGCATAATTTGTTGCTAATTTGTTGCTGAAAGATGATGTTTTCCAAAATTCGAAAACAATGGTATTTGACCCTAATACCGACATCAGGCCCAGTTGAATTTTAAGAAATCAGTTATTTTTCAGAGTATGACTAAAACTAAAGAGTGATAATTTGTTGCTAATTTGTTGCTGAAAGATGATGTTTTCCAAAATCCGAACACAATAATATTTGACCCTAATACCGACATCAGGCCCAGTTGAATTTTAAGAAATCAGTTATTTTTCAGAGTATGACTAAAACTGATGAGTAATAATTTGTTGCTAATTAGTTGCTGATAATTCCACCTTGAAACAATTTCTTTGCTCTGGCCGTTCCCGAGAAAAACGAGTCATGTTAGCGTAAGTCTTACGCTAGCAAGGCCACTGCTGTAACTCTTGTTCTCATTAAGATATTTCAACTATTCGAACGGCATAATTTATTGCTAATGTGTTGCTGAAAGATGATATTTTCCAAAATTCAGAAACAATAGTATTTTACCCTTATACCGACATCAGGCCCAGTTGAATTTCAAGAAATCAGTTATTTTTCAGGGTATGACAAGAACTAAAAAGTAATAATTTGTTGCTAATTTGTTGCTGATGGTTCCACCTTGAAACAATTTTTTTGCTCCAGCCGTTCCCGAGAAACACGGGCCGTGCTAGCATAAATCTTACGCTAGCAAGGCCACTGCTGCAACTCTGGTTCTAATTAAGATATTTTAAAGATTCGAACGGCATAATTTGTTGCTAATTTGTTGCTGAAAGATGATGTTTTCCAAAATTCGAAAACAATAGAATTTGACCCTAATACCGACATCAGGCCCAGTTGAATTTTAAGAAATCAGTTATTTTTCAGAGTATGACTAAAACTAAAGAGTGATAATTTGTTGCTAATTTGTTGCTGAAAGATGATGTTTTCCAAAATCCGAACACAATAGTATTTGACCCTAATACCGACATCAGGCCCAGTTGAATTTTAAGAAATCAGTTATTTTTCAGAGTATGACTAAAACTAAAGAGTAATAATTTGTTGCTGAAAGATGATGTTTTCCAAAATTCGAAAACAATAGTATTTGACCCTAATACCGACTTTAGGCCCAGATGAATTTTAAGAAATCAGTTATTTTTCAGAGTATGACTATAACTGATGAGTAATAATTTGTTGCTGATAATTCCACCTTGAAACATTTTTTTTGCTCCAGCCGTTCCCGAGAAACACGGGCCCTGCTAGCGTAAGTCTTACGCTAGCAAGGCTACTGCTGTAACAGAAGGCGTATGACTTGTTTTAGATCTATAAATATATATATATATATATATATATATATATATATGTCGTATCAGGTATTCGGCGTTGTATGTGCAAAGCTAGTTAAATGGGTATTGAGGTTACATACATTTTAATTCGTAGCACAACTATATTCAGTTTGCTATACTTCACATTAAAAAATATAGATGATTCCATACCTCACATGGTGACGTATGGAGTCATCTATACGTCACACTACAAGGTAGTAATTAGCTCTGAAGCGATCGTTGAAGTCGTGAAATTGGTTAGTTTAATCGGCGTGTTTTGTTTTTTCTTTTCACATTTTTCCCTTTAAAAAATTGATTAATCATACAAAAAAATTAGTGCAAATAATGAAAAAAAAATTAGTACAAATAACAACAAAATTATTATTATAGTGAAAGTGAGACAGTTAAAAAAAACATTAATTATAAAATGTGCGTGATATGCGTGGTCAGCTTGTCAAATTTGTGACACATCAATGACGATCCGCGTCTACACTGTTACCATACGTTTATTCAAATTCAAATCAAAAGAAAGAAGGATAGCGAATTTGCACATTTATAATTTGATAGTCCCTCATACCTGCTACAACGACATAGAATCATCTACGCCATTTGGGAGTAAGAAGGATTAATACGGGGCGAATTTGTTGCTAGAACCGCAGTCAATCTCGGGCGCGCTTTGCGAAACCCTCTTTTTTCTAACTCTAACTCTTTCTCTCTCTCTTTCTCTCATAAATAAAAGAACTAGTGCATCTGCTATTCATTCCTGCCGCTGCCAGCCAGTAGTACCCTTCTCGCTCGTGCAGCAAATACTGGGCGGCAGAAATAAACTTAACTTGATTCAAATACTATTGTTTTCGAATTTCGGAAAATGTTATCTTTCATCAACAAATTATGCCGTTCGAATCGTTAATAGTACATTACGATACACGTGCTCTAAGTGGTCCTTTTTAACACGGCGCGCAGTTAGCACCCGAGCGCAGCGAGGGTGCTAAGCACGTCATGTGAGAGGACCACTTCGAGCATACAAATCGTATATTATTTTATAGCACGTGTGAGATAAATCCACCACACGTAATCTATACTATAAAAAATAAATTTCAACGAAATCTATACGCTCCACGAATGATAATCCGTAAATAAAAACGAACGCTATATATCAACAAAACTATGCTTTCTACGAACGATAATTCGAAAAAAATGAAAATTATATACATTATCAAAACTAAACCCTTCACAAACAAATAAGAAAAGTAAAAACGATTTCAAAAGCATTTTTAGAGTGTGAAATTATATTGATAATTATTAATATCACTAATATTATATTAATAATTAAATACAATATGCTAACAAAATCTTGCCGATTATTCAGATTCATGTATACATAAGTCAGACAAAGCGAAACATCTAGTTCATTTTTCATATATGCATCTCTCTCTTTCTCATCGTTAGGCTGTATACACTGTACACGCATGCGCGCTCACAGAGGTTTTATATATTTCGACAACTCACGGCACAATAAGAATTTATAAACTATAGTTTTCGTTTTCTTGATGCTTTTAATTCTTTATTGAGGTATTTATATTTTTTGGTTAATTGTCTACGTGTTATTATAGGTGAAAAGATATTTCTACGTATCAATAAACGTACAAAGAGTGATTGTGACGCGTGATTTCGATATGATTACTTTTTCGAACAGTATAATAAAGTGTGAAATATATTACAGTAGTACTTTTTTACACAGTTCAAAAAAGTTGTACTTAGCTCCCGCTAAATGGTGTAGAAAACGCGGATTTAGCTCACGCAGTGCTATAATAGTACATTATTAACCTGGGGTGGAAAGGCTGGATTTACGTAACGAGTTTCGTAAAACAGCCTTTACACCAGAGGTTAATAATGATTTTTTTCGCATGAGAGCCGAAAATGAGAGAAGAAGTTGCGATTTTGAGGTTAGAATGCGGAAAAATATCTTAATTAGAACCAGAGTTACAGCAGTGGCCTTGCTAGCGTAAGACTTACGCTAGCACGGCCCGTGTTTCTCGGCTGGAGCAAAAAAATTGTTTCAAAGTGGAATCATCAGCAACAAATTAGCAACAAATTATTACTCATCAGTTTTAGTCATACTCTGAAAAATGCTTGATTTCTTAAAATTCAACTGGGCTTGATGTCGGTATTAGGGTCAAATTCTATTGTTTTCGAATTTGGAAAACATCATCTTTCAGCAACAAATTAGCAACAAATTATGCCGTTCGAATAGTTGAAATATCTTAATTAGAACAAGAGTTACAGCAGTGGCTTTGCTAGCGTAAGACTTACGCTAGCACGGCCCGTGTTTCTCGGGAACGGCTAGAGCAACAAAATTGATTTTTGCGTAACAAATTAGCAACAAATTAGCAACAAAATATGGTAATGGTTAGGTAGTGGCGTTGTCTAGTGGCTGTGCCAGCGTAATAGACGTAATAAAGTATACAACTTGAAAATACTCCATAGTATGGAATATTATTGCATATGCCACGCTATATTGAAGTGTGTTGGCAAATATTTTACAGTCTTGTTGAACATCGTTCGGAGCAAGACACTAAAATATATTTTTAGAAGGATAGTAGAGTCAGCGCACTGCTACAAGTAGGCAAACCTTCTCTGCTCTGCTATAGTCAAGACAAAGACACATAAAGAAGCGTAGTTTGTCGTCGTCTCTCTCTGTCGCATCTACAGGCAGAAGTATACCTGCGCCGCTGAGTTCTTTACTCATGAGAATTCATCAAATAAATACTCTAAAAATTTATATCTCTTAATAATGTTTTATATTTGTATTTAATCTTTTTCTAGCCCCTCGTACGATCTACGATAACATAAAATCATCTACGTAACTTGGGCTAACGAATACATATGACCTCGACTAATGTTTTATAGCTTGAACAGCAGTCAGTCTCGGGCTAAAGCCCTTGACCGACTACTGCTCAAACCAAAAACATCAGTTGCGCTTTTACAAATCTTTTGTACGCCCAAGTTAAGTATATAACTAATAACTATTATTAATAAAATTTGTATTGTAATAATTTTTTATTTCATCATAGTTGAATAAATTAATAGTTATTTATGTTTAATATCTAAAGAATAATCAAAGATTAGAGAACATCTAGCTGTTTCTCTCGCATGTTACCTTCGCTGGTCTTTATACTCGAATCTTCTCACCTTAAGAAGGGGCCGAACTATCTGTCTTCGTCTAATAGCGTTTTTCATCATTTATGTAAACACTATCCAGTATAATAAGAAAAAAATAGCAGCCCCCGCTAGATATTAGTATAATTAGTAAATTTTGTAATAATAACCAAATTTTTTCACTGCGTGGTTTTTGACTAATTAGCGACCTACTAGCAATCTAGAATATAACCTATCTTTTTTTGGTAGGTCTCTAATTATTCAAAAACTATGCAGTGAAAAAATTTTGTTGTTATTACAAAATTTACTAATTATACTAATATCTAGCGGGGGCTGCTATTTTTTTCTTGTTATACCGGATAGTGTTTACATAAATGATGAAAAACGCTATTAGACAAAGACAGATAGTTCGGCCCCTTCTTAAAGTCTTATTCCAACTAAAAAGGAGAGGTCCCTACCTCCATGAAACGAGTTTGACTAAAACTGCAGAATATAATTTGTAGATAAGAAAAAATTAACCCGTGTTTTTTCTTTTCGTCTAATAAGCTCTGTAGACAAAAATATAGATATTTTTTTGAAAGTGTAATAAAAAGAAGCATTCATAAGAACTGAAATAACGAAACAACTAGGATTCTCGAAAAAATGCATGAAAGACAGAATTAAGTACAAGTTAAACCCTTCAATTTAAGTTTTGTTTTTGCATTAAAAAAGCTCATGCGGTTCAAAATTTATGCATATTTATTAATATTTTTAGCATGTAACATATCGTCAGTATAAGGCGCACCTTCAAAAAACGTCAGTAAAAATAGGCGTGCAATGATGAAAAAGGACACATTACGATAGTTAACGGCGAAAAAAGGTGCACTAAGATATTGATGGCGATTTAAAACCGTCAATTTTTGTAGTGCGCCTTTATCGCTGTGGATTCGTGTAATACGCCCTTTTTTGCCGTCAACTGGTGTAATGCGCCTTTTTTCGACGTCAATCTTTAAACGCACGCTTTGCTTCTCTGTCAATCTTGCAATGCATATTTTTTTTGTTAAAAATTTTTACCATGCCTTTGTTTGTATATACCGACGATATGATCAATTTTTTACGCTATTTCATCAGCAGATATAAATAGCATATAACTTTTAAGAAGGGGCCGAACTATCTGTCTTTGTCTAATAGCGTTTTTCATCATTTATATAAACACTATCCGGTATAGCAAGAAAAAATAGCAGCCCACGCTAGATATTAGTATAATAAGTAAATTTTTTAATAAAAATCAAATTTTTTACCGCATAGTTTTTGACTAATTAGAGACCTACTAGCAATCTAGAATATAACCTATCTTTTTTTGGTAGGTCTCTAATTATTCAAAAACTACGCAGTAAAAAAATTTGTTTGTTATTACAAAATTTACTAATTGTACTAATATCTAGCGGGGGCTGCTATTTTTTTCTTGTTATAAAGAATAGTGTTTTTATAAATGATGAAAAACGCTATTAGACAGAGACAGATAGTTCGGCCCCTTCTTAAAGCCCATAAAATTTTGTAATGCAACAAAGCTTAAATTAAAGGATTTAACTTGTACTTTATTTTGTTTTTATACAATTTTTTGTAAGAGTCTTACAAAAAATTGTTGGTTATTTAGTTATTTAAGTTCTTATAAGTGCTTCTTTTTATTAAATTTCCAGAAAAATGTCTACTATTTTTGACTAAAGATAAAAAGAAACAACACGAGTTAATTTTTTCTTATTAAAAAATCATATCTTGCCGGTTTAGCCAAATCCGTTTCTCGGAGGTGAGGACCTCTCCTTGTACTCTCTAAATATAATCCAGTGAAATTCCAATGAAGTCCAGTGAAATTTTCACTGAATGGGTGAGTGAAAATCGCTTCACCAGAGTTCAGTGAAATTTCGCTAAATGAAATAGTGAGATATTCACTATTTGGATTTTAGTTCTCTGTCCTTTTCTAATCAAAGAAATGATTTTTTCACAAAAACTAATAACTTTATCAAAAAATGAGGAGAAAGCCGCATCTTGTATCAAAAAAAGCAATATTTTCTTTTATAAGAAAAAATTAATTTTATTGCTTCGTTCTCAAGAAAACCTTGAAAAACCAAATTGTCCACCCTAACTTCTATGATTTAAGTTTTTTTAAGGTTTTCTTGAAATCGAAGCAATAAAATTAATTATTTCTTATCAAAGAAAATATTGCTTTTTTTATTACGAGATGCGACTTTCTCTTCATTTTTTGCTAAAGTTAATAGTTTCTGTAAAAAACTCAATTCTCTCTCTCTCTCTCTCTCTCTCTCTCTCTCTCTCTCTCTCTCTCTCTCTCTCTCTCTCTCTCTCTCTCTCTCTCTCTCTCTCTCTCTCTCTCTCTCTCTCTCTCTCCCCCTCCCTCTCTCTCGCTTTCTCTTACCTGAGCTTGAAGGGCGATGCTTCAAATACTTAGAAACCATCTTTACGAATATAACTGGTTAAATTAAAGGAAGTTATCTTTGATGGACCTCAAATTCGCAAAATGTTCAGGGACAAAGAATTCGTCAAAAGTATGAATGATACCGAGAAGGCAGCCTGGTTAAGTTTTAAAGATGTTGCATTTCTTGGTAACAATAAAGATAAGAACTACAAGAGCATCGTAGAAACTATGGTATGAAATTTCAAAAAATTAGGTTGCTTAATGAATTTCAAGCTCTACTTTCTCGATTCGAACATTGATGAATTTCCACTAGTCCTAAGTGACTACAGTGAAGAGCATGGTAAAAGATTTCATCAGGATATGAAGGAATTTGAACGTAGATGGCAAGGAAAATGTAGCGGAAACATGATGACGGACTATTGCTGGATGCTAAAATGAGAAGTACAACCTAATAAGAAAAAGGGGCATAAGAATCTTTTGCATAGGTCGTTCGAAGACAAGCGTATACGCAAGCGTAAGTCAATTGAGCTCTTATGCAAATTGACTTTTGAGTAATTTTTGAGGTTATCTTCAAAATTAGTCGGTCAACCTTCTACTTTTGACGCCGGATTCGGATTCAGCGAAAAAAAATACAAAAGAAAAGTATAGTCTCCATCCCAGAGCCGACAACTTTATTTTTTTTGTTGGCCTGTGTTAACAAATCATTATTATTGATTGTTTTTTTTTTAACATTTTTTTCCACTAAACTTTATTTGAAAGTGGGCTTTTTGTTCTATGGTCAATGTCCCAATCACTACTTACTAATTACTGAGGCTTGCAGAAATCTCACGAGAGATGTCCTTCTGTCGACGGTTCAAAACTTTGAATGAAGAATACAATTATGTATTAATAACAATGGAAGAATTTTTGAAAATCAGATGCGTTGAATTTTCTTCATTTATTTAAGAGCATGACGAAGCTGTCCGCCTTCTAATAATATTTCCAATCATAACTTATGAATAAACGATGCGTTTAATTGAGTTTCTTTGCTACAAAGAAAAAATTTGTAAGATTAAACTCTAGTGCGGACAACTCAAGAAATCCACCAAAATATTATACATACAAAGTTATAATAAAAACTTTCAATATGTCGTATTTTAAGGTTAGGTTTGTCGAGTTTGATATCTAATTTCCAATCCAAGCTCATAAAAAAATAACAAGTCCAAATGATTTTTTATTTTAACAAAAATTATTGTATAAATATAGCTTTAGTGCGGACAAGTCATTATATTTGTTTAATTTAAGAATTTAAAAAGATATTGATAAAATAAAAAAAGCAAAACTCGATTGCTGTAGCTCCGACATGCCGTTAATTCACCTTTATACAAACTAACCCTTATTTTTCAAAATTCTTGAAGTTTTGTTTCCATCGACCGGTCTCAATCTCTTGTCTTCATCGGTCGGACTTTCAGTGGTCTTTCCTTCATCAACCGGACTCAATATCTTGCCTTCATCGGCCGGACTTTCAGTGGTCTTGCCATTATCAACGTCGCTTTTAGTAGGTAAATGATTACGACCGATCGGTGAATGAGCGGCAGTTATCATTGCTATTTATTCCGAGTATATTTGGAAACTGCGATAAAATTTAAGGCGACTACGGAAGTTCGGTTAGATTTCATTTTGTAGTTTACAAATTACTCTTTCAGTTTCTAAAATTTTTTGAATTTGTTAATTTTCCACCATTTATTATAATCCGTAGAATGGTGGAAAATTAAAAAATCTGAAAAATTTTACATATTGAAAGAATAATTTGTAAACTCAAAAATAAAACCTAACCTAAAATCCGAAGTCGCCTTAAAAAAAAATGATCAAACCGTATGTAATTATTTAAAAATAAATTGAAATTTTTTTTTTTTTTTTGAAGAACAAAAGTTAATTATATAGAGGATATTGTTCTCTATATAATTAACTTTCTTCACATGATGATATCAGATAGATTCTAGCCCGGTTCCCGTTTAACACATTACATCAGGCTAGCCCATCTGATACACCATACCGAAATCTTTGACCACCGATAGATGGTCAGTTATTTTTTAACCGACTTCAAAAAGGAGGAGGTTCTCAATTCGACTGAATTTTTTTTTTTTTTTTTTTTTTTTTTATGTCTGTTACCTCATAATTCCGTCATTTCTTAACCGATTCGAAAAAACTTTTTCTCATCTGATAGAGAATGTCTGCAGGAAGGTCCCATACGTGTCCTATAATTATTGGGCCAATATTCGGTTTGTATGACCCAATTATCAAATTAAGAAAACTGGGAGTTTTGTTATCTCTCTCTCTCTGTCTCTCTCTCTCTCTCTCTCTCTCTCTCTCTCTCTCTCTCCCTCCCTCCCTCTTTCTCGCTTTCTCTTACCTGAGCTTGAATATGTATACATGCACACATAACGACACTGTGCTGTTGAGCCTTCTTTCTTTCCTGCTATATATTGCTTGGTGGTGTACTAATGCATGCGTTGTGAATTAATAATGAAAGTTCAATGTGATTAGTGGGTCTACCTATATTTGCGTTTTTAGTAAGGGGATTCACTAGAAGATAGAAAATAAAAATTTTTCAACAAAAAACAAAACCGATTTCAAAAAAAAATTTTTTAACAAAAAACAAAACCGACTTCAAAAAAATGCACTAAAAAGTTACAAATAATTTTTGATCTTCAATAATTATACGCATACTACGCATCTAACTCAACACATGTGTAGCAAACATTTTATAGATTATCTAATCATTTGTAAACAGCACCAACAAATTATATTTTTTTGTGAATTAAAAAAAAATATAATTTGTAGAGTTCAGTGAAGTAGTGGCTAAGGCGCGTGACTCGTATTCCCGTTGGCGCGGGATCGATTCCCCGTCTGGTCGCTTTTTCGCTGTCTCTGCCGTGGGCTGACACCACGTTAAATAATACGTCGAATTGTGTTGTTTTAAAAATGAATTTCTATGTGTTAAAAAGGGCAGTAATGCCCGTGGATATAATAATAAAAAAAAAAAGTCAGAGGTACCTGGCCAGGATTCAAACCCATGCCCACCGCGTTGAAGGCAAAAGCTCTATCCATTACGCCACCGCGCTCTCTCATAAATTAAGAGAATGAAATAATGAAAAACAATTTAAGTTAAACTTAAATTGTTATTCTTAAACCCCAAAGGGCGAACAATTTATATATAACATTCTTTTTATAATTTTTGTAATCAGCAATGACGCAATCCTTTCGACGTCAGTTCAAATCCCGTTCAGATTCATTTTTTTTCTTTTGTAAGTGTTAAAAAAATATTATAGTATATTCATAAAATAAAGAGTATTAAAAATTTAAATTTTGGTAAAATTAAATTTTTTTTAATATTTAATTTTATTAATAGACTACAATTATTTTTTTTTAAATGCGTACAATTTCTAAAGTGAACAAAATTAAATTAAAAAAATTTTCAAGATCAATAATCTGTGAGTAAAATTTAGTTTCTAATAAATTTTATTTTAAAATCATACGAAGAGAATGTTTAATAATCAATATTTTATTTATAATAATTAAAAGGACCATTATTTATCTTACTAATTTTGACTGTCTATAATTATAAAAACATAAAAATGCGCTAAAATATTTTCTATTAAATAATTTAATTATTTTAAATAAAAATTGTATATCCTTATTAAGAGTTGGCCGGAGCAGTTTTAATTACCGACCAAGAAGTGAAAATGTTATTTTATCATAAATAAAATAATTATAGTGTTTTCAAAAGAAATTGTTATCAAGCGCAAATTTTTATACATACATGATTGTATAATAGATGTTTTTTTCATAAAATTCACCATATTTCAAACGAAAAGTAAGTAACCGTACTTAGAGTTTAATAAACAGCTGTAGTATAAAATTTTTTATTTTTCAAATATTTCTTTGATCGTATCTGGCGAGCACAATAGAGAAATAAATTTCGTGAATGTATTTAAAATTTTAATGCATTCCATTAAGTATAGTAGGAGAAAATTAAACAACGGATTTTTGATTCTCGGTCGGTATCGAATCTGCTCCAGCCTGCTCTTAAGGACTTGTTAATATTAAATATTAATAAAAAATTGCTTGTTCATACGTATTTTAAATAAAAACAAAAACGTCTAAGTTATATCGCAAAATTATTATTTTGAAATAATAATAATTCTCTCTCTCTCTCTCTCTCTCTCTCTCTCTCTCTCTCTCTCTCTCTCTCTCTGATCTTGTTCTATATTATGTTCTTACATTGATTTTAAATGCTATTTTTATATTTCAAATTATTATTTCACGTGTTAAAACATTATTGTAATCGTCGTTGTATATTCCTGTTAGTGCCAGATAGGGTTTATACCCCAAGGCCCAATAAAATAATCAATCAATCAATCCATCTCTTTCTATGTATATATTATAATTTATTATATTATATTGAATTTACCTTTTTACTTGAAAGGATTAAATGATTTTTCTTAATAATAATAATTCATAAATTAGAATTAATTCTATTATATTACACTTACCTTTTTTACTTAAAATCTTTAAATGATTCTACTCAAAATCAGAACTAGATACTCTTAGCATTAAGATTCTGGCGGGAATGAACTTAAGAGCGTCACTCTCAAGTTTTTTCCGCCATTTGAACCTTCTACTTTTTAATCAGTTAAATTTTCACTGAATTATCAGTGGAATAAACGAGTCACTGTAACTTCAGTTGAATTTTCAATGATATTTCAGTGCAATAAAAAAGGCACTAAAAGTTCTGTTAATTTTTTATTGATTTTTCAGTGAAATAATTTCTGCAGGACCAAATAGTGAAATTTTCACTGGATTATATTTATAGAGTACATACTAAGAGAGGTTGAATTTATTCCAACTTGACTAGGCTTATATCTTATATTTTTCCTCTTCCTACAATTCTATGCTCAAGTTAAAATAAATGAATACATGAAGTCAATTTAATTGCAAATTTCTTTCTGTGTACTTCATGTAAATTAGAATTGGTGCCCTCACCCTTCTGCCTCAATTCCGATTCTACTTCATATCAATTCTGATTTGGGTTAATTAGAATCGATATGAATTAGGATCGGCAGAGCCTATCTACTAATATAAATAATTCTTTGAACTGTAAAATTAATATAATTTATCCGAATGTCAATTCAATCTTTATTTTTTAATAAAGTGGATTTCCTTTTTTTCAGATGCCGAATATTAAGTTGCAAAGTTCTGATGGAGAAGTGTTTGAAGTAGATGTTGACATAGCAAAATGTTCCGTTACTATTAAAACTATGTTAGAAGATTTGGGTATGGATGAAGATGAAGAAGAAGTGGTACCTCTACCAAATGTTAATTCCGCTATTTTACGTAAAGTAATTCAATGGGCTACATATCATAAAGATGATCCTCCACCTCCTGAAGATGATGAAAACAAAGAAAAACGGACTGATGATATTAGCTCTTGGGATGCCGATTTCCTGAAGGTAATTATAACTTATTAATTTTGTTTTACTTTTTTTTAGTAACTTGTTTCATAATTAAGAGGACGTCACGTATTTCCGTTCTTTTCTAATCGAAGAATTAATTTTTTGCAAATACTAATAACTTTAGCAAAAAATAAAGAGAAAACGGCATCTTGTATCAAAAAAGCAAAATTTTCTTCGATAAGAAAGAATTAATTGACCTTGAAAACTTAAATTGTTTACCCTAACCTCTATGTTTTAAGTTTTTCAAGGTTTTCTTGGAAACGAAGCGATAAAATCGTTTCTCGATAATGAAAATATTCCTTTCTTTTATACAAGATGCGGCTTTCTCTTTCTTTTTGCTAAAATTATTAGATTTTGTAAAAAAAATCAATTTTTTGATTAGAAAAGAAGAAATATACTCAACCTGCTTTTAAAAGGCTAAATATATAAAGCTGTTAGCAACAGACAATGCAGAAAAGTAGTATCAGAACAAAAAGTCATGAATCTTATAATATTCATTAATTTTTAAATCTTTTTCATTTCATTTTTTATAGTAAAGTTTCTGTATAACAATTTCATTTTAATGATTTGAATTGAAAATTGTTTTTTATTTTGCGTTATATGGAGAAATATAAAAAATGTATTATATTAATATGAATTGTATTTGAGGAGATGTAAAGCGGATACTACATCTCTATACTCATAGATATTGTCTTTTTATTTTATTGCGAAATTTCAGGGAAATAAACGCATTAGGTTGTAGTATATATCACAAATATTATTCAGTTAATTGTTTAAATAAAATAATTTATTAGTTATAGAGAATTTTTGTTTTTAATATTATACTTTAAAATTTTTCGATTTTATACGAAGAATCCGAAATTCTCACTGGCAAGTGAATTTATATAAAAATTCAACTGAATTATCTTTGTAATATATACTACAACCTAATGCATTTTTTTCTGAAATTTTTCAATAAAATGAAAAGATAATCAATATCTATGAGTACAGGTTTATTGTCCATTTTACATCTCCTCAAAATTAGTTTAAGAGTTTTTCTGATATGATGTATTTTTGTGAATACTTTTTTTCCTCAACTCAGTGAAAATTAATTTTTATAGAGAGCTTTATTTAGGAAAATTTGATTATATATTATTCAAGAGGTCACATATTTCTGTCCTTTTTTAATCAAAGAATTAATTTATTGCTAAAACTAATAATTTTAGAAAAAAATAAAGAAAAAGCCGCATCTTGTATCACAAATAAAAAAATTTTCTGTGATGAGAACGAATTAATTTCATCAATTTGTTCACAAGAGAACCTTGAAAAACTAGAAACATAGAGGTTAAAGTAAACAATTTAGGTTTCTAAGGTTTTCTTAAAAAGAAAGCGGTAAAATTAATTATTCTTCATCAAAGAAAATTTTGCTTTTTGATATACGAGATGCTGTTTATTTACTAAAATTATTAGTTTAAAAAAAAATCAATTCCTTGATTAAAAAAAGACAGAAATATTCGACTTCGTCTTCAAACGATGTTCGACTTATTTTCTCAATTTGAGAAAATATGAAAATAATTATTTCCGATACAAGCAGGCAAAAACCAGGTGTTTTCTGCATATGTGTTGTTTGTTGCCCGAGCGAAGCTAGGGTAACAAACACCCATGCGGGGAACACCTGAAATGCAAACTTGCATCGCACAGTAGGGAGAAATCGAAAAAAAGATCACGGCTTACCTTCCCCTGGTTTTTCACGATAATGGCATGATTCAAAGTGGAAATAAAAGGTCTTTATTCATATTTCACGAAACCAAGTCCCAGAGAGATGACAAACATCCCCCACAATAGGCTTTTCTCCCCAAATTATACAATGAAACATTACGAATATTATCCATTAGAAAGATATCTATAAGAAAAAATCAATGGGCTTATGAACTCATATAATACATAAATTATGCGCGCGCACACGCACACACACACACGCACACGCGCACGCACGCACACACACATGTTCGTAGACACAGATTAAGATACAGGTACGCACGCTATTAAGTACATGTACCCAGATCCGTATTATCATACTTCTAGAAATAAACACATACCAACGAAGATAGACGCTTATAGAAGCGTACTTTAAATGGGCGGACAGGGGCTCAAAATCTAAGCTTATGTCCTCCAGCCGCATGGTGGCGCTACTAAAATCCCATGTATTTCTATATCTATATATACCGATGTTTTCATATATATAGATATACACGTAATGTTAAATGTCCTCCAAAAGCTGGGCCCCCAAAGTTAATCCAGAAGTATGCTTCTATAAGCGTCTATCTTCGTTGCACATACATATATGCGTATATATATGAGCACTTATCCTAGGAATTGAATGTCGAAAATTTTTTTTTCTCTAAAAACTTTTTTACGTGTTTTTCTGTATGTTACAAATGACTCTGAATTCCTTCATATTTTTTCAGGACTTATTTTGGGAGTTTTTAAACATCAAATTTAGACTTTTCCCTGATTTTTGAAGATTTGGATCATTTTTATCCATAACGAAGCATTTTTCACTATAGTCTCTTATGTTTTTTTTTTCAAGGAAATTTTATTAATTTAGAAAAATAAAAATTTCCCAAATCATAAAAGTTTCCTCAAAATCGAAAAATTTCAGAGTTCGATTATCCGGACTAACACCAAAAAGCTTATAGAAATAGCTTTTTCTATAAAAAGAACTGCATTATTTCTGAAAATAAAAATGGAAATAAATTAATGCTAAAACATATTTAAAATTACTTTTTAGCTCATATAATGAAGAGTTCGACCAATCGGACTTGGATTAAAGAATTCACGTAAGTAGTTTTTTTAAATATAAAAATATTTCAATGAGTTTTAGAAGAGAAGTCAAGTTGTATAGCATGTTGAAAAAGGTATAAATCTAATTAAACCAAAAATCATTCGAAATGATTATTTAGCTCATATCATGACAGGTTCATTCGTACCATCATAAAAAAATTGGCAGAGATAGTTTTTTCAAGTACAAAAATATTTCCATGAGTTTTACAAGATGAGTCAAACTGAATTCTCTATTAAAGTTACAGGTAACAGTTTAATGAGAGTGAAAATGACTTAAAATGACTATTCAGTTTATCTTGGTCGGTTTAATCATTTTGACTGTCATAAATAAATTCTTAAAAAAATTTTTTTTGATTTTAAAAGTATTCTCATGACTAGAAATATAAATACATACAATTTAAAATAAAAAAAAATTTTTCCTAACATTTTAAAAACACACTTTTATAATGGAGAAAATACACTAATGAGTATTATTTAAATTAATTTATTTAATACTTATTAGTGTATTTTCTCCATTATAAAAGCGTGTTTTTAAAATGTTTTTTTTTCTTTTAATTTTTAATTTTCTACTTTTTAGTTAAAATTGAATTTTCTATGAGTAATTTTTTTTTAAAAGCTTGTATTTAATTATATCTTTTATACATTCCCCTATCCCCTATATATCCTCATATCCTCTATATCTCTCCCTATACATTTCCCTATCCCCTATACATTCCCCTATCTCTATGCATTTTCTACAACTATCAACTCAACAACATTTTATCAACTCGCCTCGGCCCAAAGATGCCTCCCTGCTTGAACTTCCTTGTTACACAGACCAAGGTCTGTGTAAAATTTCAGAAATTTCCATCGACAAAAAGTGCCTCAAATCCAGCGTGCCAGATTTGATTACAGACAGACAGACAGACAGACGTAAAAGCAAGCTTAATAAAAGCATGTAATAATAGTTAAATTATTATTAATCTTATCGGTAAGGTATTACGTGAAAAATCACCAAGAAAATCGTGTACTTAAAAATAACGAGTGGATAATTTGCCTGAAATTATCCGGAAATCATTTGTAAAATCAGATATGTTATCGTGGCATAACACAATAAAAAAAGTGAATCACTGAAAACTTCAGAAACAATTTAGCAAGTTACCTTCAGAATTCAATAAACAAAATGATTTGTATGACTATCATACATTAGTTCATAATTCGCTATTTTTTTACAAGATCGCAAATTTTTTTTTCTTTTCTAACATTGCAATTACTAAAATAAAATTTTAGATTGTAAGCATAGACTCCTTAGTGCTATAGCTTTAAAATTAAATAGAAGTATGCTTATACAGAAATTTTATAATAATGTTCTTAATTCTGCCGTCCAAAGTAAGAAAACCTTAACTCCAATGGGATTCCAATGTAGTTAACCACTTTTACACTTTGGACGGCAGAATTCTTTTAGCTCCCAGAAGAAATCTCTCAAAATTCAAAACAAAATTTTTATTAATTATAAAATTTAATTGCTATTAAAGCCATCTATGTCGCACGATTTCATTTGTCAATTATTAGTACGTAACAAGAATAAATTTAAAGCAAAAAAGACGTGTATTCATAAGTTTATTCCTACTCCACTACTAAAGGTCACTTTATTAACTCTAAAAGTGGACCAAAAGTAAGATATAACTGACTTGTAAAATATTTGTAAAATATTGTAAAATTTTTTCTTGAAACATTTATTTGACAAATTAAGGTAGTTGTTCATCAGTTACATCATAAAAAATTCTTTGTGTTAAAAACGTTTTGAAATTTTTATCACAATTTAAAAATGACATCATAAATAAGTGGTAAAAATTTCAAAACAATTCACCGTTTCTGAATTGAGATGGACAACTTCAAAATTGCAATTATAACATGAATTTCTTGTAAAAATTGTAATTATATAGTTCTGCATTTCAATTTAGAAACGGTAAATCGTTTTAAAATTTTGACCACTTATTTATTATATTTTTTTAAATTGTGATCGAAAGGGTACCTCCCATTCAGATAATCAATTTTGCCCTGTCCTTGAAATTTTTGTTTGACTTTGTAACTTTGTTTTAGATGAAAAAAAATAGTTTTTGTCATATTTGCAGATCGCGACCCCCCCCCTCCCGTCCACAGCATGGAAAAAATGACTTTTTCACTATTTATTTTTTTTCTCCGCATCTAATCGATAAAAAAACCCCAAGAAAATCGTGCTTATAGCTTAAATAGTTATAAATTACGTAGAATTTTTTCATAAAGATTTAATGATGCTATGTAACCTAAAAGGATGAAAAAAAAATTCAAACTCTTCCTATTTTCACGGAAAATGCCGTACAGGGCCAATTCTTGCTAAAAAACTTGTATTTTGTTTAAAATTACTTGCCTCAATTTTTTCAGATATTTCCTGTTGGTGCGCCATAGTTAAAAATGCAAAAAACTCATTTTTTTCGACGTTTTTGGCTGATTGTAGCTCATTTGCAGACTTTGTATCATTATTTATATTATGAAATTGTATTCTAGAACTTTATTTATGAATTTAATTATGCAATCAAGTCAAAAAAATAAGATTTACAAATATCCGCATCATATTTTTGCACGAATCCACATTTTAGATTAGGTATTTAAACACTTCTTTCATGATTTTGTTGATATTTCACTACTTCATATGTGATAAAATCTTTTAAATATTATATTGCTTTAATACAAGAAAATATTTTGGTGAATAAGTCATTTCACAGGTACAGCTATATTAAGTACGGTCAAAATATCAACTTGAGATTACATATGAATTTATATTTTGTAAGAAAAACTTATCAATACAAACATTATCATCATGATTTAATAATATGAACCTTGACTTTGGCATTTTTAACACTATGTAATCTGAATCTGCACTTAAGTCACACTTTTGCGAGAGCTATGTGGTCTATTTTTACACTGTGTAAAAAAAATGTGAGCATGCGAGTACATTGAAATCTTGTTTACATGTCTCATATTAATATTACAATATTAAATATAGTCTTGTTAAAAAACGCATATTATTCGGAATTATTTTATGACATTTGCAATCGTTTTAAAGATCATAAATAAAGTTTGCACTTATGTCATGTATTGTATTATATTATCTCCATTGATATAGGTACGAATCCAGTAACGTAACTCAAGTAACAATCGTTAGGCTGGAAGTTATAGTCTTTACTCAGTTCCCAGATATCTATCTATGTTCTTACTCTTTTTCCATAAGAAGAAGAAGGATAGAATATTTGAGAACTGAGCAACAACTACAACTTCTAGCCTTAGACTTGAGTTGAGTCTATGATTTCAAGCCATAAAAAAACATTATGGCCCGAATTCATAGTCGTGTCTTGAGTATTAAGAAGGGGCCGAACCATCTGTCTTTGTCTAATAGCGTTTTTCATCATTTATATAAACACTATCCGGTATAACAAGAAAAAATAACAGCCCCTGCTAGATATTAGTATAATAAGTAAATTTTGTAATAAAAATAAAATTTTTTACTGCATAGTTTTTGACTAATTAGAGACCTACTAGCAATCTAGAATATAACCTATCTTTTTTTGGTAGGTCTCTCATTATTCAAAAACTATACAGTAAAAAAATTTGTTTGTTATTACAAAATTTACTAATCATACTAATATCTAGCGAGGGCTGCTATTTTTTTCTTGTTATAAAGGATAGTGTTTATATAAACAATGAAAAACGCTATTAGACAGAGACGGATAGTATGACTTAAGAAGGGGCCGAACTATCTGTCTTTGTCTAATAGCGTTTTTCATCATTTATGTAAACATTATCCGGTATAACAAGAAAAAAATAGCAGCCCCCGCTAGATATTAGTATAATTAGTAAATTTTGTAATAACAACCAAATTTTTTCACTGCGTAGTTTTTGACTAATTAGCGACCTACTAGCAATCTAGAATTTAACCTATCTTTTTTGGTAGGTCTCTAATTATTCAAAAACTACGCAGTGAAAAAATTTGGTTGTTATTACAAAATTTACTTATTATACTAATATCTAGCGGGGGCTGCTATTTTTTTCTTGTTATACCGGATAGTGTTTACATAAATGATGAAAAACGCTATTAGACAAAGACAGATAGTTCGGCCCCTTCTTAAAACTTAAGTTTCGTTACTTGAGTATCAGCTGTTACTTGAGTGCTACATGAAGAGGTTATCACAGTTATTTATGAAACAAAATCACACAAATAAGATAGTCGTCGATAAGGATGTAACACTCAATTGAAGTAACAGCTGATACTCAAGTAACGATACTTAATTTTTAAGTCATACTTAATACTTAAGACACGACTATGAATTCAGGCCTAAGTTCGGGCCAAAGAAAAGTAACATGTAAAATATTTTGTAAATAGAATAACGAATATTAGTATTGAAACAGTATTACGAATATTATTATAAAAAATAAAATCCTATATTTATTAATTTTATATATTAGGTAAGGATTTATTTCTAACAAAATTGTAGTTTAACGGCATGTCGGAGCTGCAGCAATCAAGTTTTGCTTTTTTTATTTTATCAATATCTTTTTAAATTCTTAAATTAAACAAATATGATGGCTTGTCCGCACTAAAACTATATTTATATAATAATTTTTGTTAAAATAAAAAATCATTTGGACTTGTTATTTTTTTATGAGCTTTGATTGGAAATTAGATATCAAACTCGACAAACCTAACCTTAAAATACGACATATTGAAAGTTTTTATTACAACTTTGTATGTATTATATTTTGGTGGATTTCTTTAGTTGTCCGCATTAGAGTTTAATCTTACAAATTTTTTCTTTGTAGTAAAGAAACTCGATTAAACGCATCGTTTATTCATAAGTTAAGATTGGAAATATTATTAGAAGGCGGACAGCTTCGTCATGCTCTTAAGACGATAATATTATTTCATGGGCTATATTACAATATTATAATAACATTGTATAATAAAAATTGATTCGATATTAAATGGTTTGTTACAATTATTATTGTAGATGTTTAAGAAGATCTTTCGATAAAACATTTGGGCAAAACATTCGAATTATAACCTGTATATGGTTAAGATAATAAATCCAAAACCTTTGATAATATATAGGGCTATTACGCGCTAGAAAAACAACAGGAACAGATACGAACAGATATAAGAAATACATTGCTTCTATATATATATATATATATATATTTATATATTGCGACGCTTGAATTTCGCGCGCGCTTAGACTGCGTGGTGCTCGGCCGCCAGCAGCAAGTACGGGCGCTGAGCCGCTACGAGGCGTTGCGCCCGCAACGGGAAAAACAAGCCTCTGTGCATATAAGAGCCATCGCTGGCTCTCGAGAGACTCCTTACCTGTCCGTCCGTCTGTTAGCATGTACTAGGGGGAGAACTTTGCATGCTACAGTTGGTCTTCCTATTATTCCTTCGACCCTCTCGGAGTTTACGTAGAGTCAAGTTCCTGTACCTTATCCTCGTGCACTATGAGATTACTTTGCACGATTCCCTGCCTCTCTGTTGGAGTTGTACATAGAGAGATCCTTCCATTGTATATTTCCCCCTCCACTCCCTTGGAGACTACATAGAGTGGGGATCCTTTACTGACTGTATACTAGGAGTATACTTTGTACAGTCTCTCTTTAATGTCGTGCATTAGGAGGTATACTTTGCACGACGTCCTTTCCACCTTCCAGCCACCAACCCGCCGCTTTGCCCGTATAGGTCGTGTTATACCTACCGTTGGTAAGGTAGTTTTCGCCGCGATTCACCGCAGTTAATTATTTAATTATGATTATTAATTTTGGTTTGTCTTTGCGTTTTGCTTTATTACAGATGACTTCTGAACACCACGCGCCACCTACATGCAGGAAAGAGTACTAAAGATTTTCTTTGTTTATTTCTTCACGGTATAAGTTACCAGTTAATTTTATTTATGAAAAGAGATTTATTTACTTTTGTTTAATAAAAATTAATTAATTTATTTATGTTTGCCTTTCTTAAATACTGCCGGCGTTGTAATGATTATTGTAGGCCTTGAGCCATCGATTACTTTATTAACTTTTGAATAAATCTTCAAAAGAATACTTTTAAAGATAATAATTGATAATAATTATTTACCAATTTCCGCAGCACCCATCCTGCTTTCACCCCGTCGTTTTTCATTTAAGTTTAGGTAGGTTTAGCTTTGTTTCTTTTCTTAGTTCATTAAGATTATAAATTTATTTATTATTTATTATTATTAAATTTAATGCATGCGTTTATCTTTGCACTTTACTATTAAGTTACCTGAGTATTTAATTCTTTCTCTTTTTTTTATTATTATTATTATTAAAAGTAAGGTTAGGTTAGTTTTAGTTATTAAGTTTGAACTTTGGCTTCCTTGAACCACCGAGAATCACTGAGAATCAACCCCTCTAAAAGTCTGATAGCCACGGCATCAACGAGTTCATCCGTGGACAAATAGCCAAACGTTACAATATATATATATATATATATATATATATATATATATATATATGAGAAATAAACGCGTTGTTCCTAGCAACAACTCGCTATTCCTCATATATATAGATATAGAAGTAATGTATTTCTTATATCTGTTCCTGTTCTTTTTCTAGCGTGTAATAGCCCTATATATTATCAAAGGTTTTGGACTTATTATCTCGACCATATACAAATTATAATTCGAATATTTTGCCCTGTTTTATTGAAAGATCTTCTTAAACATCTACAATAATAATTGTAACGAACCATTTAATATCGAATCAATTTTTATTATACAATGTTATTCTGATATTGTAATATAGCCCACGAATTAATATTATCTTTTTCAACTACAATTTCATTAGAAATAAATCCTTACTTAATATATAAAATTAATAAATATAGGATTTTATTTTTTATAATAATATTCGTAATACTGTTTCAATAATAATATTTGTTATTCTATTTTTAAAATATTTTTCATGTTACTTTTCTTTGGCCCGAACTTAGGCTCGAATTCATAGTCGTATCTTGAGTATTAAGAGGCGGTTGAAACCAAATCGGTGACTTAGTTCAGTGCTTACTATAAATTCTTATAATGATTTATTTATTCATTTGCACGGCAAAAATATAGTCATTTCCTCCAACCAAAATTATAATGAATAATTTGAGACGGTTACAGCAACAACAAAATATAAAATATTGTTATGAAGTGAAAAATGCTAAATTGAAATCTATTGCATGCAAATAACAGCCGCATCGACTGTTAGATGGCATTTTTCGTTTTATGACAATATTTTATATTTTTTTGTCGCTGAAACTGTTTCAAATTATTCTTTATATACATGGTTAGAGAAAATGACTATATTTTTGCCGTGCAAATGAATAAATAAATCATTATAAGCATTTATTGTAAGCATTGAACTAAGTCACCGATTTGCTTCCGACCACCTCTTAAGTATGACTATAAAATTAAGTATCGTTACTTGAGTATCAGCTGTTACTTCAATTGAGTGTTACATCCTTACCGACGACTATCTTATTTGTGTGATTTTGTTTCATAACTAACTGTGATAATCTCTTCATGTAGCACTCAATTGAAGTAACAGCTGATACTCAAGTAATGAAACTTAAGTTTTAAGTCATACTCAATACTCAAGACACGACTATAAATTCGGGCCATAATGTTTTTTTATGGCTCGAAATCATAGACTCAACTCAAGTCTAAGGCTAGAAGTTGTAGTTGTTACTCAGTTCTCAAATATTCTATCCTTCTTCTTTTTATGGAAAAAGAGTAAGAACATAGATAGATATCTGGGAACTGAGTAAAGACTATAACTTCCAGCCTAACGATTGTTACTTGAGTTACGTTACTGGATTCGTACCTATATCAATGGAGATAATATAATACAATACATGACATAAGTGCAAACTTTATTTATGATCTTTGAAACGATTGCAAATGTCATAAAATAATTCCGAATAATATGCGCTTTTTAACAAGACTATATTTAATATTGTAATAATAATATGAGACATGTAAACAAGATTTCAATGTAGTTGCATGCTCACATTTTTTTTACACAGTGTAAAAATAGACCACATAGATCTCGCAAAATTGTGACCCAAGTGCAGATTTAGATTACATAGTGTTAAAACTGCCAAAGTCAAGGTTCATATTATTAAATCATGATGATAATGTTTGTATTAATAAGTTTTTCTTACGGAATATAAATTCATATGTAATCTCAAGTTGATATTTTGACCGTACTTAATATAGCTGTACCTGTGAAATGACTTATTTACCAAAATATTTTCTTTTATTAAGGCAATATAATATTTAAAAGATTTTATCACATATAAAGTAGTGAAATATCAACAAAATCATGAAAGTAGTGTTTTAAATTACCTAATCTAAAATGTGGATTCGTGCAAAAATATGAGGCGGGTATTTGTAAATCTTATTTTTTTGACTTGATTGCATAATTAAATTCATAAATAAAGTTCTAGAATACAATTTCATAATATAAATAATGATGCAAAGTCTGCAAATGAGCTACAATCAGCCAAAAACGTCGAAATAATGAGTTTTTGGCATTTTTAACTATGGCGCACCAACAGGAAATATCTGAAAAAATTGAGGCAAGTAATTTTAAACAAAATACAAGTTTTTTTGCAAGAATTGGTCCTGTACCGCATTTCCCGTGAAAATAGGAAGGGTTTGAATTTTTTTTCATCCTTTTAGTTTATATAGCATCATCAAATCTTTATGAAAAAATTCTACGTGATTTGTAACTATTTACGATATAAGCACGATTTTCTTGGGGTTTTTTTACCGTCTAGATGCGGAGAAAAAAAATAGATAGTGAAAAAGTCATTTTTTCCATGCTGTGGACAGGGGGAGGGGGGTCGCGGTCTGCAAATATGACAAAAATTATTTTTTTTCATCCAAAACAAAGTTACTAAGTCAAACAAAAATTTCAGGGACGGGGCAAAATTGACTATCTTAACGGGGGGCACATTTTGTAAGCATTCTCAATAAAATAAATTTTTTATGATGTAACTGGCACCTCAATTCAACAATTACAATATTTGACTGATTCTATTCAGATTCATGCTGGCCGTCACTAATTTTTTTTGCTCTACTAACTAGGAGAGTGTCACATCTCCGGATCACGGATTTTGCTCAAACTTCGGGATAAGTTTTCAGTCGACAAAATATGGAAAAAGCAAAAGTTATAGTCACAAACGCTCAATATTTCCCTAGATACAGGCAATTAACGAAAATTACTAAAAAAGTTATTAGATTTTCAAATACTTATAGCTCTTAAGCATCGATAGCTAAAAGCTTGAAACTCTTTTGAAATTAAGGCTGAGATCAAATCCCTTAAAAAAAGTAGTTATATAAGTAGCATATCAAAATATTATTTTTTCCCAAAATTATAGCGTAATAAAGATTGTGCCTGAATTTTCTTTTTAAACCATTTATTAATAATAAAAGCTAAAATTAAGTGCAATCTTTATTACGCTATGACTATAGGAAAAAATAATATTTTGATACGCTACTACTACTTACTACTTTTTTGAAAGAATTCAATCCCAGCTTTAATTTAAAAAGAGTTTCAAGCTTCTAGCTATCGATGCTTAAGAGCTATAAGTGTTTGAAAATCTAATAACTTATTTGGTAATTTTCTTTAATTGCCTGTATCTAGGGAAATATTGATCGTTTGTAACTATAATTTTTGCTTTTTCCATATTTTGTCATCTGAAAACTTATCCTGAAGTTTGAGTAAAATCCGTGATCCGGAGATGTAACACTCTCCTAGTAAATGATAAAAATACCTTCCAATACGTATATGAAGATAAAACTTGTCTCATAAAACGCTCGAAAATATTTTTTTTCCTCGCTACAGCGTATTTAGTGTTGGGTGTAAATATGTAAATTAAAAAATTGAAAATGAACCTGAATTTCCAAATTCCCGTAGCTCCGTCAATTTTTTACCTTTTCAGACGTTCTTTTAACCCTTTCAGTCACGAATTATTTTCGCAAAAACACGTATTTTCTATCATACATTAATTTTTTAGATTTATTTACAATCATATATTCAAAATATATCATATGATACTTATAAAATGAACACTCATTTATATGAAAATGCAAAAAGAATAAAGAATAAACTTAAAGTGCGAATTGAACAATAAAAAAGAAAATGAGAAAGGGTGCTACTATAGTGGATCCTGTGACTAAAAGGGTTAATAAAAATGTGCGGAATTCAGTCTAGTTTTAACCGCTGTTTCGGTATTTGCGATGCGAATTGATCTCTCTGAGTTGTTCATGAAAAACAGAAAAAAAGCAATTTTTTTCAAACGCAATTTTCTTGAAAACTATATTTTTTTTGTTGAAGTTTGTATGTTTTTATACATAAAAAAATACTAACTTTTAGGATAGGTAAGAATATGCAATTGTGTCCTAGCATGAAAAATTATTTTTAAATCCATTATATCCGTCAGGTGGAACACAAAAAATAAAAGACACGTATTTTTTCTTTTACCAAAAAAAAATGAAAACTCAAAGAGATAGAGGCAGTTGAAATTGTATTTAACGTCACATTATTATAATAATGTGACGCCATGTATCATGGCGCTATATCTATATATATCAAAATTGCATTAACTTGTAACGGCTATAACTTTTGCAATTCATCATATTTAAAAAAACAAAAAAATACAGGTCTCTTATTTTTTCGTATTCTATCTGACGGATATAATACATTTTTTCATGCTAAGACCCAATTTTGCCTTATTTTTTAGAAAGATTTTTAAACGTTTTTTTTAAATATTTTCCATTTTAAAGCATTAATACCATGGCGCATCATACCGTTTTTCCAACTATTATATCTTTTTACAATTCGCTCATGCTTTTATTTATTAATATATCAAAAATATTAACGAAAATCTTTAAAATAAATCCTTGATCAAATTTTCTTATTAATTAGAACTGAAGTTATGACGATTTTAAGTTTATAAAAATAGAATTTTTTTTCGTTAAAAATCAAAAATTTTTTTTTCAGTTTGAATTTTACGCCTACTTTTTAAATTAAGTTTGTAGGGAGTTGACATATGCCACCGCTAGGTGGCGACGATTCGCTTTTTGGATTCTCATTAACGACTTGACGCATTCAAGTATATAAAACAAATTAGATCAAAAATAAAATTGTCTAACAAAATTTTGTTTTTCGCTCTGTCGAAGAACTAATTAACAATAATGGCATCACTGGTTGTTAAGACTAAGTGCAAGGATTTGAAAGAAAAGCACAAAAAGTAGTTTACGATTGCTCCAAAAATCCATTTAGAAGATTAGGTGATCTAACGGAGTTTTTGAAGCGCTTGTATCCGAATACTTCTTTTTCTAGAGAGGATAAAGTATGTCCTTCATGTTACAGAATATTTTAAGATGAAGTGAAAAATACACCTATTTCATCTACCTCAAGCAGTCAACAATTTTCGGAAGAAGTCTTTTATAGTGAGGCTGTGGTAGAACACTTCAATCAGACTTCAAGTAATTTGGAATTAAAAATTTCACCAATCAAAATGCCTCAGAGCATTAATATAAAGATGCGAGAATTTTATGCTCTTCGAAAAATAAAACAAATGAACGATGCATTTGATTCACAAATAGCAAGTGAAATTATGAAAGTCTACGATCTAACGAATTTGCCCACATTAAATGAAAATAGCAAATGTGAAACTTGTGATAAATGGCTCGAAAATATTAAAATAACTTTAGATAATTGTTTAAATTTTCTTGAGAAAGTGCGGTTATTAAGTCTTATACCAAGCAATATTTCCAAAAATTATTTATTATCAGTTTTACCAAATGTAACTACACGGAAAAAGGAAAATACCTGAAAAGAATGTACTAATTTGAGTCAGTACTAGAAAGAATATTACTAGTCGTTTTTTAATTGATACTCAGTATATATTTTAAAACGACCTATATAAGTACATTTTTTAACGCGACTCGTCCCAAGAATTGTGTGGTATAGTACCGAATTTTTCCGTACTACGGGACTACATTATCTTTTACTAACATAGTACCTATACAATATTTACTGCGGCGCTGTCGAATATGAAACTTCAATACAGCTAATTTATCATAATGTAAAAACCATTAAATTGTATATAAATTTTTAGCAATCAATAAATATAATATCGATCATATAATATGTAAAAATTTCAAATTACTAATTATTAATTTTAAACTTGAGTTGATTATTATAAACGGGAAAAAGCAGATGAATTTTTTTGCTACAATAAAGAAATTTGTAAGATTAAGCTTGAGTGCGGACAACTCATGAAATCCACCGAGATGCTATACATAAAAAGTTATATACAAACTTACGATGTATAGTATTTCGAGGTTAGGTTTGTCAAGCTTGATCTAACTTTCAATCTAAGTTTATAAAAGAAATAAATTCAAATGACTTTTTATTTTAACAAAAATGATTGTACTAACATAGCTATAGTGCGGATAAGTTAGAATATTTGTTTGATTAATGAATTTAAAAAGATGTCAACAAAATAAAAAAAGCAAAAATCGATTCTAACAGCTCTGACATCCTGTTAAGTTGAAAATTAATTATTAGTAATTTAAAAGGGTTGTATATTATAAAAATGATTTTAGAATCATCAATTTTTAATTCTAGTATGGGAAAATCAGTTCTATATATAGCAATTATATTCTCTGCAAAATTTTACCCCTGGATCGGATAGGTGAAATATCAGTCCTAGTACCGAAAAAATAGGTACTACGTAGCGGAAATTCATGCACTCAGTTCGTAATATAGTTATGCCAGCATTAGTAGTTAAAATTTGAAGTATAGTATTGATTAAAATTATACTATTACATTTTTTTTCAATACTTTATCACAGAAATAATACATACTACGTGTAGTATTGATTTTAATGGTATTTACCTTTTTCCGTGTATTTATATCATTAATCAAGCAAGATCATTGGTAAATAATAAAGATATTTACAAAAAGCCTGAGAACTATTGTGACCATTCTTTAAGTGAAATTATAACGAAAGTAAAAAATTATTATTTAAACGATGATTTCAATTGTTCTCGTCAAAGTTCAAATAAAAGTGACACAATATCTGTTAAAGAAAATGGTATAAAAACTAAAAAAAGTTAAACGCTTTCTTACGCGAAGCATAAAAGAAATATATCAGTATTTTATAAAAGAAAATTCTGAAATTAAAACCAAAATCGGTAATTCAGCATTCTATGCCTTAAGACCAAAGTGGGTTATATCCCCATCCAAGCAACGATTCGTGTCTTTGCGTTTATTGCGAGAACCTGAAACTTTTGTTGAATGCTTTGAGTCAATATAAAGAGGAGAATAAACATGACATTTTGGATTTGGAATTGAAAATATATTCTTCACTTTTTTGTTCAAAAGATGATATGAAATGTGTACTAAGAGAATGTAGAGAATGTCCAATTGGAGAAAGTATTGATTTTGACAGGAGAAGATTTACATGAAGAAATAACTTACGGTGTTTAGGAAAAATCAGATTTGCTAAATAAAATTAGCACAATTGAAGATTCTTAATTGAGTTAAGAAAGCACGCTCTCACTGTAAGTACTCATAAAATGGTTAAAGAAATTCAACGTGTTACAATTTAAGAGGTTAAACTTTTAGCAAAAAAAATTAATCCTAATTAGTTATTCATGTTGATTTTACAGAAAATTGGACAGTCCTACTTCATAATGAAATTTAAAGCTACTATTGGAGTAAAAACCAATTATCAATATTCACATCAGTATGCTATTTTGTAACCGATAAAACAGTCAGTTATGTCATAGCCTCTGACGATATTAAACATGATTTTGTAAATGATAAAACAGTCAGTTATGTCATCTCTGACGATATTAAACACGATTCGTCTCACGCCACAAATTGAAAATTTTAATAAATAACAAAAATAAAATTTTTATTTTAACAAGACCAGAAAAAAAAAGAAAACCTTATGTATTTCTTATCTAAATATCAGTTTTTATTTAATTTTAACATTTTCGTAAATTTAAAATCGTCATAACTTGGGGCCCAACTGATAAAAAATTTTGATCGGGGGTTTATTTTTAAGATTTTTGTTAATTTTTTTGATAAATTAATAAATGAAAGCATGAGCAAAATGCAAAAAAGACGTAATAGTTGGAAAAATGGCATGATGCGCCATGGTATCAATGCTTTAAATGGAAAATATAAAAAAAGCATTTAAAAATCTGTTTGAAGAAAATAAAGCAAAATCGCATATTCTTACCTATCCTAAAAATTAGTATTTTTCATTTATAAAAACATACAAAAATTAAAAAAAAAATATAGTTTCTGAGAAAATCGCGTTTGAAAAAATCGCTTTTTTCTGTTTTTTATAAATAACTCAGAGAGATCAACTCGCATTGCAAGAACCGAAACGGCGGTTAAAACTAGACTGAATTCCGCACATTTTCATTAAAAGAACGTCTAAAGAGGTCAGAAATTGACGGAGCTACGGCAATTTGAAAATTGAGGTTCACTTTTAATTTTTCAATTTTCATTTTTACATCCAACACTAAATACGCTGTAGCGAGAAAAAAACATATTTCCGAGCATTCTGTTAGGAAAATTTTATGTTCATATACGTATTTGGAGGTATTTATCACTTAGAAGTGTAAAAAATTCGATCAGTGACGGCTTGCATGAATCTGAGTGGAATTAGCCATTTGATTTTTAAATTATTGACAATATTTATTAAAATCTATAATAAAATATATGAAAATTTAAAAATACAAATTAAATTCATTACAGTTACTTTAAACTTTCATAAAGATTTTATTCATAAAAATAAATACAGTTTAGTTGAGCCCGCTTTTTTTCAGTTAATTAAGTGGTCATGGTTGTGGTTGGAAAAAGGTGAAATATGCAACACAAGAGTAAAGTCTATTTCTCCCTCGAGAAGTTACTTCTCTCTCTACGGTCGGATCGCAAACTTTCCCAAGAGAAAAATATATAACTTTACTCTCTAGTTGCATAATGTACTATTATCTTTAAATGAAACAGAAATTTTTCTGTAGCGTTTCTAAAGAATTCATATAATAAGAGCTAAAAGTTCCTGCGCGTTTATTTTAGATTATAAATTATGAAAGTATTACGATGAAGAATGTTCAGCTAGGATAT
Organism: Anastatus disparis; assembly: GCA_017163975.1. Lineage (NCBI taxonomy): Eukaryota > Metazoa > Arthropoda > Insecta > Hymenoptera > Eupelmidae > Anastatus > Anastatus disparis. The sequence goes on from JAFFSR010000282.1 coordinate 419,029, forward strand.
CTATGATTCGGATTTCACAGATTGATTACGGCAGAAAAGCGGCAAACTTTGAGCTATTTTACGATGGTTTAAGTCATTTTTTTCATTGATTCTTTAAGTTTTTAAGGTTTAGAAATTGTGCCTTATTGAGAATACTACATACATGTTAATATTTTTAGCATGTAACATATTATCAAATTTCTGAAGGTATGCCGCTAATTTTTTTTTCAAGTTGGCGGTGTACTTACTTTTTTAAGGAAATTATGCAGCGGCAAAATATTAGATTTCACGGATAATTTACGGCAAAGTATCCACTCGTTACTTTTTGCTTTGCAGTGATTTTTCACTTACTCTAATAGTGTGTACTCACTTTTCTCATTATATTGTGCTGCGTAAAAATTATCTAATTTTACGAATATTTTACGGAAAATTTACGGCAAATATCCACTTGCTACTTTTCACTCTCCAGTGATATTTTACATAATACCATACTAATGAGATCATGAATTATGAAAGTATTACGATGAAGAACGTTCAGCTAAGATATCGGAAATTCGGATTTGACAGATTGATTACGGCAAAAAAGTGAAAAATTTTGAGCTATTTTACGATTGTTTAACAAGGAGAGTATTTGACCTTCAGGAAATGGATTCGGTTGAAACAGCAGGATGTGATTTTTTTATTAAAAAAAATAAACCCGTGTTTTTTCTTTTGTGCTAATAAGCCCTATAGACAGAGATATAAACATTTCTTCGAAAATGAAGTGAAAAGAAGTCGTTATAAGAACTTGAATAACTAAACAACTAAAACTCTTACAGAAAATTGTATGAAAAATAAAAGAGAGTACAGGTTAAAAACTTTAACTTAAGCTTTGTTGCATTAAAAAATCTCATATGGTTCAAAAGTTACAGGTGATTGAAAAATGCTAATAAAATAGTATAAAAACTTGATCGTATGTTACATGCTAAAAATATTAATAAATCTATAGTAATTTTCAATTAGGCACAACTTTTGAACTACAGAAGCTTTTTTAATACAATAAGGCTTAAAATAAAGCTTTTAACTTGTACTTTTTTCTATTTTATATACATTTTTCTGTAAAATTTTTAGTTGTATAGCTATTTAAGTTCTTATAAACGCTTTTTTTCTCTATATTTTCTAAAAAATATCTATATCTCCGTCTATAGGGTCTATTAGCACAAAAGAAAAAACACGGGTTTATTTTTTTTCCATCAAAGAATTATATCCTACAGTTTCAGCCAAATCCGTTTCCCGGAGGTCAAATATTCTCCTTCTAAGTCATTTTTTTCACTGATTTCTGAAGGTACACCGCTATTTTTTTTTAAGTTGGCGGTGTACTCACTTTTTTAAGGAAATTATGCCGCGGCAAAATATTGGATTTCACGGATAATTTACGGCAAATTGTCTAATCGCTATTTTTGTAGTACAGAGAAAGTACTGAGCTAACTTTAGGGGAGTCCTTTTTATTATAATTTCAAAAAAATGTTTATATTTCTGTCTATAGGGCCGATTAAAAGAAAAGAAAAAACACAGGTTTATTTTTTTTTCATCAAAAAATCATATGCTGCAATTTCAGCCAAATCCGTTTTCCGAAAGTCGGGTACTCTCCTAGTTAGTATAATATTTTCTTAGATATTTCAGTTTAGATCTTTCAATTTAAATATATAGAAAGTAGCTTTGGAAAAAGTAAACTATATTCAATATTAAATAATTTTTTATCAATAAAATATAATGAACAATTTCTAAATTTGCATTAAAGTTTATAACTATTTAAAAAAAATCAATAATATATATTTATACTTTTTAGTAGAGTAATATAATGATGCTTTTGTAAGTCCTTTAAACGACTTTTATTGCTGTACCGACTGTTTAATTTTCCTCGATTTTGTTTTTAATTAGATAATTATACCACATAAAAAGTTAGATTTAATATCATTTAATATTATTTTTAGTCAAATAATTTTCAGGTTGTGATTTAAAAAATTATCGAGTGCTAAACGAATTTGATCTATAATATAGAGAATAACATTTATACAAAAGATATTTAATAATTTATTGTTTATATCTATAATGCATTCTAACGTATGCATTGTAGTGTTATTAAAATGTTTGATATACGAGCACAATTTGGTTTTTTTTCTACATTCATTTTTAACCTTCGAGCATATACTACTGGAGGAAGCCTCCCAGCTAATAACTACGTTACAAGGCGAAGAGAGAAAAAGCTTCTATTTTGGTACGTGCTATCTCTCTCTCACTTTCTTAGTGGGAAACAGAAACAGCCAATCAAATCAGGCGAGAGAGAGACAGCACGTACCAAAATAGAGACTTTCTCTCTCTTCGCCTTGTAACGCTTTCTGCCATTCGGAGGCTTCCTCCAGTAGTATATGCTCGAAGTTTTTAACTAATCAGTTTTCAAACTAGAATACAGTAAATAAAAATAAGATATTTTATACAAATGTTAATTACAAAATACGATACTAGTATACTGTACTGCTTCCAATTTAATGTTTTTAGCCACATTCTTTTTTAACAAATAATTAGAGTTGTAACACATACACACGTACAAACACGTACGAACCCGTACACACATGGAAAAACAGGTGTACACGAGCATACCCGTACAAATACGTACAAAAACGAAAACACACGAAGGAATACGTAAAAACATACCCAAACACGTACACATACGTACACATGCAAACGCGTACACACACTTACAAACACGTAAGAACCCGTACACACATGCAAATACGCGTACACAAACACACGTACAATCACGTTGAAACCCGTACAGACACATACACGCACGTACAAGCAAGCACACACGAATACACACATATACAAACACGTACAGGCACGTACGAAAACGTACAAACACATGCACACATCTACAAACACGTACAGACACGTACACACACGTACAAACATGTGCAAACACCTACACACACGTACGGATACGTACGAACATGTAGAAACACGTACACACACATAGAAACACATACTCACTTGCACAAACACGTAAAAACACGAATACTCACATACAAACACGTACACACTTGTACAATCACATGAAAACACGTACGGACACGTAGAAACACGTATCTTCGCATACACATACGTGCACACACCTACAAACACGTACGAACATGTACAAACACATACACACACGTACGAACACGTAAAAACACGTACAGACGTGTATACACTTGTACAATCACGTGGAAACATGTACAGACACGTACACACACATACATATACGAACACATACGTACAGACACGTAGAAACACGTAGAAACACGTAAGAACACGTATACACACGTAGGAACACGCACAATCACGTAAAGACACGTACAAACACGTACACTTACGTATAGATACCTACTAACATCTAAAAATTTTCTGTAATGTCACAACTATGTCACAGATAGAAAAATAATTCCAATTTTCAAAATTTAAAACGCTCCAAAACGTTTAAATTAACGTTATAGCACGTTTTTATATACACTGTAAAAAAAATAGCGGGAAATCACGTCGTTGGTCGACGATTTCAATGCGACCATGCACCGTCGAGGTTATTTAACTTCGTTCAACGGCGACATTTTAACGTGCTTTGTGTGATTTCACGTAAACTGAACACAAAATTTTTAGGTTAAGTCAGTTAGATGTCGCGCTTCAACGATGTTAAATAACATCGACGGTGCATGGTCGCATAGGCCAGTCAATAGACCGAAAAAAAGTCTTTTTTTGCTAAAATTAGTAACTGACAACGACCTATGCGATCATTTAAAAGATAGTCCGTAGATGTTTACTTATATGTTTTGGACTAGCAATTATGATTTATTAATTAGTTATTCACAAATTAGTACAAAAAAACGCGTTTTTTTTGTTTTTTGTTAATAAAACGAAAACTATTTGACGAATTATTATGGTCTCAATAGGAAAGTTGTAGAGAATTGAATTTTCAACAAAACGAGAGGTCAAACAATCCAATCAGTTCATTATAACCGAAGAAAATTCGGAAAAACCGGAAAATTTTTAATTTTTTTTTTAATTTATAACTCTGTTGTTTATTAATATTAAGAGCTAAAATTTGGCACAGAATTAGATAATTATATCTACTTATAACATGCCAAAGGCAGGTACTATCGGATAATTAGTTTCTGCGCAATTTCAATTTCAATTTTTTTTTCGGCATTCTTCCCTTCTTTATATTACCGATTGAGAACGTCGTACATACATTTTTAAAAGGGTTTCGAAAACTAGAAACAATATACTATTAAACGTAAATTCTAAGTTTTTATTAAAATTGTGAAAAATGACTGAGATACATGCATTTTACCAAAATATGCACTTTTTATAAACATGCATTTTTCTCAAAATGGCCATCTTTTTTTTGTTTAAATTTTTGGGCTAATAGAATACCAAATTACCTATCTAATGGTAGCTGTTTGATCCCGTATTTTTTGTTTGGAGCAAGAAAACAATTCACAAATTTTATTGTTAAAAAATGCTTGTATATACGTTCGCAAGTCTTAAGCAATCTACATTCAAACGCTGTCGCACGCTTCGCTCATCATTTGTATACATTTGTATTTATGTTTATACTATCAATAGTGATATATATATATATATATATATATATATATATATATATATATATATATATATATATATATATATATATATAAGTGTATGTGAAATAAATAATTCTATTCGTGTATATCTAGTAGGTAGTAAGTATCTAGTGAGTCTCTTCACTAGATATGTACCTAGGGTAGCCACTAGGGGAGAGATCAAGGACTTCGCGGTGCCCTTCATGCGTACTGAGACTAGAAGAAATTCCTTTCAAGTTCAAGGTGCGCATTTTTGGAACTCCCTGCCTGCTTATATAAAAAATCTTCCATCGCTCGGCAGGTTTAAGTCGGCTTTGAGGACGTACTTACTCGACCTCGAGTGAAATTAATTTTAAGTATTTTAATTCTTGTGTTAATTTATTTTGTTTTGTCCTATATATAGATGGTGTAAATGTATTTATTAGCGTGAATGATGGATGAATGTATGCGGAAAGTATGAGTGGTTCTGTTTTTATTAGAAGTCATGACATCTTCGGTATTGTTTTTAAATGTAATTATTATTTTATTTTTTAATTATTTACTATTATTTTGTTAGTGTATTGTTCAATTTTATTTTTATAGTATTGTCCAATTTTATTTTTATTGATGTCATGACAGTGATTCCTCTTTTAAATTATGTATTTTAATTTAATGACTGATAGATATTTAAGACTGTTTTTTATTGTAATTTATGTTTTCTGCGTGTATTTAGAATAGTCTGTGATATCACTTTTACATGGTGACTTACTGATACAGTATTATATATTAATTTTAATAATTGACTGTGATATCTTATCTTATTATGTGCAATACTTTTTATAGAATTATTACTTACTATTTCATGTATTACACGCCTTTTTGTACTCTTTTTACAAAATAAATATCTATATCTATCTATATCTATATTATGTATGTTTCGATGCACAAACAATAGGAGGCCAACTCGCGGATAAATACATCGCGTAACCAAAACAGCATATTGGAACTGTTATATAGAAGCTAGTTATTCTTACGACTGATTTGAAAGGTGCTTCTCAGGCTTGTGAAAAAGTAAACAAAACTGTGCAATTGCAATGTCTGAAATTTACTCTTCTGAAAGAATTTTATGTCCTGATTTACTTCAAATGCATAAAAAAGTAGTTTATAAGAGCAGGAACTTACGCTTTAGACCGTTGGAAGATTCAGCCATTCATTTGGCACGTAATTTTCCCTTTAATTTTCAGGTATTACAGTTTTTCTTTTTTGGGGTAAGACGCATCCAGGTAAAACTGTATGAAAACTCTCATTTCATTCATATATTCGCTCCGGTGTCTTTGGAATAAAATTATCATCTTTTTTTACTAAAAAGTTCAGTGATTTAATTTTCAGATGCACACTTAAGATCACTTAAAATCATTTTTGATATGCGTTCATAAAAATTCGTGCATACATTAGTAGATGGCAGTATTGTTAAATCTGGATAAAGTCGTGCCAAATTGATGGCTAAATCTTTCAACGGTATAAAACGTAAGTTACTGCTCTTATAAACTATCTTCTTATGTATTTGAAAAAAATCAGACATCAAATTCTTCTAGAAGAGTAAATTTCGGACATTGTAATTGCACAGTTTTGTTTACTTTTTCACAAGCCCGAGAAGTACCTTTCAAATCAGTCGTAAGAATAACTAGCTTCTATATAATAGTTTCAATATGTCCGCGAGTTGGCCTCCTATTGTAGATTGCATTGTGAAAAAGTGCATTTTTTGGTAAAATGCATATATCTCAGTCATTTTTCAGTTTTTTTTTTTTTTAAATTTCTTGCACTGAATTGAAGAGAGCTTGAAACGAAATGAAACAAAAAAAGGATTACCGAAATTCATTGAAAATTGGTAAAACGATAGTCCTCTAAAGTTATTCCTCTAAAGTCAACTTTTTCAGTTTAAACATTTAGTTTTTGTATGCAATTTTTAAATGTGCATATCTTATGCAATTTTGATATTTCAGCAAAAAGAAAAAATACGTGTCTCCTTATTTTTAGAGTAGAATAACATACTCCATCGGTGCAGTGATTGGTGATTTGAGTGTATACAGGCTGTTCGATTTCAAATGGAATCAGTCATGAGCAGATTTTTTTTTGGACCTGCATTATAATATAATAGTATAGATTATTACATTTGACCCAAATATACACTCGGCACAACAATTAGCGGGTCATCTAAAATTTTCTAAAAAATTTGCATTTTTCAAACAATTATAACTCCGTCAATTTTTATCGAAATCATTCCTTTTTTTTTTAAATTCAAGGTCAAAAGTTCAACTTTTTGAATATTGAATTAAAAAAAATTTTCAATCAAAACAGATGACTCTGTTGTCAATTGTTTAAAATTATCAAATTTTGCAAAAAAAAAAACTCAACTTTAAACCATTGAATCGGCTTTAAAACTGTTAGTTCAGGATATTTTTACAACAGAATTTGAAAATTTAGAATCTCCTGTAAAATTTAAAAAAAAAAACATCGAAATGCAATGATTTTTCATAAGGTTATGGGCATTTAAAAAAAAGAAAGGTTTTTTTAATTTTTCGATCATAACTTTGACTGTATTCGTCGAAATTGGTTCTTTTTTTTTTTAAATTAAAGCTGAAAACTGTACCCTTTTGAATCTGTTATTCAAAACCCTTTTTAGCGAGACTGATGAAAAATAAACGCATGAATAAACAACACGAATAAACGTGGAAAACTGCTATACATTGAACAAGCATACGCACTCATGTATAAAAGTGTTATTATATTGTTTGATACTTGTCAACGCATAGCAGATTTTATACGAAATTATTACAAAAATTTATCTGAGTTTTAACAAAATTAAACATCAGATTCATACTGATTGCATCACCGCCGGCATTAGCATTACCCAGGATGTACCGCGTCTATAACCTCCAATTTCAAGATAGCCTGACCATACTCTTTGGACTATAGATTGACTGACTCCAAACTGCCGAGAACAAAAGCGTTGACTGAAGTTTTGTTGTAGAAGAATAACAATTTGTGCTGCAGTTGCTTCCGAGACTTGGCGTGGCATGTTTACAATAGTTTTGAATTTTCATACAAAAATGTGTTATAATAAATTTAAATATTCAAAATCTATTAGCTTCAATCATTAGGTAATCAGTAGTAATCAATAATTCAAAAATAGGAAAATCAAATTTAATGTCGACAATATTTAGGTATTATTAAAATTGAAATATCTGAAAATTCTTGTAAAGTCTGTAGTTACGTTAACAATTGCTAAACAATACTTCTATACATGAGTGTGTATGCTCATCCAATATATAGAACTTTATCACATGTTTATTCATGCGTTTATTAAAAAGGGTTTTAAATAACAGATTTAACAAGCTTAAGTTTTCAGCTTCAATTTAAAAAAAAAAAAGAACCAATTTCGACGAATACAGTCAGAGTTATGATCGAAAAACTAAAAAAACCTCTTTTTTTTTAAATGCCCATGACTTTGTGAAAAATCATTGCATTTCGATGTTTTTTTTTAATTTTTCAGGAGATTCCAAATTTTCAAATTCAAATGTAAAAATATCCTGAACTAGCAATTTTAAAGCCGATTCAATGGTTTAAAGTTGAATTTTTTTTTTTGCAAAATTTGATAATTTTAAACCATTGACAACAGCGCTATCTGTTTTGATTGAAAAAAATTTTTAATGCAATATTCAAAAAGTTGATGAAAATTGACGGAGTTATAACTGTTTGAAAAATGCAAATTTTTTAGAAAATTTTAGGTGACCCGCTAATTGTTGTGCCGAGCGTAATTCATATACACAATTTTTTATATATGCTATTCACGGGGACAAGCTATGTGACTCAAAAGGGTCATACGATTTTGTACTGTTACATTATTTAATTCACGTATGTTTAATAAAATTTTTTAATAAAATTTTTCTGATATTAATATACTCTAATAGGATTTTTTTTAGTTTCTGAAGCATAATAATACTGTAGAATGTAAAGTAAAAATCAAATTTACAAAATCTTTTTAAAGTTTAAAACCACGCTTTCTACTGGTTGTCACTCTCAATAGAGTCTCACTATACGGTCTATTATTTTATGTGCTATTTTATTAATTGTTAAAAATATCTCTGGAAAATCATTGTGTCAAATTACGAATATTACTTTCCAATGTGAGTTTTTAAATTCATTTTGTATAGTTCTATTGAAGTTAAAATGAAATCCTTTTGATTAAAAAAAAAATTGTCTTCAAAAAGCTCAATAAGATGTTGCATGAAAAGTTTTTTTTAAGAAGTACACTTCACCTGTACTCATCAATTTGGCCCATCTTTTCATTATATTGCAAAACATGAGCAAAAGAAATGCTTTAGCTTGTAGTATTTACCATGAAGATTATTCAGTTGAATTTTCGAATCAATTCATTCATTAGTTTTTCAAAATTTTGGATTTCAATATTTATATATTGAAATTTTTAAATTATGTACAAGAAATCTAAAATTCTGAGAAACTAATGAATTTATTTCAAAATTTTTCTGAATAATTTTTATGGTACACACTACTAGTTTAAACATTTATTTTCTTAAAATTTTGCAATAAAATACACGTATAGGTGTAGTATTTATTCTACATCTTCTTAAATCAATTATATCCGACATTTAGAAAAGGAAAAAATAAAGGAGCTGCTTTTATTTTATGATAAAAATAAAAACTTAAAGAGATAGAGGCAATTGAAAATTGGTGTGACGCCACGAGTACAGATGAACTCGTGACGTCATATACATTGGCGCTATATCTATATATATTAAAATTGTATTAACTTAAGTTAAAGTAACTAACTCAATACTGACTACAACTTTTGCAATTCATCATATTTTAAAAAACGAAAAATACGGGTCTTTTATTTTTTTATATTCTACCTGACGGATGTAATGCATTTTACCATGTAAGGTCCCAATTTGTCTATAAGTTATAGGAAAATAAAAATTGTTTTAAAAATAAGCATAAAATCAAACTTAAATTTCCATCGATTATTACGCTTATTTCTCTTGTCTTTCATTTTCCTATACCTTTTGAACAAATTGAGCTGTTCAAATACAATGCATTTTGAACCAAAAAGATTTAATCTCAACTTTTACTAGAATGTTGAGGAATGAACTTGGAATATAATTCTGAAGAGATTGTTTATCCTGATCTTCCTTCAACGTCTTCTCTAGTACCACATAGTGAAAATTTGCTCGTAAGGTCTTGTTTAAAGCTTGATAGCATTGAGATTCAAGCTTTACAAAACTCTACGGAATCAGTGCACCACTGACTCACACCGGTGACAGTGAATTCACTGAGAAATCGCAACGTCTTGGACCACATCTCATCAGCTCGACAAAATTTTATGATTTAATACGAGACCTCAACCTGTCGAAGCAGAGCTTCTGGGTCCGCGATTAAAGTAATGGAATTCGCTTGATGATGATGTGAGAATTACTGATCAAAGACAGCTTCATTCGAGTTTTTACTACGTTTTTGTTAAAGAAGATGGATTTTGTTACTGCAATGACGTGATTGGTTTGTCTAAGGAAATTGGAATACCTTGCATTCCTTTTTATGGGTAACTTTTCATCGATAGCTCTTCAAAAAATTTAAAAGCTGTTCTCCACAATCGAAATTAATTTCCCAGTCTCCTTTTAGCAAGTCTGTACTTCTTAAAGAAAGTTACGATAGTGTGAAAATGATACTAGAACAATTAAAATACACAGAATACAACTGGCCAATAATTGAATATTTCAAAATAGTTGTTTTTCTGATGGGAACGCAAAATGGATATACTAAATATGCTTGTCACCTGTGTTTATGGGACAGTGTAGCAGATTCAGTACACTATCAACAGCGTATATGGCCTAAGCGAGTCGACTTTCAGGTAGGAAAGCTTAATGTCAAGCTGGAACGAATTGTAGCACCTAGCACTATATTGATGCCACCGTTACATATAAAACTAGGCTTGATGAAACAGTTTGTGAAAGCATTGGATCAAAATTCTAAAACTTTTGAGTATTTAAAAGGATTTTTCCCTAAATTAACTGAGGCCGAATTTAAAGCGGGTATTTTTGACGGATCATAAATAAAAAAAATAATAAACCGTGATGAATTCACTAATTTACTCAATACAAATGAAAAAGCCTAGAAAAGTCTTAAAAAAGTCATTGAAGGTTTCCTTAGAAACAATAGAGCTGGCAGTTATCGAGAATTGATTGACACTATGCTTGAAAGTTTTTAAACTATGGGCTGCAGAATGTGTCAAACTTCATATGCTTGTATGCTCACCTAAATAGATTGTAAGATAATATGAGTGTCTACTCAAAGGAGCAAGGAGAATCAAGTTTTCACCAGGATATAAAGGACTTTGAACAACGCTACCAAGGACAGTACAATGAAAATATGATGGGCGATTACATTTGGTGTTTAATACGAAAATGTTCAAACAAACATAAGAAAATGACTTGAAGTATTCATTTTTAAATTAAATTTTTACTGAATTTGTAACTGTATTATATTATTAATCATTATTTTGATATAAAAAAATATTTACTTACCCGATAAATTTTTTATTTCAATAATCATAAAATCCCGAAAAAACTGGTCATTCCGTTTTAATTTCCGAAAATTGCTCTGGTTTATACAGAAGCAAACTTTAAAACTAAAATTTAACACGAGTCAGACCCAAAAATCATGTTGACCGGTGTTATTTAACTATTATTAAAGTATCATTAAATTATTATTAAACTATTATTATTTAAATTGCAAAGGCTTTGAAGTTTGAATTTCTATGTAAAATATTCATAGTTATTATAACTATAAGAATAAAATGTTCGTTTGGAAAAACTGTTTATTAAAATTCGTTAAACTTTTTTTATAAACAATAAAAAAATAGAATAGACGGTTTAAGCTAAATTTTCGTAAAAAAAATTGTTAATTACTTTTCATTTCTTTTTTTTTTTTCATTTTACGTTAAAGAAAAATCATTTAGAGCAACAATCCATTATTTGCTTTTTGTATAATATTGAATTTAATGTAAATTAAAGGAGTAGTACATTTCGTAACGGGTATGAAAAAGCTTTATTTACGAAACGAGAAGTTTACTGTCGTAACGAGTTTCGTAAAAAAGTCTTTTCATATTAGTTGTGAACCGTATTTTTAGCCACAAGAGCCAAAAAAGCTGTTAAGTTGCGATTTTGAGGTTAGAATAGTAAAAAATATATTTATTTACTTTTTTCTCATAGAGTTAATTATTAGGTTTGGATGAAATTCAATGGAGGTCAAAAAGCCCAATGCTAGTAGACAGTTAAAAAAAAAAGAGAATACATTTATTTTATATTAGAAAGTTTAAAGATTTTTTATTGTATTGATTGATTTAATAAAAAAATTGTAGTGTTTTATTATAATAAAAAAGGATTATTGGAGATACAAAATAATAAACAAATAGTATATTAACTGCAAATCGAGTACATCTGTTCTTTTCTAATCAGAGAATTGATTTTTTTACAAAAACTATCAATTTGAGAAAGCTGCATTTTGTATAAAAAAGTAATGTTTTCATTGATAAGAAAGAATTGATTTTATCGCTTCGTTTTTGAGAAAACCTTGAAAAACTTAAAACATAGAGGTTAGAGTAAACAATTTGAGTTCTCAAGGTTTTCTTGAAAATAAAGCAATAAAATTAATTATTTCTTATCAAAGAAAATTTTGCTTTTTTTTTGATACGAGATGCGGCTTTCACTTCATCTTTTGCTATAGTTATTAGTTTTTGCAAAAAATTAATTCTTTGATTAGAAAAGGACGAAGACACGTGACCTCCTCTTAAAGTGGGTGTAGCTCACTGTGACTCGAGGAAGACTGCCGGAAGGCACATACATATAGTGTCGCTTGCAAAATGAGTGACGTGATCTCGCACAGTAAAGTAATTTTAGCCATTGCGCCCACCTCTCTTCTGTTAAGAAGAGATACCCCTTTTGAATAAGTATTTAAGCGAACTGTATAGTATGGATAGGTAATTTTAATAAATCATTTCACATCATATGCATAAAGAGTTATAATGTGACTGATAAATTCACTTTTCACGAGTAAGCTTTGGGATTTGAAATCAGAGAATGTAAATTACAATATTAATATAGATTAGTATAAAAGTTATTACATATTCATTTGAAATTGACTATATTTATAGTTATGATGCACCTTATGTTTACAATATTACAAATATTTTATCACGCTATTACAATTTTTGAGATACAATCAAATCTCAAAATTAAATCATTGTAGCATCCATACCTTACTCTTATAATCGATTACAAGTTATTTAATTTTTTGAACATTTAGTTAAATATTTATTTAGAAGTCTATTACGATTATATGTAAACTAAAATTACTGAAATTATTCATCTTTAAAAATATAAAATTGTTGATATTACAGCTTTATTCATTTTCATCATCTGACGCTACTAAAAGAATTAATTCAGTTATTGGTCTTTTTAAAATAATCGTTTTGTTTCTCTTTTCTTCGTTCTACTTTGTGCTCTACAACCCTGGGCAGCCCGTCACTTCCTGTGTAGATTTTGATAACCCTGGCCAATAGCTATTGGGCTGGAGGGGTTATTTCGTCTTTGATAAGAACTAAGAACTTTATCATTATTTTACGTTGGAGCGTTCTCCATTTGCCTCTTTGTTGAAGGCATTTGAAGCATTTTTAGCATCATATGTCAGCGTTTTGTTAAGAGCAGGCCAGAGTAGAATCTGATACCAACCGAGTAAAAATTGAGTTTTTTTGTTATTTGCTCAAGTATTAATCGGTGTATCTACAAATTGAAGGTTAAGCGCAATAGATATTATTATGATGAGCCGGGCTGTGGCACAGTCGGTAGGAGCGTTGGATTCGTATTCTCGGGGGACCGTGGATCGAATCCCGCTCTCAACTGTTTTTCACTTACGAGCTCCGTCGTTAAAGGACGAAAAGTAACTCAGTTCCAAAGGCAGCTGGCTTGCGTCCTAGTGGATCGGGGTTCGACTCCCTGGGAAAATTGGAAAAAACAATTTTCGTAGTTTTCCGTAGGGAAGAGAACCTGAAGAACACAAAAATACAAAATAGAGAGTTCCTTGGAACAATACAAAAAAATTTAATAGTAAAAAGTCCTCTCGGGACAAAAATAATTAATAAAAATAAAAAATGATGATGGCTTATGATGATAAGTCGAAAGGCCAATTAAAGAAAGAAAAAGAAGAAGAAGAAATTATTATTACAAATATGTATGCACAAGAAAAAAAAATCTACCGATTTGTTTTTGAGATAAGTAAGGAACGCCAAAGTAAAAGTTTATGTTTATAATATTTTCGCGTTCCTTACTTTTCTCAAAAATTAATCGGTAGATTTTTTTTTCTTGTGCATACATATTTGTAATAATAATATTTATTGCGCTTAACCTTCAATTTACAGATACACCGATTAATACTTGAATGAATAACAAAAATCTCAATTAGACAAGGACAGCGAATCCGGCCTGCTCTTAAGGGTATTTTTTCGTCTACGTAGTTGTGTTCTGATATAAGACATGAATCTGACCGGCTCAAAAAGGAAGTAGGAGTCAATGATCGAAGATCATAAGGATCGTCCGTTATCGGGACAGGAAGTCTTGAATTCATGCAGGTTTCTACTTAATATAATAAAGTAATAAATTCTTCAAATATCCCTCCAAAACGCGGGGTGCCAGTACATCAAATTTCCACGTAGTATCGTCGTTGGCAAGAGCCAATCTCAATGGCTTACAATGCTCTGATGATACTTTGTACAACTTCTTTAATTTTTTATCTGCTCCCATGAAGATTATTCTTTGATCACTTAAAAGAAGTTTGCAGTGTCCTCATCGCGCACATAAATGTCTGAATGCTGCTAAAAACGCTTGAGAGTCGTATCTGGAGACAGCTTCTAAGTGTACTGCTCGTGTTTTGAGGTATATAAAAATGCTAATATATCTTTTATAAGAACTCCGTCCTCTTTCGGGAAAGACGCGAATGAAATAAGGATCAGTGTAGTCAACGCCTGACTGACTAAATGGTCGTCCTGGATTTACTCTTTCTGTCGATAAGTTTTCCATTAATTGATAATGATCTGACGTCTTGTAGCGAATACAAAAGGGACACATTTTTGGATGATCTTTTTCACACTTTGGGGACCCTTAATTATCCAATAATTCAAGCGAAGATTAGAAAGTGTAAGCCGTACATCTCCATGAAGCACTCTTGCATGTCACTCTTTAATGATAAGTGACGTGAATTTTTTTCTGAGGGCAATATTAATGGATATTTTTGATTGTAATCTAAGATGGAATGTTTCAACTGTCCGCGAACTCTGAGTAGGCCTTGGTCCAGTGATGGATTTAGCGCTGATATTTTTCAATGTTTTTATTTTCTTCGAGTGACTTAAACACTTTACCAAAACAAGTTCTTTGTGTCAAAAATACCCAAATTAATCGAGCACGAATCAATTCTAACTATGTAATTGTAACACTATTTTTTTTTTTTAAATTAGAAACCAGGTTTGTTGACATGTAGACGTTTCTTTTAAATGGATTCGTAAAAAAATAGAAGCGTAGAACATATGCTGTAACTCGTAGGAGGCTCAACAATGTAGATCGTCTATTTAATGATTCCATCAATCCCAATTCGTTGTTGACCGTCTTTGTATTCACAGTTTGGATTTTAACTGTTTCATGATACATCAATTTAGTGCATTTTAAGTCTACTTCAAGAAGTAAAGCAGGCCATTCACTTTCATTTTCTTGTAACCATTTAGGCCCCGCCCACCAAAGCTTCAGAGCTTTCAAGTAAGAAGGTATTATCCCTCTTGAAATTATATCTGCGGGATTCTCTCGAGACTGAACATGTCTCCATGAGGCCCCAGGTACAAGTTCATAAATTTGTGAGCACCTGTTTGCAATAAATGTTTCTTATTTAGAGAGGTGCTCTCGTAACCAATGCAAAGTATCAAGTGAATC
Organism: Anastatus disparis; assembly: GCA_017163975.1. Classification (NCBI taxonomy): domain Eukaryota; kingdom Metazoa; phylum Arthropoda; class Insecta; order Hymenoptera; family Eupelmidae; genus Anastatus; species Anastatus disparis. The sequence continues at coordinate 434,672 of JAFFSR010000282.1, forward strand.
TGTCTAAAGGATAACTTCTAAATCTTCTGTGTTAAATAAGTCCATTATGTGAGTTCCAATCTTGGAATGGTTAGTATTTTTATTGGTGCTAGCTTGGAGCGTGCAACTATTAATTCTGTTTTTATACCAGTCTCTGATACGCTTCGTAGATATACTGCTGCTCCATATGCATTTGTTGAAGCATCAGAAAATCCGTGTAACTGTATAGATAGAGAATTAGTAATATATCCTAACCATCGAGTTATTTTTATCCCCAAAACAGTTTCTAATTTAATACACCATTCATTCCATTTTTTTCTAAATCTGTGGGCAAAGGACTATCCCAATCAAGTTGTAATAGCCGAAGTTTTTGCATGATAATCCTGGCATAAATGACAATTTAATCCAAAAGACTAAGAGGATCAAACAGTTGAGCTATTTTGGAGGGCACCTTTCTCTTTGCCCATTGAATAGGAGTGTTTTCGATTTTTGGTACAAATTGAAATGAGTCTGATTTTGGCCACCAACATAATTCTAGTATGGCAAAGTGATTGTCTCCCTTAAAGTGACGTTAGCTAAAATTTTTGTTAGTTCAAATCCGTCCACCATGCACAAATCTTTTACTTGAGTTAATTTCTTGCGAGCGGATTGAATGCTGTGATCCCCTGTTAGTATGTCATCCATATACGTTTCTTTTCTTAATATTTCTGCTCCCAAGAGCAGATTAGACCTTTCATCTTGTGCTAGCTGTTTAATAAAGTGGTTTGATAAAAATGTACTTGAGGCTAAACCATATATTACTGTATTTAAACAATAGACTTGTAAAGGTGAATTATGATCAAATCTCTAAATAATCAATTGGAATTTTCTATCAATCTTACACATAATAATTTAGCGAATCATTTGTTTTATATTTGCCGTAAATGCAAATCTGTACTTTCTCCAGTTCACAAGTAAAATAGTCAGATTTAGAAGTAAGTTTTTCCCAATATACAAACAGTCATTAAAGCTGATCCCTTCGTTTGTTTTATAAGACCCATTAAAGACTGTACGAAGTTTTTGTAGTAGTACTACTTTCTTTTAAGACTCCGTGATAAGGTAAGAAACAATACAAGTTCATGTTTGGAAAATCTAATTTGTCTAAATCACCCATTAGACTCATGTGACCAGTATAAATGTAATATTTGATAAAGGCATGATAAGAGGTTCTAAATGGTATGTTTCTTTGCAACCTGCGCTCCATTTGCTCAAATAGTTTCAGTGAAGCGTGAAGAGTTTCATTCAGAGGAGGTAATTTTTCAATCCTTAATGGTAATGTTACAACATTATTACCATTACTGTCACGTGAGTAAGTAGTTAAGAACATTTCTTCACATGCCTCTTCTTCTGGTGAATCTGGTTTTTGTTTTGGTATCTCTTCTTGTGTCCAGAATTTTTGTAGCAGTTCTCTTAAGTCTGGTTGTATACTGCAGTGTAACATTGACACAATACCTTCACTATCATCCGGATTCACAACTATTTCTCCTGATATAAACCAGCCAAGTTTTGAATTGATAGCTATTTGTTCGCCTGGTTGTCCTATTATTATTCCTTCTTATATAATTTTAGAGTATGTTTCTACACCTAATAGTATTTTAATGTTTCCATTAGAATTGAATTTAGGATCAGCCAAGTTTAATCCTTCTAAATGTGTCTATTTAGTTTTATTTACTTTTGAAGTTGGGCAATAGTTCTTTAAACTATCTAAAAATTCTTTAAGCTCTTGAAAGGTAGGTGGGTTTGTGCTAATTTGCTGAAAGTCAAGAAAACGACTATATCATCCTAAGTATCAACTTGTCTATCTAGTGCTTTTAGTGCGGTAAGGGGTCCAACTGGCCCTCTCAATAATCGTGAGACTTCTTCTAATGTTTCAGAAACAATTAGTTGTGATGACAATAATGTGATGATATCAGTGTTAACTAAACTCCAATGCTTCAATTTTACTTTGGTGCGAAAGTATTGGAATTCGGAAGTGTTAGGTGAACGCCTATCAATGACTAAGGATTTGAGAATACTTTTAAATGTTGACCATTCCTCAATTATACCTGAAAAGGTAGGAACCGACTACTTTTCTAAACGTGCATCATCGTCCATGTGATCTTGTACTTGTTGATGCTGAAGAGGAGCCACAGGGATTGGCGCAAAAAATGAGTCCAGCAAAACTTGTAATTTACCCATTTGCAGAAGAAATAGACTTTCCGTTTGATCAATCATACTCGATGTAAAGTATTCGTTATCAAGTTCAACTTCTTCCATATTTAAAAACAAGAAATAAGAGTCTTGATATTCTTTCCAATATTATTTAAGAGCCCGCATTTGTACCTTTGTGGCTCCCGGAGTTACATTTTGTGTGCCTCTTTTTTGTAAATTTATATAGCGATTCGTTATTTTTTCATAAAATCTTTTCTGTACATCTAAAAAATCCTGCATTTCGTACTTTTGTGTACGTTTAGTTGCTGAAATTCAATAATTCTGAATTATTTCAATTGTAAATATTTGACTGGATGTGAATTTTCTATAAATTTCAATTTTGTTAACTGTAAGTGTACGACTGGTGTTCAGAAATTCAATAAGTTTCTCAATTATTTCAACAATAAGTGCACGACTGAGGTGATACTCAATATATTTTTTCAAATATTTCAATTAAAGGGAGAGACTTGATTTTATGAGAGCTTTATGCTTGTGCAATCACTTTCAATTTCAAATGATATCAATTGAAAATATAATTTCATAATATTCAATATTCAATTTTAATAATAGTTTTAATTTACAAATTATTAATTGTAAGCGTCGATGTATTATTATATTGATATAAATTTATTTCAATTATATCTAAGTGTTGTAGTTTCATTTAAATAAAAAAAATAATTTTAGGATGAAAGAAAATTTTAATCTTAAATTTTGCAAACTAGAATAATTTTAAGACCTTTCAATTTACTATTGTTCAATTTTAAATAATTTTAACATTACCAATTTCTTTCTTTCAATCAATTTATGTTAATGCAGTCACTTAACCTATTTTGTACGTTTTAAATTTACCTTTAACAAATATTAATATAATCAAATTTATTTTCGTGTGTTCATTCCTACTTTTAACACGTATAATTCAACGGGTAAAATTGATTAACTTAAAATATTATATTTAAACGCCGTATAAATTGCATTTAGCCTTTCTAATATTTTATATGTATTTTGTTAACTAATTAAACAATATATTTATTGCAATTATTAATGCAATCAATTCGACGCTCTTATCGCTGGATATAATCAGCCTAATATTTCATTTACTTAGCTTTTCCACGCTACGTCGCTTTTAAGCTATTCATCCGTTCATAAATATTGTTGCGCCGTGCGCGCTGTTTTTAGTTAGAATGTGAAATATGAAGTAGTGGGAGAAGTCGCCGGCTATCATGTATATGTTTTTTGCAGGGTCCTCCTCCCCTCGCTGCTTTTTGATGTTGTAAATAAATTCCTTTTTTTCCAATAGCCAATCAACTCTAAATGAATGTTTTACTGCTTGAAATTTAGTTTAATTAACTGCAAATAGTAACGCTTGTTCTCGTTATATTTTAAAACAATTGTTTAAAATAATTTATTAGGTATATTTATAATTCTAAACTATTTCAATTTGTGTTTGCAAAGATTATTTTGGACTAATTCTATACAATATTTTAATTTTAATCTTAACAAATTTTTAAGATAATGCTATACTCAAATTTTAGTAGTAATCACGTGCTTTTCAAATACAATTATAATCAATTCAAGATTTTCGTCAACTTAGTAATTGGAACGATCTTACATAGCTATGCGCTGTTTGAGCTTATAGAAAAGATCCGCTGGCAACACTTCTCGTGCTCGCAGTTCTTGTTCTATCTACTTGCTACGTTGTCGTTGCCTTGCCGTTGAACGTTAACGAAAATGAACGATTTGCTGCTTGTTCCAATTTTCGACGAAAATGTTATGAGCTTGCAATTCGTCATGGGCAGTGATCGATCAGCCCACAGTAGATTTTCGTTCGAACTAAAAAGCAAGAAAAATACATCGGTTTAAATTCGTGAAAACAGTTTGAACTTTCCAATACATTTAACAAAAATAATTCTGATTCTGATTGTTATTAAAAAAAATAGTAAATTATATTAAAAAAAAAATGGTTCATTAACAATTATTAAAATAACTATAAAATAAAAAAATTTAATTAAATCGTAAATTGCACTAAATTCAAACATACATTTTTTTCTTGCTTTTTAGTTCTAAGGAAAATCCGCTAGGGGTAGATCGATCACTGCCCATTACGAATTGTGTGAATTTTATGATTCAACAATAACAAATCTCTCAAGTCACACTACACCCGTTTTTTATTTAACCTCATTGAATATGAGTTAATACACATGAAAACCGAAAAGATAGAGTCATGTATTTGCACGTTTTTCTTTTTTTTTCTATTCACTGCTCCCAATTGGTCCAAAGGACCAATGTTTTATTATGATAAAAAAAGATTACTGGAGATACAAAATAATAAACGAATAGTATATTAACTGATTCAAATCCTCTTTATTAGATACTTAATCTTAAAGCGGGTGTAGTTCACCGTGACTCGATAAAGACTGCCGGAAGGCACATACATATAATGTCGCTCACAAAATGAGTCACGTGGTCTCGCACAGTAAAGTAATTTTAGACATGCAGTTACAGATATAAATTGTAATAAATTAAAAATAATTATCAAGTTTTTAAAGTATTAAATAATCAAAAATAATATGTTATAAAAAGATCCATCCGTGATAGAAATGTAGACATAAAAAATGGTGTATACTACAATTTATGGACAATATCAATAGTAATATTTTGTCATGTCAATATTGGCTAATAAATAGTCAATTTTTGTCGAATCTGCAGGGTCTAAATTTTTTGTATAAATAAAAAATACTAATGGTAATATGTTGTCTTTAAAGTGGGTATTTTAACGGGATGTCGTAGTTGTTCTAATCGATTTTTGCTGTTTTTATCTGATTCATATCTCTTTAAATTGACTATTTAGACAAATATAATGACTTGTTCGCGCTAAAGCTACATTAATTTAATCATTTTTGTTAAAAAAAAATGACTTAGATTTGTTATTTTTTCATGAACTTTAAATGAAAATTAGATATCAAGCTCGATAAACCTAACCTCAAAATACTATACATTGAAAGTTTGTTCATAAATTTTTATGTGTAATATTTTAATAAATTTCTTGAGTTGTCCGCACTCAGGATTAATCTTATAAATTTTCTTTCTGTAGTGAAAGAATATGATTCGACGCACCGTTTACTCATGAACTTTGAATAAAAATATTATTAGGAGGGGATAACTACGATATCCTCTTAAGTATCTAGAAATATTTTAACCTATAAATTTAATACATCATTTCATTCACGTTTCAATGATAAAATATGATGACGATAAATCTGAATATGACTGCGATAAGACTAAGAGTAGTTTTAATTTTAAAGCTATTTAAAAAATTTTTTGTGAGTTTTAATTTTTTATTTTTTTTTTTTGTATTTTACGTAAACCACTCAAAGAATTTGCTTAAAAATTTGCATGAAAATTATTGGTGACTACCAAAAAAAGGAAAACTTTAGAAAATTAATTTTCTTAGCACAGTTTTAATTTTAGAACATTTTAAAAATTTTTCATTTTTTTGTATTTTATGTAAACTATTCCATAGATTTGTTCCAAAATTTGTATACAATTTATTTTCTATTGTCTGAAGGAAACAAGCTGTTAAAAACTAATTTTTTTTAATGTCGTTTTAATTTTAGAAATTTTTGAGAAAAATTTTCATTTTTCTTCTATTTTACCTAAACTAACTCGATAGATTTGCTGTAAAATTTGTATATAAGTTATTCACTAGTGTCTTTATAAAACAAGCCTTTGAAAAATGATTGTCTTAGCGTAGCTTTTCGATCAAGTCTTCTAATTTCTGATCTAACACTCTCTTTCTTCTTCCTCACTCTCTCTTTTTCCTTCTATCCCACCCTGATACTCTGTTTTACACGATTTTTATCTATCGCTTTCTCTCTCTTTCTTTTTCCTTTCTTTTGGTGTAAGTAGCGACACATTGTCTTGCTTTCGCTCTCAGTAATATCGTTTTTAACGACTTTTCTTTCACTTTGTGGAGTAAAATTTTTTTCAGGAGGTCGTCCAAAGGGGTCCTTAGGCATTGACCACACTTGCTTGCACTGTTGCAACTGCATTTTTGGGACTCTGGTAGGTTTTCCTTGTTGCTACATTGCTGTTGGTTTGCTTCTTTTATTGTCGCTAAGTGCTTTTGCTGCAGATATTTTGCTGCCATTTTACTGGTTTTTGCCTGGCTTGCTTGGTGGTGTGTGGTGCGGTGCTGCATTGGTGTTTTGGTGCAGTATTTTGTTTGGTGCATTGTTTTGTGTAACATAACCTCTAATCATTTTTGGCGCAATTTCTATTTGTAGTGAAATTACACAATTTTATTACAAGTGGCTCCATCTATTGCAATCCTTCCTCACTACATTTTTACCTGGTGGATAACTCTTGGCGATGACTGCCAAAATTAAGGTGCTTTTCCAGTACTTAATTAACTTTGATTATTCAGTCGCGCGAATTTTAAAATTGATATTACGCTGTTCTTCCACCTGCAAAACCTTTCTTTTTCTCTTTCTTTTCACTTAAATTATTTGATTTTTTTGCGGTACTTATAATATTTTAAGACGCTTATCCACTATTAATCAGTTATCTTACATTATCATTTAATAACTTTTTTACATGAAATAATCATTTTATTACGCTGTTTGGCCATTATTATTTCTCTGTAGTTAACTACTTCTCAATAGTAATTTCTTATTAAGGTGCTTCTACACTTATAAGTGATTCCACAAAACCTTTAACTTTTTAGGGAACTCTAGAGTGTTGAGTTAGAAACACTATAGCTCAGCTTCTTGAAGAGGCACACGAACACAACACGATTTAAATTAATAGTTTTAAAGCCAAGAAATATATCCTGGTATTTTTGTGAGGGTACATAAAAAGTTATTCTGCATATTTTGTAAAATTATCGAAACGAGGGGCCAATTCACGTAAATCATATAAAAATGCTAAATTTTCGAAGATTTATGGAAATATTCAATTTAATTTATTGGATAATCAAAAACAATCATAAGAAATTATTTTTTGACTTCATTACGAAGAATTTGAGCCGAGTCAAACTTGTGTGCCTGCTCAAAAACTTGAGTAGCAGCCTACACAAGATATGTAGTTCTTTTTTGGTAAAATTTAAGATAGCTCAATGTTTTCATCAAGCACATAAATTTATCCCGGCTCAAATTCTTCGTAATGAAGTCAAAAAATTATTTCTTATGATTTTTTTTGATTATCCAATATATTAAATTAAATATTTCTATAAATCTTCGAAAATTTTGCATTTTTATATGATATAATGGCCCCTTGTTTCGATAATATAACTTTTTATGTGCTCTCAAAAATACCAGGATATATTTCTTGGCTTTAAAACCATTAATTTGAATTGTGTTATGTTTGTGTGCCTCTTCAAGAAGCTGAGCTATAGTGTTTCTAATTCAGCACTCTAGAGTTACCTAAAAAGTTAAAGGTTTCGTAGAATCACTCTTATTCATCATCTAATCACTCTTTCTTTTAATAATTCAGTCGTGTGAGTTTTATCATATTTATTATAAATTATAAGCCATGCCGCCACCAACTCACTGCAGTCCATGTTCAAACACTTTTACACATATTTCCAAGCCTCAGGTTTGTGGAAACTGCGACAGGACATATCATAGCTCTTGCACTAAGTTTACGAGTGTCAGGGACAAAAAGGATGAATCTATAAAGGTCTGCACCTATTGTCTAACAGCTGCCAATCTCGACTGTTTCCGGCCGCGATCTGGCTCGCGTTCCTCTGCACTTGATGCTACTCTTTCGCCACTTGCATCAAGAACGCGATCTCCATCACCAGCGATTCTATCAAATAATGTCTTGTCCTCAATATTGGAAAAAGTGAATAAGCTGGATAAACTAGATGCTAAAGTAATCTCGATTGGCTCCCAGCTCACTGCTCTTGATGGTAGATTCTCGGCGCTTGAGACTCGTGTAGATGCTATCAATACAACGTTTGAGGAGCGTTTCAGTGATAATGAGGCCAGACTGGAGTGAGTCCGTAATGAGCAGCAGAAGCTGAGGATGAAGGTCGACAATTTGCTTACCATGTCTTCAGACACGTCTTTGGCTGAGCCTCTGTCCGCTAAGCTACAGGAGTTGGGTAGAACTAACAGGTCATTGTCGCGACAATGTGAGGCCCTGACTATACAGCAGTTGCGTATTGAGAGGTTTGAGGGATTCGTGCCTCAGGAATTGAATGATCTGAAGTCTGCTGTTTTTGCTGTGTTGGCTGCACTTGACTCGGGGTTCTCTCTGAATGACATTACTTCTGTTCGACCTCTCAGGCGCTCTTTGGCTGTAAATGTTGCCTCTGTTTCACCGGCGGCTGCTGCATCTGACTCGTCGGCTACATCACCTGATCGGCAGCGGAATCGCTCATCGATAGTTCCGCTCCTTGCGACAATGAAGAGCATCGCCTTGGCTAGATCAGTTGTTACTGCTAAGATTAAAACCGGCAAACTGATCACTCATATGATCAAGGACCATCTTCTCCATGGCATTAAGGCAGTTGATTCTTTGACACCGATCAACATCAATAAATTCTTGCCTTCCTCTTTATACCAACTGAAATTGAGAGTTCTTGCAAGGGCGAAGGATAAGGACAGCAAATTTCTCACGTTTGTGAGGAATGGCATAATCTATGCCAGAAAGAATAAGGATGATGCCCCTACGTTGATTGCTTTCGATGAGGACCTGGAAACTTTTTTAGTGAAGCTGAGAGCGTCAACGTCATTCAACGATGACGGGACTGCTTCTTAGCTCGCACTCCGGTAAGTCCATTCTTTCCCTCTCTTCCTATAAACTTACTACCTCCTACTGATAATTCTCTATCTTCTACTAACAATCCAGCTTCATCTAGCATTGGCAATCATTTCTCTACTAAGGATGGCCTTAGGGTCTATCATTTCAATGCTAAATTTTTACGAGCGCACATTGAGATGATTAGACTCTTCTTGGCTACGCGACCCTATTTCCACGTAATAGCTGTAACTGAGACCAAGCTGGGCCAGATAGTTGGTGATTCTCTGATTGCCTTGGATGAGTACGTACGTTATAGATGTGACCGTAATACCAGAGGTGGTGGTGTTGCATTGTTCATACACAGTTCACTTCCTTCTTCATGTCTTTGCACTTCTACTGGTAACTCGAATGGCAAACCTGGCTTACCAAAGTATCTCTTTTGTGAGGTCAATTCTTCTGATTTGGCCTCCCCTATCTTTGTTGGCGTTGTTTATAGGTCTCCTTATGCTTCGTTTTTGGCTAATACTGATTTTATTCCGGATTTAACTGCTCACATCCATAATTGCACCACTAAAGTGATCTTGGGTGATTTTAACACCAATCTGTGCAGTGACTATGATGATTCCGTGTTTTTCAAGAGCCTGATTAAGGAAAATTCACTTTTTTCTGTTCCATTTGGACCAACCCATCATACCTCTTCATCTAACACTTGGCTCGACTTATGCCTTGTTGATGCCAACGATACAGTACTGGACTACTGGAAGACTGACGTTTCTTTTATCGACGGACATGACTTCATTTCTGCAACTCTTAAGTCGTCTCTCTCTCTAAGCCCTCGCTTAATGATTTCACCTTTCGTGATAACGGTTCGGTTGATGGTGATGCTCTTCTTAATTAATTATTTTCGCTCACTTAACTGTGCCACCTATGACGGTGGCTCCTCTTTGTCGGCTCGCCTTGACTGTCTTTATGGCCATCTTAATGAGGCAATAGCACGTTATGTGCCTGTCAAGAGGGTTCGGCAGGATAGGAGTCGCCGTCCTTGGTTTACTTCCGAGCATTACCATTTGATCGTGAGAGAGATCGGCTTCACAGGCACTACAAACGCTCACGACTGCGTGCCGATTTACTGTGTTATAGAGCTGCTCGTGATTAACGGCAGGCCGGAGTAGATCCTGATACCGACCGAGTGACAATTGAGTTGTTTGTTATTTACTCAAGTATTAATCGGTGTATCTTCAAATTAAAGGTTAAGCGCAATAGATATTATTATTATGAACATCTATGCACAAGAAAAAAAATTCTACCGCTTTGTTTTTGAGAAAAGTAAGGAACACCGAAGTAAAAGTTTATGTTTATAATATTTTTGCGTTCCTTACTTTTCTCAAAAACAAATCGGTAGATTTTTTTCTTCTTGTGCATAAATATTTGTAATAATAATATCTATTGCGCTTAACCTTCAATTTGCAGATACACCGATTAATACTTGAGTAAATAACAAAAATTTCAATTAGACAAGGACAGCGAATCCGGCCTGCTCTTAAGCTCACGAATGCATTGAATTGGCAAAACTACTCTAGTTCTACGACAGACTATCTGTGATCAATGACTCTCGACAGATCTCGAAGGAGCTCAGAAACCTTTGTCCACTGGTGCTTACTCTTCTCATTCTTTTTCTATCAATGAATTAAATCAGCATTTTAGTGGAGTTGCGTTTGACCCTCTGATACCACCTGTCTCTGAATATCTAAGTTGACTATCTGATGACAGCTCATTCAAACCTTTCTTCAACTTTAAAGAGGTCACTTGAGAGGATGTCAAAATGGCTATCTGCCATTCTAACTCACAAGCTAATAGATGCAATGCGATTCCGCAATCTATCATCTCCACAGCTTTTCCTGTCATTGGGCCCTTATTATGCTGCATTTATAATGACTCTCTACGTGAGTGCACTTTTCCTACTTTTTGGATGACTTCGTTGATTATGACCAGTCAAAATGTTAAAATTAAAGTTTAAAAGTATATAACAATATTTAAATAAAATAAGAATAAAAAACGTTTGCAAAAGCATACGACGCAGTCAATACAATAAAATGAAATCATTCACCCACCAGTCACACAATAAATACATTCACACCTTAAGCCTATATATGGGACATTACAAAAATAAATTAACATGTAAATTAAAAATATTAAATTCAATCGAGGTCGAGCAAGTACCCCCTCACTGCAGATTTGAACCTGCTGAGAGATGGAAGATGTTTAATCTCAGCAGGCAAGGAGTTCCAAAAATGCGCACCTTGAACTCTGAAGGGATTCCTGCCAGTTTCATAAAAAGTACGCATAAAGGGCACCGCTAGCTCCTTAATCTCTCCACTAGTAGCCGCCCTAGGTGCACATCTAGTGAAGACACCCACTAGATGCTCCAGAGTATTCATGCGTACGATTTTGTACATAAGTACGGCCGAAAAATATTGTCTCCTCGAATCAGCACGCAGCCAACCCAACGCGGTTCTATAAGGAGAAACATGAGCTTCCATTCTTACGCCCAATACATAGTTCACACACCAATTTTGCAGTCTTTGTATCCTTCTTCTCAACTCCTGGGTAGCATCTAGTAGAACCACCGAACAGTAATCGAGATGTGGAAACAGCAGGGCAGTTGCAAGTTGTTTACGCAGAGCCTCCGTGGTGTACCGACGAAAAAACCGCAAAGCATATAACACTCTAATAAATTTTTTTGTTACCATATTAATGTGCGACTCCCAAGAAAGTTAAGTCAAGCACAACACCAAGGCTTGTTACAGAGTCAGAGAAAGGAATGCCGACACCTCCCCCAAGATCAATCGTCCTTGGCGCCCCAGTATAAAAAGAATTAATAAAGCGATTACTACCAAAGACGATCACCTTAATTTTATCAGCATCTAAAGTGAGGGGAGCATTAACCGCCCACTCCGACACTGCTTTGGCTGCCCTCTGAAGGATAAAAATACTCTCATCCACATTCTCACGAGGAACCTGCGTATAGATTTGCAGGTCATCTGCATACAGTAGGTGCTTAACACTACCAGAGTCAAGAGCGTCACATACGTTGTTAATGTAAAGGCAAAACAACAAAGGCTCCAGTACATAACCCTGTGGAACTCCTAGGTTGGTTGTTAGCCAACCTGATTCTTCTTGTAAGTGTGTCGAAACCATTTGTTTCCTCCCTGAAATATAGGAGTTTATCCACACGAGAGCGTCCCTGGAAAACCCCAAACGTATTAGAATACATCATTTCATTGAAGAATTCTCCAATTGTTCCAAGCCAACTTATTTTATAATTATTAATGTTACATATTTGTGTAATAAATTCCATTCTTTTCTTCTACAATTCGTTAAGATTGAAAGTATTTACATAACTAGAAGTTCATTAACGCGCATACCGCGCGTGTGGAATTAAGTGATGTTGTAAAAATAAATGATATTAAACAATGTAAATATAAAAAATATCTAAATTTAAAAATTTATCGACTGATATTAGAAAAATATACAAGCTGTAATCAAGTATTGATCTTTAGTTTGTTCGTGTTCCTTGTTTCATAGATACAATTAACGCAGCATAATTTTTCCGTCAAAGGCACTACTGAAATATAGATATAAAAATTTGATTGATTATAATTTTATAATATATTTATCGTAATTTACCGTAATCCAATTGAATAATATTTAATCTAAGAACCTTGGTAGAAAATTAACCATTTTTGGCCATTTTTACTGGTTAACACATGTTAAAATGACACATCTAAAAATTCTGTTTAAAGTGTTTCCAGAATTACTAAATAAATACCATTTTAACATGTGTTGACCAACAAAAATGGCCAAAAAATGGTTAATTTTCTACCAGGGAATCATAAGAGATTTCAAACAATTTAATCATAATATAAAAATTGGAATTCACCTCATTGCTACCTATTCTACCCCTATAGTGCAACAGTGCCTGTGGTGGATTTGTAAGGCTCTATATTCGAGAAATTTATTATTGTCATTCGAGAAATTTACAAAACTCTACACTCTACTTTATTATAAAAAAAACGCACGTGTATACTTAAAGCAATCGTTAAAATCGGCAAAGGTCAATTTTCAATTAGGAAGAGGAAATACAAATTTCTTTCATTGAAAATATTTTTTTTATCTCTGTGAACTTTTATACTTTTGGTGTATTTCCTTTATTGGAAATTTCATACGTATTCTATTAGTTTCTAATGCATGTTTTTTTTTAAATTGAAGTAAAGAAGTATATAAAAACAAAATGCATGAACTTATATAAAAATATTAGAAATCATTTGAAAATAATTACAATTTAGTCAATAATTTTAATTTAAAAAACATATTTTTAATTATTTGTAATTACTTAGAAATCTTGATTATAAATAATTATCTTAGTATTATTTTGTAATAATGTTTAATAAAAATAATTTTTTAATATTCAATATATAATTTTGTAACAAAATACAAAATGAAAATAAACTTGACTGATATTAAATTAATTTTGTTTAAAAATTATCCCTACTAAAAAATCTCAAATGAGATCTCATGTCGAAATCTCATTTGACAATATTTTTTGTTGTGGCATGTTTAAAATCATCGGTTGGGGACTATTGTTGAAAAATTCAGATTTTGAAAATTTTTTAAAAATAGTCCCCAACTAATGATTTCAAACACGCCACAACAAAAAATATTGTCAAATGAGGTTTTGGCATGAGATCTCATTTGAAGTATCATTTGAGATATCAGTTGAGGTCTCATTTGAGATTTTTTAGTAGGAATCTTATTAAATAAATTGTTTATAATAAAAAATAAATGTAAGCACAAAAGTAAAAAATGGACTTGATTTAAAAATAATTCATTTCGAAATTTTATGGTATTAAATAAAAAGACATGAATAAATGTAATTTTTTTATTTTTAAAATTCAATACTTATTTTTATAATAATAATAAATTTATCATTAAATGCTGATGTATATTCCTGAGATGTCGCACAATTTCTAATATCAACTTTTACCATATGTTGTAAAGTAATTATATTAGAGCAAAGATCAACTCGGCTATTATACTTTTCTGGTTGTTTAGCATTTCTATACAATTTTTTCTTCATACAATTCTAGTTGATCTTGCGTGATTGAGATTTTGCAGGAAATTTTCATTTTTGGTCAAATATACGTGATAAATAATTGTAATTTCAAACATTTGATATACAATACCATGAAAATAAAATTGAAAATATGTAAAATTGAAAATTATGCGCATTCCATTAGATAAGATGAAATGTTAAAAAGTATTAATATATTATTATTATTATTATTATTTTTTTTTATTATTCTATAGATCAATATGACAGACGAACCTTTTTATTGTATGAATTCAGAGAAATTTTTTATCATGTTCATAAAAAAAAATTGCATTTATTTTAAATTCCAATTCACATTTGTTATCTTCTATAAAAATATATTTAATTAAGAGTAGGCCGGATTCGCTGTCTTTGTCTAATTCAGTTTTCTGTTATTTACTCAAATATTAAACGGTATTTCTGTAAATTAAGAGTTGAGCGCAATAGGCATAATTACTATAAATATTTATACGTAAGGAAGAAAAATTCTATCGAATAGTTTTTGAGAAAAGTAAGGAACGCGAGAATATTATAAACATAATCTCTTACCTCAGCGTTCCTTACTTTTCTCGAAAACTTTTCAATAGTATGTCTTTCCCTTACGTATAAATATTTATAGTAATTATGCCTATTGCGCTCAACTCTTAATTTACAGAAACACCGATTAATATTTGAGTAAATAACAAAAAACTCAATTTTTACTTGGTCGGTATCAGATTCTGCTCAACCCATCTTTTATTAATAACTGAAATAAATTTATGTTTGCTAATTTTAATCTAAATCTATTATCTACATTCTAACCAATACTCTTGAACTATAACTACTAAAAATTAACATTTTATTTGAATTATTTGAACACTGGCAGCATCGATAACTGTCACTGAAAATGGTAAGGTTTCAATCAATCGATAACAATTTATTTTTAATGATAATAATTATAATCTATGTGTAAGTACTTTATCTTGAATAATACTTATATATATAACATGTTTGCTTTTTCTATAACCATTTATAGTACTTCATCTAATAACATTCTTCTAATATTCATTATTACTATTTAATTAAATGAAAAAAATATAGATAGTTATCGACAAAGTTGAACATTTTATACAAATATTAATCTAAATAAAGTATTTGCACATAGATTAGATTTATTATCATTAAAAGTAGATCCTAAATTGTTCATACATCCTTTAAAAACAGATTAATACAGGAAAAGTCAGTGACGCATATTTCATTCATTTATGCATGTTAATGGAATAGGCACATATCATACAAAATTTTCTCTAGCTGCTATGGTATATAAATTTTTACAAATTACAAAATCAGTGGAAACAGATTTAGCGGACTCATTAAAAATTTATTTTAGTATAAATGTAGTAAAATCAATAGAACTTTTAAAAGATGTCGGGAGCAAGAGTGAAAAATGTTAAATATGACAATTGCTCAAAAGATGTATAATATCATGATGACCAAGGAAGTTATCTTTTGAGTAAACTTTGGCAATATTAATTTTATTATTTAACATTAGTTAAAATTATAAGTATAATTTGTTTAAACTTTATTTAAATTTAAATTTATAAATAATAAACAATAATACATAATACATTAATGATCTTACAATTAAAATTAAAAATATAAAAATACAATATGATTGAAAATAAAAAATAAAACATATAAAAATAAATGTTCTTACTTTTTCACAATCAATCTCTTATTCCATTTTTATTTTTAAATTTATATTTTTGTTGATTTTAATAATGATAAATTTTTCCAAATGAACTGTACTCAATTTTTGTTTAGACCCCTTGCTTCAGAGTGATAAAATGTAGTACTATCTTTGTTCACTTCATTAATTTTATATCAATTTATCCTTGTGATAAAACATTGGGCAGTTTGATAAAGCAAAACTTTTTAGATGAATTGGTTCAAATAGCAAATTGAACTAAACTTATTTTGCTTTAATTCTAAAAAAATGTACTCTATATTCTTTATTTCTATATTCTTTAAACTCTAAGAACTCTAAAAAATTATACTCTATATCATCTTCCGCTTAAGTCTAAGAACTCTAAGAAATTGTACTCTACTATGCTAAGCAACTCTAAGCAATATGGCGACCGTTATCGACCAATCACATTTTTTGCTCAG
This sequence comes from Anastatus disparis, assembly GCA_017163975.1. Taxonomy (NCBI): domain Eukaryota; kingdom Metazoa; phylum Arthropoda; class Insecta; order Hymenoptera; family Eupelmidae; genus Anastatus; species Anastatus disparis. The sequence continues at coordinate 450,921 of JAFFSR010000282.1, forward strand.
CAATATGGCTGCGCTCTATAGCTCATCTCCCTTTTAATATAGGATTGCTGAGAATAATCAAATTTTCTTTTTTTTTCGTCCATAACATCTATTGAATTATCTACAAACTCTTGAAATTTTGTAATATATAAATAGCACGATGTGAGAATTTCAAAAATAGAATAAAAAAAACTATATGATGTAACAATTATTGTTTTCTATTCAACTTTCCTTGGTTTTAATAAATTATAATTTTGAATTAGCTTTCATTTTCTTGACTTTTTCATAGACTTCTGATGTATTAAATTCATTCCAAGACAAGCTTTATACTTTCCTCTTAAATATTTCAATTTAATTTTTTTTTCAATATTGGATTGAACTTTTATATTAATATCTTTTATTTTACAATGTACGTTTTTAGCAACGACATTATCTTCTTCTTTTTCTACATTGATCAGATTATCACATTCAATTTGAACAATATTTAGGGTATCAACTATATTTTCTTCATCACATTTAGATTTAATCGATTCATCTATTCCAATTTCGATTTCATTGTAAATTGATTTATTGGTCTCAATCTAAACTTTATAGTTACCTGTTGTACCTATTTGTATAAGAAACTCCCGAGCTATTGATTCTGAAAAAAATCTTTCGTATTCATCTGCAAGCAGTGGATCTCGTTGCATGCGTCTCCATACGCCTTGCATTGCAAATGTTGCGCCTTCTAGTGAGTTTTCAAAATATTCAGGCCTCGGGATCTCCTTGAAAGGAAGTCGTACATAGAATTTTTGACCTGCTGTTGTAACCTTCTACAAAATGTTCTTCGCATAAGCTATCTTGTCTTAAAAGATTATGATAATTGCTAATATTTTCTGATTCTCAGAATTTTTTAAATATTAAATCCAATCTCTCTGATTCTTGTTCTGAGTGGGTCAGGGCTATACTATTTGAATACACATCTTGAGTTGTAGAATTGGCGGACCCTATCAGAATCCAACCCAATTTGGTTCTTATAGATGTGAGTGATCCCCACGGTCCACGTCGAATTTCAGGCTCTATAATATTTGCATATAGCTCTGATCCCAAAATCAAACTTACTTCCTTAAAGTTGTAAAGGTATTGATCAACGGGAGTTAATTCCCTTAAATGAGTCCATTTCATAATATTATCCTTCAGAGGTCGAGAATTGATGTTCAGCTTCGGCAGTACCAATGCGGTTATTTTTAATTCAACTTGATTATTATAGTCAGTATGGAGTTGGTCAGGAGAAGCAGGAATTTAAGAAAGGACATGTTTTCTGATTGTGGCCAGTCCTTAAACAATTGAAACAAAGATGTAATTCTCGCACGGTTTCCCTTCTGCTTCTGGGGTTCTGTTTTAGGAAATCTTCACCCTTCACTAGATAATGTGATCCTCTGTACAAACTGCAGCCTCCACTTCCAGGAACCACATGACAATGCGTCCCTTCTATACATAGAAAAGAAAAAGAGAGAAAAATATATATACATATGCGAGCGCGATTGAATACTGCTCTCGATCTCCGACGCGTCTCTTCTCGCCTACAGGAAAGGGCAGAAAGAGAGACGCCAAGAAGCGCGGTAAAACCACTTTCGTTTCTTTTCGCTCGGTTGTAATCCAAAAGAAGACATTGCACCCATCTGATTTTAGCCTGCTTGAACTTTTCTCAATCATCTGCACAGACCCGGCTCAAGCGACCAATGTTAATTCATATCCATGTAAAATCGACAGGTCGCGATCGATTTGCTCTAAACAGAGAAGAGAATATTCGTAAGCAAGGCTAAGGAAAAAAAATCAATTTCTTTTACTCACTGAACACTTTATTAAATTAAAAAAAAAACGTGTCCAAAAAGCTCAAGCTGTTAAAAACTTATGGGCGAATGAAAATAGCGCAAATATTCAGCTCAAAAAATGCATAGAAAATAAATGCAACATCTTAGTCAGAAATTCATTTCAATTTTCATCCCTTCATAAGTTTTTAACAATTTGAGCTTTTTAGACACGTTTTTTTTTAATCGAAAGGTTTTAATCTCAACTTTAATATGCAATCAGTAAAAACCTTCTAGAATAAGTAGTTTGAAAACTGTAAAATTATAAAGCAGATGCGATTTTTTCAACAAAACAGACAAACCTGCTCATAACTCGGAAAAAATCGAGCGTTGGACCGAATGGACGCGGCTTTTTTCATGATTTTATGTAAGAAAAAAGATCCCAAAGCTAGAAGAAAATCCAAGACCCAAATGCAATGCACTCTCCTTGTGAGTTTAAAATAAAGTGGGTCCTCCAGGACCCTCTCGGGCTTAACGAGTTATAGTAACCGTCATGGATGCAGAAATTACTTTGAAAATCATCATTATAGATGCACATATGTTTTATGGGAATTTCGACTTGTACAAGCTTGCAAAATGTGATATATCAATATCTCCAAAACTATTGAACATTAGGATGCAACAAGTTTCATTGAGTATGATAAAGAAAAGAACTGTGCAGTTTCATCAAAATCTATGCCTCTCCGAGTGAGATACAAAGAAACATGAGTTTAATCATACACCACTGACGATGAGAATGAATTAATTTAAGAGCAGGTCGTATATCTCTATCCTTTTCTAATAAAAAAATTAATCTTTCTGCAAAACCTAATAATTGTAACAAAAAGTAAGAAGGAAGCCCCATCTCGAATAATAAAAAGCAATATTTTCTTTTATAAGGAAAAATTATTTTTATCGCTTCGTTTTTAAAAAACTGAAAAACTGAATTGCCCATCCGAACCTCTATTTTTACTTTCTCATAGAGAAAACATTGTATCAGTAAAAAATTATTTCCTTTTTTTTACTCATTTGTGTCCATTTGGACTCAGGGAGTCGAAAAAAGTGATTTCCTTTTTTTAAGTAGTTATTTGTGTCTATTTGGACTCAGGAAAAGAAAAAAAATGGTTTCCAGAAAATGCGTGTGTGTGTGTGTGTGTGTGTGTGTCTGTTTGTGTGTGTTCAGTAAACCAACTGGATCTCGAATCCTACTCAATGGATTTGCTTCAAATTTCGCATAGAATTTATTTTTTTGTCCAACTTGGTGGGAAGCTATTAAGAATTGTTTTTTTTTTTTTTTTTTAAGTATAGTTTTCATTTGGGCTGCAAAGGGCATTTGGCCTAGGCAGCATTGGTGGTTCTATTCCCATAGAACTGCCTACCCGATATCCTTAATAATAATAAAAATAGTTTTCATTTCAGTCATTTAAAAGAAAAAAAATTTTTTTGTTATTTTTTGTAAACTTCCTAATGAATCTGTTTAAAAAGACTATAGCGGGATAAGAAGGTCAAATCGGCCCTAGCCGGGATCTTAACGGCTCGTTGCTTATTCAATAGAGTATATTAAGGATGCTACTGTTCAAAATTTAAGCTCCCAAGCTGCCACAGAGGCCCCGAAAATGTCCGCAACGTGTTTTCTCTTAAATAATTTTTACCGTGCGCAGTTTGCGGCCGAAGAATGTGGAATGTATTTCTTATATCTGTTCCTGCTCTTTTTTTATAATTCAATGGTCCTAACACGCTACTTTGTGGTACCGCTATGATTTTTGGCATGCCAGTATGAAAAAGAGTATACATTACACGAAACGAATCTTGTTGATTCCATCCGGTGGAGTACCTCTCCACCCCATCCGCCGGGACAAGGCCAACAATATTCATCCCTTGTAATATAATATACTTTTTGGACATTTTTGGGGCCCCCGTGGCAGCTTGAGGGCTAAAAATTTTGCACAGAGACATCTTTCAACATACTCTATTGAATAAGCAACGAGCCGTAAAGATCGCGGCTAGGGCCGATTTGGCCCTCTCATCCCGCTATAGTCTTTGCATGGAAATAATTTTCGATCCCCGAAATAAAATAAACTTCTAAAAATTGATTCTTTTAGTGTCTTTTTAATTTAAGAGCAGTTTGAAATATTTGAAATAGTGTTTGTATTTATTTAGATACTTAGATAATCTTAAAAGCCACTCGATGGATTTGTTTCAAATTTTCCATACAATTTATTTCTTTGATTAACTATTGCAGAAGCTATTGAGAATTGGTTTACTTAGCGTAGTTTTAATGAAATAGCCATTTAAAACATTTTTTTTATTTAATATTTTTCATTTTTTTTTTTTTATATTTTACGTAAACTACTCTAGGATGTTTGAAGATTGAATCTCGATTATAAATTGCAGCCTACATCTCACATACTAATATCAAATTCGATCTAAGTAATTTCTGTATGAAAATTTTGCGTACAAAATATCAGGAGTTTACATGAACATGATAAATAAAACAGAATGAAATATGAACATAATAATAATAGTTCAAATAATAATGCACATGTTTCTATAAAAAAAATATGATACGAAAAAATATAATTTAAAAGTTATTTAAGTAATAAAATTAATAAATTTTCATTTTCACCACTGTACAGAGCTACTTTACCGACAGCATTTACAAACTAAAATATAACCTATATTTTTTAGTAGGTCTCATATTATTCAAAAACTACGCAATAAAATAATTTGATTGTTATTACAAAATTTACTTATTATACTAATATCTAGCGGGAGCTACTATTTTTTTCATGCTAAAACGGATGGTGTTTATATAAATGATGAAAAACGCTATTAGACAAAGACAGATGGTTTGGCCCCCTGTTAAGTGCAATATAATCATATGTTGAAAATAAATAGGATCGCTTAAAGCTTTTTCTTAATTTCGCATTTAAAATAGAAAAAAATGAATTAATTTACGTAATCAAATATTTGACTGCTGATTCACCCGTAGTTAGAATGAAATGCATTATTACTAACATATATCATTTACGTTATTTCATTGAAAGTCGTATTTATAACTGACAATAATTATTCTTAATAATTTATGAAAAAGAAAAGAAAAAAAAGAAGTAGATACTATATAGAGTAGCTACTGTATAGTCGAGAAAAAATAAAGTTTATTGTTGTATCAATCCTATATACAGTAAGGTCCAATAAAAAAGAGCCACCCTTGAGAAAAAAAAGTACTAAATAAAAAATTTTGTATCTCAACAAATAAGGGTCGTACAGAACTCCACGACCACTCATTTTAAACGCATTTGTAAGGACTTTTTAATGATGTATTAGCAATTTGATTTTAAGTACTTGTTTGGGAAATATTATGACTAAAAAATATAAAAAAAAAATTTTTTATTCGCCTGTATTTAAATTCAAATCATTTTTCAGAAAATGATGGTAGAAAAATTTTACACGGCTAGTTTTAAAGGTATTCTGCTAAACTTGAAATTTATATTTTATTTTTTTTTCTAGGTTTAAAATTGATCGAGATTTAGCAATTTTCGTTAAAAAAAAGGGTCTTTTTCATTTTTCCGATATCTGCTTAATGAGAGGAGATATAGAAAAATGCCGAATAAAAAAAGTGCATTTTTGTGTGTAGAATAACCTTAAATTTTTTCAAAATTTTTTGTGCATTTTAATTTTTTTGATATTGTTGCGGCACTCTTATAAGAGTATGGTATACATGTATATAAGAATACCGCAACAATATCAAAAAAATTACAAAGCACAAAAAATTTTGACAAAATTTAAGGTTATTTTACACACAAAAATACACTTTTTTTTATTTAGCATTTTTCTATATCTCCTCTCATTAAGCAGATATCGGAAAAATGAAAAAGACCCTTTTTTGAACAAAAATCGCTAAATCTCGGTCAATTTTAAACCTAGAAAAAAAAATAAAACATAAATTTCAAGTTAAGCAAAATACCTTTAAAACTAGCCTTGTAAAATTTTTCTACCATCATTTTCAAGTCAAGATGTAAATCAAATTTCATGTGCGGAAAGAGCAACGCTGATGAAAGCTCAAGATATTGCTCTTGACATTTTTTTCAAAAGCAATAAAAATAGAATTTAATTTTGTTTTATAATTGATGACTTAATTTTTTGTTTTTTTTTCGTAGATAGTTTTCTATTGTAATTATGTTTTGTTTTTTCATGTTGATACGGTCAATTTACTAATAATCATCTGAAAATAAAATTTTTTTTCAAAGCAAATTAATTTGATGTTATGTAATTGAAATGTGCATAAAAAATAATATAAATAAAAATAAATAATTATAAACATACATATATAATAATAAAAATATAAATATAGTAAAAGATTATATATTATTTAAATAGTACATTACACAAAATCATATATTATTTCAATAGTACATTAACGCGCGTCGATAGGGAGGGAACATCGACTCTCATTGCGTGTGTGTAAGAAGGGAGGTCGAATTTTCGAGCAGGACATAAAGAAAAAAAGATTGAGTAGTGAGGGAAGAAGGGGAAGCATTTTGCTCGCCTTAGCAAGACAAAAATGCTCGTAATAGCAACGCTCGTTATAGCGAGAATTGAGTGTAGATTAAAATTCATAAAACCGTATGATAAAAAGCAATTCCTTATAATAGATTAGCGTGACAGGTAAAATAATGATTATTTATTTATTCTTGCAAAAATGTTTACGGTATAAAAATAAAAATGTAGTAGGTTTAAGAATATAGGTCAAAATAGAGGACAATATCTTCTACATAAATAACTTTTTAGAAAAAAAAAAATATCTTCGTTTTCTTTGCGCCGATTATAATTTAGCAGAGCTCATTTAAAAGGTTTTGAAAATATCTTCAAAATGAGACTTACAAAATGTGTTTACGTTTATTCGTTCGGTTTCAGCAGCAATTTGAAGATGGTCAAATTATTCAAAATTTCTTTTATTAAAATTTGGTTGCTATAAATAGAGATTATTATTAAAAAATCATAAAATATACTAGACATTATAACAAAAAAAATGAAAATTGGTAAATTAAAATCGGTTAATAGGGAGTCGAGATATAAACTCTTAAAAAAAGGGTAAAAATAGACCATTTTATGACATTAAAGGGATTAGAGCTCAGGCTACTAGAGCGCTGAAATTTTCACCGTAACGTTTTTTCATAAGGCACAAAACATACAATAATTTTGTGAAAATCCCAGGACCCCTTATAACGAAATTTAGTGAAAAGTATTGGCATTACTCATATATACAGCGGGGCCAATAAAAAAGAGCCACCCTTGGGAAAAAAAGTACTAATTTAAAAATTTTGTATTTTAACAAATAAAGGTCGTGCAGAACTCTATGAACACTCATTGTAAACACATTTGTAAGGACTTATTAATGGTGTATTGGCAATTTAGTTTTGAGTACTGGTCTAGGAAATATTACGACTTAAAAATGGAACAAAAAATTTTTTCATTTGCCTGTGTTTAAATTTAAATCATTTTTCGGAAAAAGATGATAGAAAAATTTTACACGGTTAGTTTTAAAGGTATTTTGCTTAACTTGAAATTTATATTTTAGTTTTTTTTTTCTAGGTTCAAAATTGACCGAGATTTAGCAATTTTTGTTGAAAAAAAAGGGTCTTTTTTATTTTTCTGCTTAATAAGAGAAGATATAGAAAAATGGCAAATAAAAAAAATTGCATTTTCGTGTGTAGAATAACCTTAAATTTTTTCAAAATTTTTTGTGCATTTTAATTTTTCTGATATAGTTGCGGTATTCTTATATACTGTCACGTTATTTTACCGTGTTTGAATATCTCGCGAGCAGTAGATAATATACGACGCGTGCGCGGTCATACAAGCCGTCAGAGTTACGCGAAGAAATACGTAACTTACTGACCCTCAAGGGAAGAACGCCGTGTCAAGACTCGTGCTTCTATACGAACCGTGAGACACGTGCATTATCAAACCCAAGACGTTATCCTGATTAAGGAACATAGCGGCCTTTGTTCGTACAGAGACGATTTCTCGAGAGCGGGCTTCGACTAGCTCCCGCGACCAGGATTGCTGCAGCGTCGCGACCGTTGGCCAACGAGCGAGCGATCAGCGTAGAGTCTTCGGTGTAAGAGAAGCTTCTCGGGGATATTATAAGTAATTGTAAGTTTCATAAAGTAAGGTTTCTTTCCTCGTAGAAACTTTACGTTATAAAGTGCGTGCGTGATATTACTTGTGTTATAGCGCAATTTAGTGCGCGTCGCGTCCTTCCCTATTGCTATCTTTATTGTAATTCAAACATTGTCATATTAGTTAATTATTTCTTCTATTTTATAATTAACGTTTCAATTCTTGATTTTGTATTTTTCTTTATTACTTTTAATAAATTCACTATAGATATAAAATCTTTATTTTATCTCTGCTGTATGTGCATATCATATAATAAGCCTGTACCCGTTGCTTACCCCGACGCCTCCGCGGTCCTTATTTTTATCATAGTAAAACATATACATTTTCTATATAAAATATTGAGTAGGTTCAACTAAGAAAGTTAAACCGATTAAAAATAAGGAGAACTGCGCTAGCAGCATCGCGTCTCTCGATCAGGTAAGAGAGGGAGAGAGAGACGCGCAGCGACGAGCTGATAGAAAAATACTCCGTCACACTTCAATCTAATATACTGACTAGCTTTGCCGGAGTCTGTTGCTAGTTCATCATGTTTAATATAAATTCTAGCAGCTCCGTATTCTAACAAAAGTACATAGTCTTAGCTAAAAATTAAATGGAATTATAAATCTAATTTCTTTTGCAACGTGTAATAAATAACCGCTACAATACATGTATACCATACTCTTATAAGAGTACCGCAACAATGTCAAAAAAATTACAACGCACAAAAAATTTTGACAAAATTTAAGGTTGTTCTACACACAAAAATGCACTTTTTTTTATTTAGCATTTTTCTATATCTCCTCTCATTAAGCAGATATCGAAAAAATGAAAAAGACTCTTTTTTTTTAACAAAAATTGCTAAATCTCGGTCAATTTTGAACCTAGGAAAAAAAAAAATATAAATTTCAAGTTAAGCAGAATACCTTTAAAACTAGCCATGTAAAATTTTTCTACCATTATTTTTCGAAAAATGATTTAAATTTAAACACAAGCGAATAAAAAATTTTTTTTTTTCTATTTTTAAGTCGTAATATTTCCTAGACCAGTACTCAAAACTAAATTGCCAATACACCATTGAGAAGTCCTCAAACTCATTGAAACACTCATTGTAAACCTAAGTAACTTATTATACTTATTATGTTGTATCTTTAATGATTCTTTACAAGAGTGCGGTTTTCCTTCTTGCTCGAGGATCTCGTTGGTTACTACCATCAATAAGGTTTCTTCTCCACACGCTATAGGTTATATCAGGCCGATCTTTTTACTTTGTTTCATGTCCAAGGTTCTTAAGCGCCTTATCTATAATCAACTTCATACCTACTTGTCAACAAGGCAGTTACTTGATGCTCACCAGACTGGCTTGAGAACTGAACACAGTAATCAGACTGCTTTGCTTTAACTGACTGATGACATTAGGCTAAATATAGACAGATTTTACGTGACTATGCTCTTACTATTTGACTTCAGCAAGGCATTCGATAGAGAGTGTCACACCACCTTACTTTGCTAACTGTTTTCTCTCGATGTGTCGCACTTTCGTTAGATGGGTTGCCTCTTATCTGACTGATCTTCGTCAGGCTGTTGTTGATAGTGCTGGTAATCAGTTCGACTTTGTCACTCCTAATACTGGTGTTTCTTAAGGCTCTGTCCTAGGGTCTCTATCATTTTCCATCTATATTAATAACGTTGCTGTTGATTTTCACTCTAACGTTCGATATCTGATATATACTGATGATCTGCAAGTATACGTTTATTTTCAGATCGTTCCACTTGATTTTCTTACCTAGGTCATGGCTGAATACGCTTCTTTAATTAGTGATTGGGCCTCCGGTAATCATCTGAATCCGAACGTTAGTAAAACTAAAGCCATTACCATTGGCTACATCAATATGTTACTTTCTTTGACAGTATCTGAATTTCCAATTAATGGGAACATTATAACGTTTCGATCCTCTGTTCGTAGTTTAAGTGTTTGGCTTGATAGTAAGCTGAACTGGAAAGAGCAAGTTGCAGATGTATGTAAAAAGTCCTTTTCTTTACTTTAAAGGCTCAATTTCTTTAGGAAAAGCACTACTTTAGCTCTCCGTAAGCACCTAATTCACACACTGCGGTTTCCCTTCCTGGACTATGAGCCTGAAGTTTCCGACGTCCAGATCCGACACTATTAAAATAAATTTTTTTTTTATTTAAACCACTTTGAAATGACTTAAATAATATTGTTAACTCTGAAATGATCGTAAAAAAAATTTGAACCACTTCGGATTACCGGAAGGTAGATATAATGACCTAAGATTAATAACATACTTTTGTGTATATATAAAAAAATATGCTAAATACACAAAAGTTAAAAAATTTTATGATTAATGAAAATAACCAGTCGGAAATCACTAAATTCACTATATTAACATTCAATTTATAATTCATAATAATTTGGGCCTTTTTCTATTATCGGAAAAATATAAAACCGGCCCGACTTCGATTGAATAATGTTGTTATATACCAAAAAATTATTCAAATACGAAAATCCAAGTTATTCTTATTTTTATTGATATAACCAACTGCTGATGGTTGTAAATCCTTTATTAACCATTGAATTAAAATAAAAAAAATATCTGGTGAAGTATCAATCACCGAAAGAAAACTATATAGACCAACGTATGATCAAAAAATGCTACTTTGATCGAATAAGAAATAGCTTAAAAGCCGTAATGCGAATATTTAATGTTCTTACTAATATAACCACCTAGAAAAGTTCAAAAATCCTGAATTAATATTTAATTAATTGATAAAAACGGTCCGGTGTAGTTTGCACCGCTGGAAGGCAACCATATAGACCCGTGTATGATAAAATAATGCCAGTGTAATCGAAATAAAACAAGTTTAGGCCGCATTGAGATTATTTGATGTTGTTACGAATATAACCATCTGAAAATCTTTTAAAATCTTAAATTAACATCTGAACAATTAATAATAATCATCTGCTGTAGTTTAAACCACCAGAAGTTTTTTAGATGCTCCCAAATCCGATAAAATAATGCTACTACGTTATAAAAAAAATAGTTTCAAAGCCGCGTTGCGATTATTTATTGTTATTACGAATATAACCATCTAAAAATCTTTTAAAATCTTAAACTAACATCTTAACAATTTATAATCACCATCTGGTGTAGTTTGAACCACCGGAAGTTGATTAGATACTCCCGAAATCGATAAAATAATGCTACTACGTTTTAAAAAAAAAATAATTTCAAAGCCGCATTGAAAATATTTATTGTTGTTACAAATATAACCAACTGGAAACGTTTAGGAATCCTAAATAACAATCTAAATAGTTAATAAAAATCATTTGGTGTGGTTTGAACTGCCGGAAGGTAACTGGACACACCCAAGTCTGATAAAATAATGCTATAAAATATAAAAAAAATAGTTTCAAAGCTGCGTCGAGATTATTTATTGTTGTTACGAATATAACCATCTGAAAATCTTTTAAAATTTTTAATTAACATCTGAACAGATTATAGTAACCATCTGGTGTAGTTAGAACCACCGGAAATTGACTAAATACTCTCGAAATCGATAAAATAATGCTACTACGTTTTAAAAAACAATAATTTCAAAGCCGCATTGAGAATATTTACTGTTGTTACAATTATAACTAACTGGAAACGTTTAGAAATCCTAAATTACAATCTAAATAGTTAACAAAAACCATCTGGTGTAGTTCCGACCACCGGAAAGTGACAAGATAGTCTTCAACTTGATAGAATAATGCTACTATAAAATAAAAAAAAATAGTTTCAAAGCCGCGTTGAAATTCTTTATTGTTGTTACTTATATAACCAACTCAAAATCTTTTAAAATCTTGAATTAACATCGGAACAGTTTATAATAACCATCTGGTGTAGTTTGAACCACCGGAAGTTGACTAGATACTTCCGAAATCGATAAAATAATGCTACTACGTTTAAAAAAAAAAATTTCAAAGCCACATTGAGAATATTTACTGTTGTTACAAATATAACCAACTGGAAACGTTTAGGAATCCTAAATAACAATCTAAATAGTTAATAAAAACCATTTGGTGTGGTTTCAACTGCCGAAAGGTAACTGGACACACCCAAGTCTGATAAAATAATGCTACTATGAAATACAAAAAAAATGGTTTCAAAGCCGCGTTGAGATTATTTATTGTTGTTACGCATATAACCAACTCAAAATCTTTTAAAATCTTAAATTAACATCTAGACAGTTTATAATAACCATCTGGTGTAGTTTGAACCACCGGAAGTTGACTAGATACTTCTGAAATCGATAAAATAATGCTACTACGTTTTAAAAAAAATAATTTTAAAGCCACATTGAGAATATTTACTGTTATTACAAATATAACCAACTGGGAACGTTAAGGAATCCGTAATTACAATTTAAATAGTTAACAAAAACCATCTGGTGTAATTAAACTGCCGGAAGATAACTAGACACACCCAAACCTGATAAAATAATGCTCTGTGATATAACAAAAATTAGTTTAGAAAACCTTTTAGCTTCGAAAATATTCTTATTCCATAGTAGCATTATTTTATCAAACTTGGGTGTGTCTAGTTACCTTCCGGCAGTTCAAACTACACCAGATGGTTTTTATTAACTATTTAGATTGTAATTTGGGATTTCTAAAGGTTTCGAGTTGGTTATATTTGTAACAATAAGAAATATTCCCAATGCGGCTTTGAAACTATTTTTTTATATAACGTAGTAGCATTATTTTATCGGATTTGGAAGTATCTAGACAGTTTCCGGTAGTTCAAACTACATTAGATGATTATTAAAAACTGTTTAGATGTTAATTCAAGATTTGAAAAAATTTTCAGATGGTTATATCCGTAGCAACAATAAATAATCTCAATGCGGCTTCGAAAATATTTTTTCTTATTTCATAGTAGCATTATTTTATCAGACCAGGAAGTGTCTTGTTACTTTCCGGCAGTTCAAACTACACCAGATGGTTTAAATTAACTATTTAGATTGTAATTTAGGATTCCTTAACGTTTCCAGTTGGTTATATATTTAACAACAATAAATATTCTTAGTGCGGCTTTAAAACTATTTTTTTTTATAACGTAGTAACATTATTTATCTGGATTTTGGGGTATCTAGACAACTTCCGGTGGTTTAAACTACACTAGATGATTATTATAAACTGTTTAGATGTTAATTCAAGATTTTAAAGGATTTTCAGATGGTTATATTCGTAACAACAATAAATAATCTCAATGCGGCTTCGAACATATTTTTTTTATTTCATAGTAGCATTATTTTATCAAATTAAAGACTATCTAGTCACCTTCCGGTGGTCGGAACTGCACCAGATGGTTTTTATTTACTATTTAGATTGTACTTTAGGATTCCTAAACGTTTCCAATTTGTTATATTTTTTACAACAATAAATATTCTCAGTGCGGCTTTGGAACTATCTTTTTTTATAACGTAATAGCATTATTTTATCGGATTTGGGAGTATCTTGACAACTTCCGGTGGTTCAAACTACACCAGATGATTTTAATAAACTGTTTAGTTGTTAATTTAAGATTTTAAAAGATTTTCAGATGGTTATAGTTGTACCAACAATAAATAATCTCAATGCGGCTTCAAACATTTTTTTTTTTTTTCATAGTAGCATTATTTTATCAGACTAGGGTGTGTCTAGTTACCTTCCGGCAGTTCAAACTACACCAGATGGTTTTTATTTACTATTTAGATTGTACTTTAGGATTCCTAAACGTTTCCAATTTGTTATATTTTTTACAACAATAAATATTCTCAGTGCGGCTTTGAAACTATTTTTTTTTATAACGTAGTAGCATTATTTTATCGGATTTGGGAATATTTAGACAACTTCCGGTGGTTCAAACTACACCAGATGATTATTATAAACTGTTTAGATGTTAATTTAAGATTTTAAAAGATTTTCAGATGGTTATATTTGTAACAACAATAAGTAATCTCATTGCGGCTTAAACTTGCTTTATTTTGATTACACTAGTATTATTTTATTATACACGGGTCTATATAGTTGCCTTCTGGCTGTGCAAACTACACCAGATTGTATTTATAAATCAATTAAATATCAATTCAGTATTTTTAAACTTTTCCAGGTGGTTATATTAGTAAGAACATTAAATATTCGCATTACGGCTTTTAAGCTATTTCTTATTCGATCAAAGTAGCATTTTTTGATCATACGTTGGTCTATATAGTTGCCTTCCGGTGATTGATACTACACTAGATCTTTTTTTATTCAATTCAATTTTTAATAAAGGATTTACAACCATTAGCAGTTGGTTATATCAATAAAAATAAGAATCATTCGGATTTCCGTATTTGAATAATTTTTTGGTATATATCAACATTATTTAATCGAAATCGTGCCAGTTTTATATTCTTCCGGTAATAGAAAAAGGCCCAAATTATTATGAATCATAAATTGAATGTTAATATAGTGAATTTACTCATTTCCGGCTGGTTATTTTCATTAATCATAAAATTTTTTAACTTTTGTGTATTTAGCATATTTTTGTATATATGCACAAAAGTATGTTATTAATCTCAGGTCATTATATCTACCTTCCGGTAACCCGAAGTGGTTCAAATTTTTTTTACAATCATTTTCAGAGTTAACAAGATTATTTAAGTCATTTCAAAGTGGTTTAAATAAAAAAAAAATTTATTCTAATAGTGTCGGATCTGGACGTCGGAAACTTCAGGCTCATCCTGGACTACTGTTGTCTTGTCTATTCTGACCTTTCTGCTGAACTTGACCTCGGGCTGTAGAGAGTCATAAACTCTGGTGTGCGTTACATTTTTGGTGTAGGTAGGCGCAAGCACATCTCTGCTTATAGGTTTTCTCTTGACTGGTTGTCGACTGTAAATAGAAAACGTTATTTTTGCGCTACTTTCTTATTTAAATTGTTTTCTTAGTGCTCACCGCCTTATTTATACTCTGTTGAGGGGCGATGTGAGGCCTTTGACTATACTTTTTGCTGTCATAAAATATTATCATGGATCGTTTCTGATAACGTCCTCGCGTCTATCGAACGATCTTTCTGCGATACTTAGAGTCTCACCTTCACTATTTCATTTCAAGTCATCTACTTTTTCATATTTCCTGTCCCTTGGGAATGGACCTCTGCTCTAAGTTTAAGTCTTTTGTTGTTTTCGCACAACATATATGTATATATATATATATATATATATATATATATATATATATATATATATATATATATATATTATGTTTGTAATACATATTATAATCTTATTTTTATATTCAATTAGTTTACATTCTTTATAATTTGTATTATATAATGTACAGCAATAAATAATTATCTATCCATCCTTTTCTTTCTCATGTATTATAAAGGCAGCCTAGAATTGAGGGGATTGTGTCTATCCTTCTTTGTTTACCCGTTACAACCAGAATTATAGAACTGATATAATATACTTTATACAGTATTGCCGTAAGGAATTAGACTATATAATAAACATTTTATTGTTAAAATCTAATTTGGTTTATTTTTTTCAATTATCAATCGTAGTGTATCATCATAATAAAGGTACATAAACAGTTTATTTTAATGATTTATTATAAGTGGCAGAGGGGCGGAGAAGGACAGAGCATATTCGGTCGTAAGCAACAGATGATTTAACACTATAATTTTAATTTATTGATTTTCTATCAATATTGAATTATCACAATGGGTAAGTGGGACGTACTTTTCGCCCGGAATGATGAAAAATCGCATATTGACCTTAAGAGAAAAGTGGAATATCAATTGCTCGCGTATTTGAAGCTCCCACTTCACTCAAGCGGCAATTCATACGAGAGGATCTAATAGTCAGCTTTTCTCCCTAGGTTAATAATACACTATTTATTTATTGCAGAGCATTATAAGTCTCTGATTCTGACGTGTAATAATATGCGAAAAGTTTATTTTCACTAAATGCTTATTTTTTAAATAATTATATCTTGGTTTTCTTTAAAGAGCGTGGTGGCGTAACGGATAGAACTCTTGCCTTCAACGCGGTGGGTATAGGTTCGAATTCTGGCCAGGTACCCCTGACTTTTTTTTCAAAAGAAAAATTAGTGTATGTGCAAATAACATCGCGCGACTCTTAAAAAAATCCGATCTCATTGGGTATTGGTTGATTGTTAATCACAAAAATAACTGACCATCGATGGGTAGTCAAAGATTTGGGTATGTTGTGTCAGATGGACTAGCCTGATGTAATGTGTTTGGGCCCTCTACACTCAAAAAGATACAAGATACAGATACAGTGACAGATACAAAATTACATTGGCTAGTATATCTATATATGTGAAAAACGAATGCGTTGTCTCTTGTATTTTTTTATATATAGATATACTAGCTAATGTAATTTTGCATCTGTCACTGTATCTGTATCTTGTATCTTTTTAAGTGTAACGGCCTTTAAACGGGAACCGGGCTAGAATCTATCTGATATCATCATATAAAAAAAGTTAATTATAGAGAGGGCAATATACTTTGATCTAGTATCAGGTAATGTTTTAATTGAGATGAATCTCTTCCGTAAACTTTTCGCATATTATTACACGTCAGAATCAGAGACTTATAATGCCCCGCAATAAATAAATTGTGTATTATTAACCTAGGGAGAAAAGTTGACTATTAGATGCTCGCTTATGAATTGCCGCTTGAGCGAAGTGAGAGCTTCAAATACGCGAGCAATTGATATTCCACTTTTCTCTTAAGGTCAATATGCGATTTTTCATCATTCCAGGCGAAAAGTACGTCCCACTTACCCATTGTGATAATTCAGTATTGATAGAAAATCAATAAATTAAAATTATAGTGTTAAATCATCTGTTGCTTACGACCGAATATGCTCTGTCCTTTTCCGCCCCTCTGCCACTGATAATAAATCATTAAAATAAACTGTTTATGTACCTTTATTATGATTATATATATATAGTCTAATTCCTTACATCAATACTGTATAAGGTATATTATATCAGTTCTATAATTCTGGTTGTAACGGGTAAACAAAGAAGGATAGACACAATCCCCTCTATTCTAGGCTGCCTTTATAATACATAAGAAAGAAAAGGATGGATAGATAATTATTTATTGCTGTACATTATATAATACAAATTATAAAGAATGTAAACTAATTGAATATAAAAATAAGATTATAATATGTATTACAAACGAAATATACATACATATATATATATATATACATATACATATATTGTTGTGCGAAACAACAAAAGACTTAAACTGAGAGCAGAGGTCCATTCCCAAGGAACAAGAAATATGAAAAAGTAGATGATTTGAAATGAAATAGTGAAGGTGAGACTCTAAGTATCGCAGAAAGATCGTTCGATAGACGCGAGGACGTTATCAGAAACGATCGATGATAATATTCTATGACAGCAAAAAGTATAGTCAAAGGCCTCACATCGCCCCTCAACACAGTATAAACAAGGCGGTGAGCACTAAGAAAACAATTTAAATAAGAAAGTAGCGCAAAAATAACGTTTTCTATTTACAGTGGACTACCAGTCAAGAGAAAACCTATAAGCAGAGATGTGCTTGCACCTACCTACACCAAAAATGTAACGCACACCAGAGTTTATGACTCTCTACAGCCCGAGGTCAAGTTCAGCAAAAAGGTCAGAATAGACAAGACAACAGTAGTTCAGAAGGGGAAACCGCAGTGTGTGAATTAGGTGCTTACGGCGAGTTAAAGTAGTGCTTTTCCTAAAGAAATTGAGCCTTTAAAGTAAAGAAAAGGACTTTTTACATACATCTGCAACTTGCTCTTTTCAGTTCAGCTTACTATCAAGCCAAACACTTAAACTACGAACAGAGGATCGAAACGTTATAATGTTCCCATTAATTGGAAATTCAGTTACTGTCAAAGAAAGTAACATATTGATGTAGCCAATGGTAATGGCTTTAGTTTTACTAACGTTCGGATTCAGATGATAACAAGAGGCCCAATCACTAATTAAAGAAGCGTATTCAGCCATGACCTAGGTAAGAAAATCAAGTGGAACGATCTGAAAATAAACGTATACTTGCAGATCATCAGTATATATCAGATATTGAACGTTAGAATGAAAATCAACAGCAACGTCATTAATATAGATGGAAAATAATAGAGACCCTAGGACAGAGCCTTAAGGAACACCAGTATTAGGAGTGACAAAGTCGAACTGATTACCAGCACTATCAACAACAGCCTGACGAAGATCAGTCAGATAAAAGGCAACCCATCTAACGAAAGTGCGACACATCGAGAGAAAACAGTTAGCGAAGTAGGTGGTGTGACACTCTCTATCAAATGCCTTGCTGAAGTCAAATAGTAAGAGCATAGTCACGTAACATCTGTCCATATTTAGAGATCCACCTTATCTACATTCGAATTATGCATTTTAATAAAAATTTAACTATTTTTGACTAACCTTCATAGAAGAGGCATATTCTTAACATTCTAAAGAATTTATTGCAACGTTAAAAAACAGAATAAAAGTGAAAATGAAAAAAAAAACTGCATAATACGATTATTTATAACTACATTGAAAAGTTAATCGTATTAAGCAGTTTTCGCCTTTATTTTTACCCTTATATTGTATTTAAAGTTGCAATAAATTCTTTGGCATGGTAAGAATGTGCCTATCCTACGAATTTCAGTCATAAATAGTTAAATTTTTATTAAAATTCATAATTTAAATGTAGATAAGGTAGAACTCTATGTCGGTATGAGGATTCCCCTTAACGCTTAATAGTTTTGGAGATATTGATGTAACATATTTAGTGAGCTTGTACAAGTAGAAATCCCCATATATTTATCACTTCTACGTCCATCTCTAATGATCTTCAAAATTATTTTTACTTTAATTACAAGAAATGTATACTAAACACATGGAAATGTACTTTCTTAAACAATTATAAGATTTTTCTAACTTATCATTGATACAATGATCTGATAAATAGGCACATAAAATAAAGTTCATTTGTTCATTTTCAACTTTTATCCCACTTGACAGTAACACAGCTTTTGATAATTTTAAAAATAAATCATTAATTTTATAAAAAAAAAGTCAGTTAACTAATTTTGATACAACTTATGTAATATCATTTTGCAAATTATTTTAAAATAATTTTAAGTTTAAAACTAAAGAAATTCAGCTAAAAATCACATTTTTCATTATTTTTAATCAATTCTGAAATTTTTAGGCCATATTTATACATATATTACCATTTGATGAATTTATTGGACATAGGATCATGGTTCGAAATCTTGAAAAGTGGTATTTCAATGTTTAAAATGACTTTAGCTCAGTGAATGGCTACATTAGCACTTATGAATTACTTTTTCCTCAAAATTTATAATATTTTGAAGAAAAATTTTTTCAGTAATATATTTCTAAAACGCAATTCAAGTGTGTAATTTAAGCCTAAAATTAGTTAAAAATGTCAAAAATATGGTTTTAGCCCAACTTTAAAGCTTATTAGCTCTAAAAATATGTACTGAAGAAATCTAAAAAAATTATGAGTGGTCTATAATGTGGAAAAGAACCATTTTACCAATTTTTAGTGAAAAAAAATTTTTCGTCTCTCTGTTTGACAGACGATGGGCGATATATATGCATGTTTATAATTTTTCAGAAAAGTTTGTTGTAAAAATAGGACACAAATATAAAATATTTTCAGCTATTTCTAATTATTGCAATTATTAATAATTATTTACAGTTATTTACAGATATTTACAGTATTTACATTTAAAAAATATTTAAATGATAGTGAATAATTATAATTTATCTCCAGTATGCACTTTTTTATTGTTATTTACAGTTATCAACATTTTCTTACAATCATTTATATTATTCACAGTATTTTTCTACTTTTACAAATTAATTTTTATACAAAGTAATGAAATATTTTAATATGAAATTTTAAATTTATTACATCTCAAAAAAATTCAATTTTAACAAAATTAATCCTAAAATGAATAAATTAAAAATTGAAATTGAATGAGTTCTTGAAATTTTGATATGGAATACTTTTTATAAATAACTATAAATAATAGTTAATTTTTTCAAATAACTTGTAAAATTGATTGCTAATAAAATTTAATTATTTAATAAAGTTACTTAATTAAGTTGAGGTCGTATTGAATAAAATAATATAACAATTTATAAGTTATTAATTGTAATAATTATTTAATCTCCTCACATAGTTTAAAATAATAATTAATATATTATTATCATTTAAATTTATCATGATATCATGTAAATTTTATAAGTATAAATTATTTAAAGTGAAATATAATGTAACATAATAGAATAATTGTAATTTTCAAGTATTATATTCAATACAAATTCCTAGAGTGGAATTCAGATGTTGCATGAAAATTTTTTCTCAAATCTATTATATCCGTCATTTTGAAAAAGAAAAAATGAAGGATACCTATGTTTTCTTTTATCATAAAAATGAAAACTCAAAGAGATAGAAGCAGTTGAAAATTGGCGTAACGTCACGAGTACAGGTGAATTCGTGACGTAATGTACATTGGCGCTACATCTATATATATATATAAAAATTGTATTAACTTAAATTGGCTATAATTTTTGCAATTTATCATATTTTAAAAAACTAAAAAATACGGGTCTTTTATTTTTTCGTATTCTACCTGACGGAAATATAATGAATCTTTTTATGCTAGGTCCCAATTGAAGAATATTATTAATTTCTTCCATGCTTACTAAACGTTTTGCAAATTATAAGTAAATTTTCTTCGAAATATTTACTTTTTTATGGTAAATTTTACTTCCATTTGTCTATAATCAAAAAAATGTATCCATATTTTATATATATATATTCTTTTCTTCATAATTATCTATTAAAATAAATTTGATATTAAATAAATTGCTTTTGAAGATTGTATTTTAAAAAGTTTATATTGGAAAAATACAATAAAGAGAATATTATATTATGTAATGATGAATTTCAACTAAGGTCGTTTGATATATGCTTGAAGTTAATATGTTCCCCTTAATAAAAATAGAATTGCTTTATTTAAATGATTATTAATATATTTAATTGTTAACAAATTTTAATTAAATGACAATTCATAACAAACATGTATATACGAATATGTAATTATGGTTACATAAATGTTATTTATGAAAAATCGCAATTTTTATATTAAATTTTTTATGGAAAATTTTTATATAAAATTTAATTTAAAATTAAATTTTATATTTTTATTATATTAAAGTGAAACCACCTTTTTTTTGTTTCTCCGGTTCTCTGGATTAGCGCATTCTTTTAAGAGGAGGCCGTATAGCTCTGTCTTTGTCTAATCTAAATTTTCGTTGTTATTAATAAATTAGATATTTTTATACAAAAGTAAGGACATAGCCCAATAGATTTAAGGACGAGCAAACGATCCTATTCTATGAAAAAATATAAAATTTTCATTATTTTTCGAGTGAGGTCTGAAACGGAAAAATAATTGAATTTGATAACTGTTTTTCCGTTTCAGACCTCACTCGAAAAATAATGAAAATTTTATATTTTTTCATAGAATAGGATCGTTTGCTCGTCCTTAAATCTATTGGGCTATGCCCTTACTTTCGTATAAAAATATCTAATTTATTAATAATAACGAAAATTTAAATTAGACAAGGACAGAGCTATACGGCCGCCTCTTAATGTGCATAATTTAGTTGTAATGAAAGTAGCAATTTTTATACATATACGCATACACATATAAAAATTATCACTTATATATGGTTGTTTCTTCAAATAAAGTCCAAATCGCTGTTGAAAACTTTTTTTTAATTCTTAAATTTTAAAATTTTTCCTTTGTTAAGAGTCCGCTGTATCTCTGTCCTTTTCTAATTAAAAAATTGACTTTTTTCCCAAAATTAGCAACAAGAGGCAAAAATAAAGAGATGGTTCCCTGGTAGAAAATGAAACGCTTTTTCTACCATTTTATGGCCATTTCTTTAAAGTGAAGAGCAGAAAATGGGAATGTTTTATGGCCATTATTTGAACTAATATGAAACGTTTTTTTCAACCTTCATAGTGCTAAAAAATGCTAATAAAATGTTGAGTCTGATCCACTATTATTTGAATATAGATAGTTAACAGTAGAGTCTATCAAATTGTGCTCTAATTGATTACTATTAAGAATCATTTAAGGTTTTTTCTTGAAAGTTATCATTAATCATTAATAGAATCACTTTTGTTAATATATTCGCGCGTATATTTTGAGTTGTGATCGGATTGTTAGAGGTTATTTTTAAACGATTAATAAAATTTTCCATTTATTATTTTAAAAAACGATATTTTTATACTCGTTTCGTACTGCGTTTCATATTTTTATTTTAAGAAAATTTAATATTATTTTTATTTTTATAAATTCCAATAAAAATAAACATTGACGAAGGAATGTGAATAAATACTAATCTATATTTTCTCGCCACGTGGCAAAAGTGAGGTTATGATTTTACCTATGATCTGAAAAATTAAGGACTCATTACTAAAAAGTTATATAACTAGTCAAAAAAAGTTGTCCACAGTTTACCTAATTTTTAGATAGCTGTTACTGATTTTTTCTCTCCGTTTACTTAAAATGCGTATTTTTTTGGCTAAATACAAAAATTTTGAACAACATTTTTATATTAGCATTTTTTGCCTATAAGGTGCTAACCAATATACCAAAAAATTTGAGCTCTGCAGATTCAGCAAAAAATTGCCATTTATTCGCCAATATTGACATGACAAAATATTACTATTGAAAATGGTCATAAATTGTTGTTTACACCATTTTTAATGTTCAAATTTCTACCAGGGTTTCGGTGTGTTTAATAAAATGTAATATTTTCTTTGAATAGTATAAATTAATTTTATTGCTTTGTTTTTAAGAAAAGTTGGAATAACTTAAAAAATTAGAAATTAGTGTCAAATAATGGGATTTTCAAGTTATTCCAACTTTTCTTGAAAATAAAGCGGTGGAATTAAATTATTCTTATCAGAGAAAATATTGCTTTTTATTACACGAATCGAAACCATCTCTTTATTTCTGCCTGAAGCTATTAGTTTTTATAGAAAATAAATTTTAAATAAATTCGGTAAAACAGGTAACTGTGTCGGTATACAGCTGACTCTTAAGAGGCGGTCGGAACCAAATCGGTGACTTGCGGTATATATCAAGTCAGCATTTTTCGCTTTACGATAATATTTTGTATATTTTTATGGCTTAAATTATTTCAAATTATTATTTATATACATGACTAGAGGAAATGACTATATTTTTACCATATGAATAAGTAAATAAATTATTATAAGCATTTATTACAAATATCAAACTGACTTGACATATACCGCATGCAAAAAACTGTCGTGTCGATTGCTAGGTGGCATTTTTCGCTTTATAACAATATTTTGTATATTTTTGTGGCTTTAACTATTTTAAATTACTCTTTATATATGACTAGAGGAAATGACTATATTTTTACCATATTAATAAATAAATAAATTATTATAAGCATTTATTACAAGCACCGAACTAAGTCACCAATTTGGTTCCGACCGCCTCTTAAGAGGAGGTCACGTATCTCTGTCCTTTTCTAATCAAAGAATTGAGTTTTTTACAGAAACTAATAACTTTAGCAAAAAATGAAGAGAAAGCCGCATCTCGTAATAAAAAAAGCAATATTTTCTTTGATAAGAAAAAATTAATTTTATTGCTTCGTTCTCAAGAAAACCTTGAAAAACCAAATTGTCCACCCTAACCTCTGTGATTTAAGTTTTTCAAAGTTTTCTTGAAAACGAAGCAATAAAATTAATTTTTTCTTATCAAAGAAAATATTGTTTTTTTTGATACAAGATGCGGCTTTCTCTTCATTTTTTGATAAAGTTATTAGTTTTTGTAAAAAAATCATTTCTTCGATTAGAAAAGGACAGAGATACGTGACCTCCTCTTAATGTATTAATTTGGTTATTTCAAATGAGATCTCATCCTTTGTTGAGCTTAAATATTTGTATTGTTTTAGACTAATAAAAAATATACTGTCAACGGAGTTACGTACTATTAACTTCTTATCTGAATTTCCCAGTATTTTTCGCATGATTTGAATAATGAAAATAATAATAATAATTATTATCATAATACATGAAATTTAGTATATTAAGAGGAGGCCGCATAGCTCTGTCCTTGTCTAATCTAAATTTTCGTTATTATTAATAAATTAAATATTGTTATACGAAAGTAAGGGTATAGCCCAATAGATTTCAGGACGAGCAAACGATCCTATTCTATGAAAAATATAAAATTTTCATTAGTTTCAGACCTCACTTGAAAATGAATGATAATTTTATATTTTTTCATAGAACAGAATCGTTCGCTCGTTCTGAAATCTATTGGGCTATACTCTTACTTTTGTATAACAATATTTAATTTATTAATAATAACAAAAATTTAGATTAGACAAAGACAGAGCTATACAGCCTCCTCTTAAATAATAATTATTATATTAATATAATAATAATATGATAATAATAATCAAACGCATACCCACTTACGCATACGTATTTACATGTACACATTAATTACATTATTTACACGTTTCAATACTTTTGTAACGCAAAATATAATTTGAAAATTTTATTTATTTAGAAAAAAATTTGTATATCCAGCTCTTCTAAGCATAACATATTTATAAATATTCATTATGTTTCAGGTTGATCAAGGAACTTTATTTGAGCTAATTTTGGCCGCTAATTATTTAGATATAAAAGGACTTTTAGACGTTACTTGTAAAACAGTAGCTAATATGATTAAAGGAAAGACTCCTGAAGAAATCCGTAAAACTTTTAATATTAAAAATGATTTTACTGCATCTGAGGAAGAACAAGTTCGCAAAGAAAATGAATGGTGTGAAGAAAAATAGTTTAATATATAATGTTTAACCCATTATTTTAGTTTTGCATCAATTATTAATTATTGTTTATAGCTATTATAAAATTATCAATGAAATCTTTTACATAATATTACAGTGTTTCAATTTTTCAATTAAAAAATATGCGCGTAGGATACAATCATAAACATTTCCTTTATAATATACATCTTTACTGAAAAAATGACGTGAGATCTCATGTCATTTTTTTCAGTAGAAATGTACACTAAGGTTATGAGGAAAATATCCATATATACTTTCGATGCAAAATAAACAAAAAGCGGGTAGTGTTTCTCTTTCACGCTAATAAAGTTCCCCTTTATGCTGTCACGTGCACTTGATTACACTTCACTGATTTCGTATGCATACTTTCCTCAGAACTGTACTGTGTACATATATACGCTAGGGGGTGGGGTGCCTCCTACTCACGCTGCTCACCAACTCCCCCATCAAAATTTTTTATAAAAACATTTTTCTTGTGTTAACTATGGAATACTATGGTTTAGTGTAATATATAAATATGCGTAATTCTCTACTAAATCATGCGCAAAAAAAATATTTCCTGAAACTCAAAAGATATGTTCCAAATGATGCCTAAAATATTATTGAATGCTTTCAGACCATTAGAAAGTCAACTGGGGGGGTTACAGCATTTCATTGTTGTAATTTTTCTTACTATTGGCAATTTAATACGTTTTTAGCTATATTCTACTCCCAGAAGATCAAGACATTCGTAAAAATGATTTTTCAGAAAAAATTTGTCACAAAGTTTAAAACTAATATCCCAATATCCAATATCGAAAAATAGACTTCAAAAATGGTAAAAAAAGTAAAAAATCAGATTTATTAGATGTAGAAATATGCTCTAATAGGTCCTACAATGGTACTTTTTGAAGTTGAGCCGGAAAAAAAATTATTTTTAGCAAAGTTATCAGTCAAAATCGCAATTTTTTTAATGTATAATCAATTATGACATCATTTAAGGAAAAGTATTGTTATTTTCTTTTATTTACAAAAAAAATTATCATTCCTAACCTCGAATGGATAAAATATTATATTACATTACAAGGGACAAATATCGTTGGCTCCGTTCCGGTGGAGAGGTTACTTCTCGAGATGTGAGCTGAGAGAAGTAAACCGCCAGATAGAAACATCAAGATTCGTCTCGTTTAATGTATACACTTTTTCATACCAACCTGCCGAAAATTATATTATTAAAGAATAATATAATTTTAATTCAAAGTATAACAAGCTGAATGCCAAGGGCTTTTAACATCCGTTAACATTGATGTCACAAGTAAAACAAGGGTTATTGGTTAATGGATGTTAAAACGCCCTGAGCAAAAAATTAGAAAAGAAAACTAACGAACGTAAGTCGGTAATAAAGTCTACTCTTTCTCTCTCTCTTACTTATACGCTCCGCGATGTAGGAATTTAATTATATTTAAATAATCAAACAAAATTTAATTAGTAAAAATATAACGTTCCCCGTAACCGCATGCAAACTCCGGTCTGCCAAAAATTAAATTTCATTAAGGCGCCAAACAAACCACCAGCTAACTCACGGTAAGCATAAACCTCAGGCTGTCTTAGATCAGGAGGTAGGCGATCCCTAGCGGAAAATTTTCGAAGCTGAAAGTTGGGAGGGTGTACACTTACACAACACAAAAAAATTTTTGACTTAACACCTGAAGTCAGTTTTCAATTTAAGCCTTTTTACAATTTATTAAAGAAAATTCGTCTTAATTAGCAATTTAAGGTTTTTATTAAATGTAAATTAACGTGCACTTTCATTACCCATTCAACACACACAGTCTAAGAAAATCTTTAATCAAGTTACAAAAAAAAAATTTTAATTACAAGAAAATCCAAACTTATTAACAAAAAAAAAAAAATTCAATGGTCAGCCTTAGCTGAAATTTATATAATCTTAGGTTATGTATTCGCAATGACCGCCAGGGTCTGCTTTGCTTTATATCGTTTTCTCTCTCACTCTGATTACTCTATGCACACCATGTGCTGCCGTGTCCACCAATTTCTGAAAAAAACTATTAATTTCATTTTATTCACTTGTCAATCATTTAAATTTTAATTCAATTTTTCATTTACAATTCAATTAATTTCCCAGTCGACGATATCGTTGGACACGTGGTCATGACGCTCTTTCACTCGTGCATTCTCAAATAATCACAAAGAATGAAAAAAAAATTGTAAATTTTCAGGTTATGAATCTATATATCAATAATCTTTTTCTTTTCTCAACTAAATGAAATGAATAAAAAAAATCGTTATTAATTCACTAATTATTTTAATCACAATCACATATAAATTTATTTTGTTGAAAAATGCTTGTATATACGTTCGGGAGTCTTAAGCAATCTACATTCAAACGCTGTCGCATGCTTTGCTCATCATTTTTATACATTTGTATGTACACTGAAAAGAAAGCGGTGAACTACGAGTCCCACGAAGTACTTATGCTTTACCAAACAGTAAGCATGCAAATCTTTTCTCTGGTGGTGAGTGTGATGCCCCACAGAAGAAGCTAACCGTTCTTTTTGCGGGGCTTCTCAGTTCCCACTCGCGTCTCTCCGATGTGAAGTGAAGCTCTTTTGCCACAGAGGCGCTACTGTTCTCTTGCAGCGAGACTCTGTGCATACGAACTTAAGAGAGCGTGGTTCGACTACCGGTAGTTCAGCTACATCACCATTTATTTTTCAGTGTATGTTTATACTATCAATAGTGATATATATATATATGTGTGTGTGTGTGTGTGTGTGTGTGTGTGTGTGTGTGTGTGTGTGTGTGTGTGTGTGTGTGTGTGTGTGTGTGTGTGTGTGTGTGTGTGTGCGTGCGTGCGTGCGTGCGTGCGTGCGTGCGAGTACAAATATATGTAAATTTGTAGTGTAAAAATAAATACTTGAAACTCGAAAAAAATAATTCTATTCGTGTATATCTATATTGTTACGTAATATATTTTTCTACTAGTTGGCCTCCTATTGTTTGTACATCGAAATATACACTGTTAAAAATGCATGAAATTTGCTTCCAGTCCATGTATTAAATTTTCTGAAAATACATTGAAATTACGGTAAAATGTATTAATTATCATGCAAATCATCATTAAATTTTATTTATTAAGATGAAATTTAATACTGATTTGCATGAAAATTAATACATTTTATCGTAATTTCAATGTATTTTATTCGTAATATAGATATACACGAATAGCATTATTTTTTTCGATTTTTAAGTATTCATTTTTATATTACAAATTTACATATACATGTACTCATACGCACATATATATATATACATATAATATATATATACATATAATATATAATATATATATATATATATATATAGATCACTATTAATATTATAAAAATACATATAAATGTATACAAATGATGAGCAAAGCATGCGACAGCGTTTAAATGTAGATTGCTTAAGACTTCCGAACGTATATACGAGCATTTTTCATCAATAAAATTTGTGACCTGTTTTCTCACTCCAAACAAAAAAATATGGGATCAAACAGGTACCATTAGATAGGTAATTTGGTCCTCTAGTAGCCCAAAAAATTTCAGCAAAAAAAAATGGCCATTTTGAGAAAAATGCATGTGCATAAAAAGTGCATTTTTTTGGTAAAATGCATATATCTGTCATTTTTTAGTTTTTTTTCTTAATTTCTTGCACTGAATTAAAGAGAGCTCAAAACAATAAAACAAAAAAAAGGATTACCAAAATTCATTGAAAATTGGTAAAACGATAGCCCTCTAAAGTTATTGTCAACTTTTTCAGTTAATTTTTGTACGCAATTTTTACTTGTGCATATCTTATGCAATTTTGATATTTCAGCAAACAAAAAAAATATGTGTCTCCTTATTTTCAGAATAGAATACCATACTCCATCGGTGCAGTGATTGGTGACTTGAGTGTATACAGGCTTTTCTTTTTTAAATAGAATCAAATTTTTTTAACGTATTTTCGTAGCGTGAATCTTTTTTTCCTTTTCTTTTTTTATGAAGGAAGAGACATTATAAATATAATCTATTAAACTTTGTAACTATTAATAATTGATTTTTAACTTGAAATTTAATTATTTTAAACAGCTGGGGGGGAAGATGAGCATGTACGATTTAACGCCAAAAATGGTTCGAAGTAGCGTTGGTCTAGTGCGTATCGTTCGCGCTTTTCCTTTTGAGTACGCGAGTTTAACTCTCGATGAGAACCACTTTTTTTAACTTTTTTTAAAATTATTTCAATAGTTTAGAGTACTTTTTTTATTTATATTTTTTATATTTTCTATTTTTTTTAATTTTAAAATTATTTTTCCACAAGTATATTAAGTATGCTCGTTTTTTTAATTAATATTGTTTTAAACAAATCATTTCATATACGAAATAAATAAAAATATTAATAAATTGTAGGGTTTGGTGGCGTAGTGGCTAAGGCGCGGGACTTGTATTCTCGTTGGCGCGAGATCGATTCCCCGTCTGGTCGCTTTTTCACTGAATCTGCCGTGGGTTGACACCACGTTAAATAATACGTCAATTGTATTGTCTTTAAATGTTTACTTAAAATGTTATTGGCCAGAAAATGCCCGTTTAGTATTAAAAAAATAAATGAATAAATAAATATTAGTGATGTTCACAAAACTATAGTTCAATTTTGTCTTCATAAACATATTAGCCCAATCAATAGAGCAAAAAAAAGTCTATTTCAGACATCAATTAGGGGCTTAATGAAACCTATATAAAGTTGTTAAGGGCGATAAAAAAATATACCCTGTATAAAATGTAACCAAAAAAAAACGGTAGAAAATGCTCCAGAAGGTTGCAGAGTTGGCTAAAACAGCTTTTTTAATTCTCTGAAGCAATCTATGCGTTTTAGCAAAAAGTAATTAATAAAAGTATTAGAGAATAAAAAAAACCTACAACTTGAGTACGGCTGCTATCAATTTCGTCAATTAATTATTGCAAAAAAGCTAAAACATCATCAAAAATGGCCATTTCTTGGATATCAATTGAGCCCCCTGATCGTAACAATTCGCCGAGCGCTCGAACGCGAGAAAAAGTATTGTCCGCAGGGCTATTTTTTTAAAAATTCTAATTTGAATTTTGATGATAGATTTTTGTAGGGAATTTTATTACGCATCTTTTTTACAAATAAAAAAAATTTCTAATTATTTTAGTTTTTAAGTTATTGAAGAAAAATCACGTTTTTGTAGCGAATAATTTTAATCGTTTTTTTCACTTGAACCTGCCGTATTTTCGCCAGATTTTAATATTTTTTGCTGAAATTTTTATACGATGTAAGTTAAGCCATTGTACGAATAATAAAGCATTTACGAAGTTTTAAAAAACATGAGAAGGTCATGTATCGAATTTTCTTACAAATTTTTTTTTAATCTTAGATGCATTTGTTTAATTAAAAAAAGTGTGTGAGGAAGTTTCGAGTACGGAAAACTTTCAGCAAAGAAAAGTTTAATTAAATATTAAGGAAGTTTTTCCAGAAAGGTTCAGACCTTCAACTATTATAGAAAAAAAATGAGTACGATTAACAAAATAGAGTAAAACGCCGCATCGGCGGCTTAGAACAAGAGTCGCGCCACCGACTAAATACAGCTGATTTCTGATCGTCATTTGTTTTTGCAGCACTTGATAATATCGTTCACGTGTTAATTTATAATTTTAACTTAAGGGGATGTAAAATGGACACTATACCTGTGCTCGTAAATATTGACTATCTTTTCATTTTGTTGCAAAATTTTCAGTAAAAAAATGCATTAACTTGTAGTATGTACCATAAAGATTATTCAGTTAAATTTTCAAATAAATTCATTCATTAGTTTTTAAGATATTTGGATTCCTGTACAAAATCAAAAAATTTTAATAAATAATTTTAGAATCCGAAATTCTCGATTACTAATGAATGAATCAATTTGAAAATTTAACTAAATAATCATCATGGTACATACTACAAGCTAATGCATTTCTTTTCTGGAAATTCAGCAATAAAATGGAAAGGAAGTTAATATCTATAAGTACAGGTGTAGTGTCCCTTTTACATCTCCTTAAATTAGTATTAATTGTAAATTTTATATTAATTGTTTGATAGTAACATTTTTTAAATATTCAACTTTATTTCATAGTTATTGATTACATCAATAATTAAATTTTGAATACTTATATAAAATAATAAAAAGAAATACAAAAAGAAACTTTTTTAGTAATTATATAAAATAATAAACATAAATACAATATTTAATATATATAAATTCATAAATTTTATTCATTTTAAGACTTTCTTTTATATTGAACAAGTTTTCTTGAGTTCTTTTTTTACACAAGATTTTTTAAGTACTTTCTTTAGAGTCCTCTTCTTGGGTACTTTTTCAGAAGCTTGTTCAAAAATGTATCGAAAAACTGCTTTCCTTCAGGGCTTAAATATTTTAATAGTGTTTTAACGTCATTTGACTTTTCTCTACTCACTTCAATATCTCGCGCTGGGTGTGTTTTCAATAAATCATCAAATACAAGATCAGTTGTTAAAATATAATCCTTTGACTTTTCAGTATAATTAGTACGGGCACTTATGTGACCGTTTGGAAAATAGCTTATTCTCACAACATCTTTAATGCGTAAATCTACTGGGATTTTTACTTGCTTTGGAATAAGCTTTTTAAAATCATTCACAGTGATTTCCGATTCTCTAATAATTATAAATGGTGGATTCCTTGCACTTTTAATAATCTTAATATAATCATCAACCGATTCAATCGTTTCCATTTTTTCTTCTTCTGGCCATACATGCCGAAATTACGATCACAAGAACAATATGAATGGCCACGCACGGGATAAATATGCTGTATATCAATTTCTAATTTTTTTGATAAAAGTGATAGCAAAGAAAGAACTAGGTAATTCTTATTTTGGCCGCCGCACGCGTCCGAAAATAAATTAATTTTATTATAATACTCTAGTTTTAATTATCTCTTTATAGTATCGAAGAGAAAATTGCATACAGTATTAGCACCTTTTTTCAAGTTTTCTTCCATGAATAAATACATGTAGCTTCTCTTATGATTTGCGCCAAGAACGTGTACATTAAAAATATGAAGCCATATAAGTCTTTTGTAAAATTGGTCCGAGACTGGAATCTTGGGTAAAGGCAAATTCGAGACATAGAACATTTTTCTCTAAGAGTATACTTTGTTTTAATGTTTTATAATTTTCAACGTTCTTTCTATGAATCTCAAGTTCAACATTTACTTTTTTATCATTCTTATGTTGAAAACAAATTACACATCTGTACGTGGTTTTGAAAAAGTAAAATGTAAATTGTGATTAAAATATTTAGCATAGGTTGATTCTTTGATCGGAGGTTTTGAATCACCTGTTTTATTAGCATAATATTTGACAAATAGCTTATACAATTCAGTCAAAGTTAAATCAGGATGATCAAAATAATTTAATGATAAACGTTCTGAATCATAATGAGACTTAGAATGTGGTATCGATAAACAGTGTTCCTTAATCATTTTTTTTAATTCGTCTGATAAATCTGTCTTGCGATTTGTGTGTTTGCCTCGGCTGTCATGTAACATTGTTTTATTTTTAAACTTTTTTTGAATCGAAGCAAATCTCCCCTTTTTTATTTGTAATAAATTACACAAAAATTTTTGGCAAACAGTAACGCGTTTGGACACAGTATGAAAAGAATACTTCCACAAAATAATTGTACTTTCTTTGCCATGATTTATACTAGAAGGTTTCATTAGCATCAGACCACCAAGTATAATATTTTGAGCGTTATAGCCTCCAGAATTCCAAAATTTATTAAAAAATTCTTGTTGTTGCATAGCGTCAATATCATGAAAACATTTTTTATTACAGCATGAATTAACTAATTCAAACTCTTTGGACGGAATTAATTCATTAGAACGTGAAATATAACTTTTCCCCTATAATATAAAATATGCATACTATATTAACCATCAAATACTTAAAAAAATTATATTCATATATTTGTTTGTATTTACTTATTAATTGGTATAAACTATTATTTTATATAATAATTTATTGATAAGTATACCGTAAAAAATTTGGTGTGATTTGTCAAAATTTTTTTGCGTTACACATTAGCACGTAAAATTAACATAAAATGTTTTGTAAATTTAAAATTTGATTGTTATTTTAAACATTGGCTTATGTGTTCGCCACTCATATACAAAAAATGTTTGTTTACATGCTATCTATAATTTCATTCTAACGAAAATTATAATAAAAAATATTGTGCGCATTTTTTCTAGATCTTTTATAGAATGATCTTTTAGATTGTTATAGAATTACGATTTTAATATCTGAATGTATTTCCAAGCTAACCCTAATTTTAATAACCTTGAAATAACTCACTTGATTTTTACATACTTTTCTTTTATTTTCCTTCCAGTCATGTTCGTTTCTTTCTCTCTTTCTGCTACGTTGTTTACACGCTTCCTCAGACATTACTTTATAAACCAATATAATAAAAACTATATTTTTGACTTATTTTACTTACTCTGAACTACTTTGATGTAAAAAATATTAACATGTGCTGCATAAACAAATGACAATCAGCTGTATTTTGTCGGTGGCGCGACTCTCTTGTTCTAAGCCGCCGATGCGGCATCTCTCAATTTTGTTAATCGCTCTCATTTTTTTTCTATAATAGTTGAAGGTCTGAATCTTTCTCGAAAAACTATTTAATTAAACTTTTCTTCGCTAAAAGTTTTCCGTACTCGAAACTTCCTCACACACTTTTTTTAATTAAACAAATGCATCTAAGATTTAAAAAAAAATTTTAAGAAAATTCGATACATGACCTCCTCATGTTTTTTAAAACTTTGTAAATGCTTTATTACTCGTATAATGGCTTAAAGTATATCGTGTAAAAATTTCAGCAAGAAATATTAAAATCCGGCGAAAATACGGCAGGTTGAAGTGAAAAAAAAAACGATTAGAATTATTCGCTACAAAAACGTGATTTTTCTTCAATAACTTAAAAACTAAAATAATTAGAAATTTTTTTTATTTTTCAAAAAATCAGCTCTGCGGACAATACTTTTTCTCGCGTTCGAGCGCTCGGCGAGTTATACGATCCGGGGGCTCAATTATTTATTGCAAAAATAATTTTTTAAATATTTTTAAACTTTTAAGAGGAAGCCTTTATGAATACGAACAGAAAGAGAGGCTGTAACAGCAAATTGGTTAATTTGTTGCTGAGATATTCCCTATTATTTATCGACACGCATAATGTTTATTGCTATATTTTTTTTTGGCTGAACACATTGAGTTGCATAAGGGCTTAACCCTTACAGTCACAGGAGCCGATATATCGGCTACCTAATTTTCTTTTTTTTTACCTCAATATTTTTACAATATCATGCTTGATTCTTGGATTTTTTGTATTTTCAGATACACATAGCCTTACTATTTATAATGTTGATGATATTTTATAAATTTATAACTATTAATTATTATTATAAACAAATACATACGAAAAAAGTAAATTGAATTGTATGACTGAAAGGGTTAAACTCTTCATGAAGGTTTAAATTTTCATATCTCGTTAAGAGCAAATGAGAAGATTGAATTGCAATATTTTTTATAACGCTTTAAAAAAAAGGGTGTTTTTTTTATAAATAAATGAAGCTGGGGCTTTATTTATAACTTTTACGAATTCACTATTTGAATATTCTTATAGCTGTTTTCGAAACGAAGATTTAAAAAAAAGAACTCTCTAAGGCCAATAGGAGCCTTGATAAGATTTCTTTTTTTTTTAAATCACAGTCACTTTGTTTATAACAATTAACCCTTTTAGTCATGCAATTCAATTCACTTTTTTCGTATGTATTTGTTTATAATAATAATTAATAGTTATAAAGGGTACCCCCCATTAAGATAGGTAAAATGCCCCCCATCACGGAATTCAAATTTTTGTCCAAAATAAGTTAGTGTTTGCTCAAAAATGAAATTTTAAACTGCGACCTGCTACCCCTCCCCCCTCCAGTACTCCTAACCTCAAAAAAACGTGTTTTTTTTTAAATAATTTTTTTCGGCACCTTATTGACAGTTAAGAAATTTGAAAAAAATTGAGCATATTCTATATAAAAATGCGCATTTACTGTAATTTTTTCAGCTATTTTTGACGTCAAAAACTAACCTAAAAACAATATAATATTCTTAAAATTGCTCTAAAAACTTTTAAAAAAGGGGTGCCGCCTCAAAAATTTGTGGAAAGTTGAGGATTTGCGTCCTTAATCTGCCCTATTTCGCCCAGATTTTTTGGAGTGGTGCGCCATATTTGAAAGTCGAAAAACCCTGTTTTTTAGATATTTTTTATCAATTTTTTGCTTTTTTTGCTTTGTCAGTAATAGTTACAACAAAACTAATGGCACCATCGGATTCTACGCCAAGAAATACATAAAAAATATGTATAATACTCCGTTCTAATATTTTTGGATCACTAGCTATAAAACAAAAATGGAAAAGAGGCTGCTATGAGCATGTCGGGGCAACTCACTTTTTCCGTGGGATTTGTGAAAAGTTACTTAAAAGTATAAACAACAATGATTACATGTATTTTTTCATATTTTTTGACGAAGAATACAGTGTTGTAGCTATATTTTCTATAACTTGGCTCAGGTCAAATATCAGAGCCAAGAAAACAACTTACAATAAGTCCTTTTTAATAGGTAACACCTGAAGCGTCCGGCAAAGAAGGATAAATCGTTTTTCTTATTTAATAATTAAGTCGTAATATTTAAATGAAACAAAAACGTTACTATATATATATATAGTAACGTTAAATTAAACACCATTGCTATTTTTTATTCTCTATTGTCGATTTATTTAGCGAGTTCGTGAACCAAGTTTTCCGTAACAGTGTCCAGCCTTATGTTTTTTATGTGAATAGAGCCTAACAGAATACACTGAAAATCAATCCTAGCAGTAGAAACTGTTGCAAATAGATGTATACAACAGAATCTATTCAACAGAAGTTTCATATTATAATTATTGTACTTAATTTATTCTTACAATGTTTTATATTTGAAAAGAAATGTTTAAATGATAATATAGCTTCAAAAACTTACTTTTTATTAAATGTTATCGGTAATTCAGAGTAAAACAACGTGTGTAACAAATAAGTAAGGATAAAAATAACCTTGTAGATTTAATTGAATTTTAATTTTGAGTATGAGAATATTATAATCATTCTTTAGGTTATCCGAAATTAGAATTCATTAAATTATCATATCAAGTAAATATTATTGAACTTTAGTAGATACAGAATAGAATTGAATGTTTATAAACAATTGATATCTTTTCACAATATTAAACATTTTTTAATAAAATCAATTCTATTTCTGTCATTAGGTTCTAGATATCTTGCAACCAGTATATGAATATTATTGAAATTAGATCGGCTATATTTGTGGCGCATATAGCCGACAGAAGGGAGTATCTAGCTACGGGCAAGACGGAAAGCAGACCACGCGAGTCAAATATTTAAAAGCATAACCCAAAATCGTTGGCACACACGTGCGAATCTCTATAGCACGTATACTGTGCATACATATAGCTAGCGAGCAGCTTGACTCGAGTAGCTGAGCTTGGGTCCGTTTAGGATCGTTTGTCTCTCTCTTGCGGCGCGCGCAGTGTACAGCAAGAGAGATGAAGCTGAGCATAGACGAGAAGGAATACCATTATTATTCCTTCTGTCGCCGGCGTCCGATAAAGAGCATTTCGACTTGCGATATTGCGTATTAGTGTTTTTTGTGTGTGCGAATATCGTGAGCTTGAGTGAGCGAAGATAGATAGATTTACTATTCTATTTCTTTTATTGTGAATTAAAATAATATCACGATTGCTAATTAAAATTATATAATTTATTTCTGTCTTTTACGACGTGTGTGCCGGGCGATCGCGTGCGCGTTCTATTGCATATATTCCCTTCGTGCTTTTCTAATTCTTTCTTTTGTTGTGTGTTTATTGCTCGTGTCCCTTTTAGCTTACGTTTTTGTAATATTTGCTTTTCGTCGTGCCAATAGTTATTTAATTAGAGCAAGCGGCGTCGCGTACGCTATATGCGGCTGGCGTCCATTTTGAGCGAGCGTACGATTACTGTACATATTTCTTAAATAAAGTTTCTCTTTTTTCTTGTTACTTAATAAATTACAGCTTATATATTTTTATAAATTAGTGCAACCTCCTGATCCCCAAGGTTGTCACATCTTAAACATTACGAATTTATAAAAAGCCAAAATAAAAAACTCACGTTTTTTAAATTTTTGGAAAAATTCCAACTTTCTCATTTTTTTCCTGAAAATCCTGATGTTTTAGAGATAAATTCATAGGAACACTTCTTGTTAAATGGAAAATAATTATATAATTATGGAACACACACTGTTAAAAGAAATGATAGTGGCTTCCATTATATGTAATTATGACACTGCTAAAATATTACATTTCAAGTCATTTTATTCTATTAAAGATATAGACTTAAAACTTTACAGGTGAATGTAATTTAACTTAACAATAAAAAAGAAGTTATAATACTGCAAGTCTTTGAATACATATCAACGAGCTTCAAGAGCATGAAGTTTGATAGAAAGTTGGGGTAGCCCTGTTATTGAACATTACATTTTTGCTCATATCTCTAGTTCTATGATAAATAGTGATTTAAGACTTTGCATACAAGTTTTTTATACTTTAATATAATATGAAAAATACAATTGGAGTAAATTTAACAATTTTTGACATTTATTTATCAAAAAACTCTAAATTCCAACATTAGTTAAAATCGTCGCTGAGATAGGTTTTCACAGCAAATAAATTTATAATGGCTTCTATAAATGTAATGGAAGTCACTATCATTTCTTTTAACAGTGTGTGTTCCAAAATTAAATCATCATTTTCCATTGAACAGGTAATTTTCATAGAAAGTTAATGCAAGTGAAATAGTAAATATTTAATTATTCTTTTTCATTAATAAAACAACTTTTTAAAATAAGTAGATTTTTTATTGAAAAATTATTTACTTGAATTGGATGAATTATTCTATTTGAAACAATAGAAGTACTTACTATGTGAGTCCTAATGAAGGTAACTTTGTTCGCAGTATTGCTTGTTGTCCAAATTTTTAAAAATTATTTATAATTTACATCTGGTAATTCTCTTTATGAAATGAAAATAGTATAGTGTAATATATATTTGGTATTTCAATCAACTGATTTTATAAAACGTGATGGTACAAGTCATCACAGTTAATCAGAACTTTGTTCCAACAACTTATTGCAAATCAGATTATCTTACATATGAGATTACAAATGATATTCATGTCAATGATGCGATTGTACGTCAAATTAATTTTGATTAATATTCTACTCATATAAGTATTTAGAAGATGTTTGTATATGTAGTTACAAGAATTATTTAATAATTAATTGAGTTTGCGATGACTCTGTCTTATTTGCCTACGAAAGTAATTGTAATTATAATAATAACGAATGTTGTTTAATTAATGATTAAGCTTTTAATTGATAAATAACATTCTAGTATGTGTTTTTAAAACTTATTTTAATAGTTTTAGATTATTTAAACCAGATGATTATGTTTAGTTTGCGAAAGGATATTTTCAATAATAACAATTATTTTAAACTGTCATTACTTCTTATTGATGGCTCTAACTTACATGATCCAAAATTTATTTTAAAGTTTATGTAAAATGAAAGAAAATAAGCATTTTCTGAAGTAATGAACAATAAATAATTTTAATTACCATGTTTTACATATAAAAACCAATCAAAAAACTTAAAAATTAGGTCTGTAAAAAATCATAAAGAAGTGTTCCTATGAATTTCTCTCTAAAACATAAGAATTTTCAGAAATAAAATTATAAAGTTCAACCTTTTCCAAAAATAAAATTTTTTTGTATGGATTTTAGAATAAATAATTTTTTTTTGTTTTTCTCGAATTTTGTTTGAATGTAATCAAGACTGTTTATGCTTTGGACGGCAGATTTCTTATCAACAATTTTCATAAAACTTTTATTAATTTTATTAATTTTCCATGCAACAGAATAAACAAAATGGAGGCTGTAGATTATGAAACACCGACTAAAAAAACAGACAATAGAAAGTGTGTTCGATGCAAAATCTTTATCCGTAAATTAAATGGTCCTTTCCGACAGTTTGATGAACGCGAAGATGCTATGGAATTTCACAATAGATACAATTTTTATGTTCAAAGCGGTGACGTGATTTGTAATAAATGTCGTCACCAATTAAGTCTTCTAGCCAATAAAAGAAATAAAATAGTAAAAAGTAAAGAGAATGCATCGACATCAAATTATGAATCTCAAGAAATTATTACATTACCATTAGAAGAAGTGATTGACAATGTAGTCGGTAGCGCTTCACAATCAAAGACAGAAGTATCAGATTCTAACGAAACTCCTACAAGCCAGCAAAATCTTATCCTTCATCAAATATCAACTATTTCAGTGATGTAACACCAACAAGTAGTCAAACGTTCACCGAGTCACCAGATAGTCAAGAATCTGATGACTTTTCGATATACGCTGCAACAGTTCAACCAACAGATGAATACGTTTCGATATCATTCCCAAGAGTAATTGTAAGTCATAGATTATGTTTTATATGTAAATCGACAAATGAAATTCAAGATGTGCCTTTCGAAGCTCGCTTACAAGTTTTTATTTCTAGGAAAATTTTTATTCCTCATAGAAATAGATGCTGCAAGATTCATTTGATAAATAAAAGATTTTATGACGATGAAGTTTTGAGAATGGAAACTTATTCAGATGAATGTAGCATAAAATTTTCAGAACTTGCAAAATTCATGGATGCATTATTAGATGGTGCACATTTACAACTTCATGACCAAATTGGAAGTTTCACAATTACGGGAAAACGCATAAAAGCTCTCACTGAATATACGTGGCACAACATTATTAAGGTACAAAACATGATGTTATCAATTAGATCTTCTGAAAATAGAAACATAATGCAAGCATTAGTACTTTTTTTATTTAAAATGAAGTCTGGGAATTCAAACAAATGCATTTCTGCAATTTTTGGTCTTGAAGAAAAGCAAGTAGCACAATCTATCAATTCAGTGCTCAAATGTTTTGAGAATGAAATATTGCCAAAAAATTTCGGGATTCATGCTTATTCTCGGGAACTTTTACTTGAACAAACAACTAATATTGCAAAAATGTTGTACAATATGGATAACAAGTTAGTATTAATATGTGATGGAACATATTTACGTCATCAACAAAGCAGCAATAATGCTTATCAGCGTAAATCATATTCGGGTCAAAAAAAAGCTGCACTCTGTAAACCATTCACAATATGTACAACAAATGGTTTTATCGTCGATTGTGCAGGACTTTTTACAGCTTATTGCAACGATGCAAAGATTTTGGAGAATTTGTTAAAAAGTTCCGATGGATTTAACAAAATTCTCGAAAAACACGATATTTTCATTCTCGATAGAGGCTTTAGAGATGTGATAGACTACTTGAATCAGCGAGAATTCACAACTTTGATGCCTGCTTTGAAAGGTAAACGATCGCAACTTACTACTGAAGAATCAAACGCATCTCGACGAGTTACGAAACTTAGACGGGTTGTAGAAGCGATTCATGGAATTATAGGACAAAAATATAAGCTTCTGCATCACTAACTTCATAATGGTCTTTTAACAAAAGCTGAATTATTTTGTAAAATCGCTTGCTTCTTACAAAATTTATTTGGTAAGAGGTTGAATTCTGATGCAGCAAATTTAGAAAAAATGATAAGTAGGATTAACCTCACAAATAATGTAGAAAACACCCTAGCAATTGAAGTTGAAGAAAAAAACTGGAACAGAAAAACTGTACCGTTTCAGCATTTGTCATCGAACGATCTATCAGATTTCCCTGAAATGACTTTGGAAGATTTGAAAGTATTTTTTACAGGTTCGTATCAATTATCTCAATCGGTGTCATATTTGGCAGAAATAATTGGAGACAATGGTTCATTAACTTTAAAAAGTACAAATGTACTTTGTACTTTGTAAAAAGTACAAATGTTACATAGATTATTGTTCAAAAACTAGTGGTATCAATGGAATTAAACGGTACTGTTGTAACTGTGCGAATGGAAATAGAACTATTGGTTGCTGCTCACATGTAGCTGCTGTTATTTATTATTTAAGTCACGCCCGCTATTTATCACGAATCATCAAACCAGCTGCAAATTGACTAAACTATTTGATTTTGAAGAAGTTGTGCCAGTAATTGAAGAAATTGGTGATGATGAAGATTAACGATTTTCTAATAAAACGATATATTTATTAAATAAATACTTTTGTAACTAGGAATTATATACGTATATGGGTAAATCTTTCATAATGTTAAAATTTCACCTGCAACAAATTAAAAAAAAAAAAATACAGGCACACGTATAAAACTAATTTTCTCTGAATGTTGACGTATTATAATGAAAGAAAAAAATCGTGTTACTCACTTTTAAGGGTAGTCTTTTTAACAAACATCAAAAGACAGATTTTCGAGTAAATTTTTCATAGTGCTAAAATTTACTTTCAATAAATTAAAAAAAATTGAAGACACATGTATCAAATTTATTTTTTTTAAATGTTGATATATTAAAATGATAATAAAAGAAAAAATCGCATTACTCACTTTTGAAGATAGCTTTTTTTAATATAAGACATTTAAATATATTCATTATTATCACACCCAGGTATAATATTTTACCTATCTCAGATCAGTTTTTTAAGTATTTTGGGCTATAATAGATCATTTTCCATTAAGCTTTTTCATTTTTACATGTTTAATATGTTACAGAAAATATTTAAATACGCAATTTACATTAATAATTACAAAATTTTTTGTAATAAATAAAATATGCCAGTAATGGCAATTTTTTTGGAAAATTCATTTTTGGCGATTCGGGTATTAAAATTGAGTGATATTAGTTACCCAATGGCTTTTGGGATTGCTGATTACAAATCATAAGTGAGTGGAATATCAATTTATTTTTGCTAAAATTGTCAATCTTAGGGTATGAAATTTGACATAGATTTGTATAGTTTATGTTTTCGAATAAAAATACTTATATTCCTTTTAACCAAATATTTTAGTTTATTTAATAAACATTAAAAAATATAACAATCGAAAAATTTTGATAAATAATCTTAGCATCGTAGCATTATGAATAATAGAAAAATCACGGTTATATAAACAAAATCTCGAAATTAGAAAATCGGTTTTTAAATCTAGAAATTTCAGTGATGATTCAACTCAATGTTCTAGGTGTAAGCTATTAAATACATACTAAAACTGAGCTTTTTAAAGTTTAAACTCTTTAGAATTAAAACATTGATAGAAACTAGGTAATCAATGTAAATTTGGAAAATTTAATAGCCGGGAAAAATTCAATGATTTCCAGAATACTCGAAATAATACTTCAAAAGCAACTTAAAGATTACATTGAGTATTATAAAATAGTAAATTACAAAGTTCACAACAGAGAAAAGGTGAATCAAAGCTTAGGTTTTCATATTAGTGGATAAAAACCTATTTTCAAAAGTGAGTCACGTTTTTTAAGTATAATTTCAAACGAACAAAGAACTTTATCTACACTAGGCACACGTTCCTAATAAAAAATTTCTCTTTGTGATTCTAAATATTACCTTTTGATGTAGTTTAAAATTTCACCGCTGAATAGTCTTTTTTACAGCATCGTATTTTCCAGAAAAAAGTAAAATATATAAATTTTTGGTAACATTTTAATAACCTTTCAGAAAGTACTTTTGTTAATAGGCACACACCCATGCTCTTGATTTTCCAAAAGTATGTGTATAGATAAAGCTTTGGTGTGAATTTCAAATCAAAAAAGCAGTAGTCATTTTTTTTATAGCGATAATTTATCATTTTACATGGCCTGGTAACATTTGAATTTCAAAAAAAAAACCTCTTTTCCCCATCCGCCATAAAATGACACGTCTAATTATCATTAAAAATATAACAAAATTAGTTTCTAATAACTCAATAAATCAGTGAACATTTGCTAACAAGATGTGCTATCTCATATTTAGGAGAAATGACGCAGTAACATGATTTTTAAAAGTATGAAAGAATTACCCATATATTGTAAATAATTTTTGTAATAACAAGATACTAAAATTATAATTTTAATGATTTCATAAAAACTAATTAAATTATGTATTATTTATAAGACACAATCTTTTTAGGATCGTAGATCCAGAAATGAAACAATTACAATAATGTATATTAAAACTAATTTGAATGAAAAATACTTATTGTAAGTTGTTTTCTTGGCTCTGATATTTAACCAGAGCCAAGTTATAGAAAATATAGCTACAACACTGTATTCTTCGTCAAAAAATATGAAAAAATACATGAAATCATTGTTGTTTATACTTTTAAGTAACTTTTCACAAATCCCACGGAAAAAGTGAGTTGCCCCGACATGCTCATAGCAGCCTCTTTTCCATTTTTGTTTTATAGCTAGTGATCCAAAAATATTAGAACGGAGTATTATACATATT
Source organism: Anastatus disparis (assembly GCA_017163975.1). Taxonomy (NCBI): domain Eukaryota; kingdom Metazoa; phylum Arthropoda; class Insecta; order Hymenoptera; family Eupelmidae; genus Anastatus; species Anastatus disparis. The sequence continues at coordinate 494,564 of JAFFSR010000282.1, forward strand.
TTTTATGTATTTTTTGGCGTAGAATCCGATGGTGCCATTAGTTTTGTTGTAATTATTACTGACAAAGCAAAAAATTGATAAAAAATAGCTAAAAAACAGGGTTTTTCGACTTTTAAATATGGCACACCACTCCAAAAAATCTGGGCAAAATAGGGCAGATTAAGGACGCAAATACTCAACTTTCCACAAATTTTTGAAGCAGCACCCATTTTTTTAAAGTTTTTAGAGCAATTTTAAGAATATTTTATTGTTTTTAGGTCAGTTTTTGACGTCAAAAATAGCTGAAAAAATTACAGTAAATGCGCATTTTTATATAGAATATGCTCAATTTTTTTCAAATTTCTTAACCGCCAATAAAGTGCCAAAAAAAATTATTTTAAAAAGAAAACACGTTTTTTTGAGGTTAGGAGTACTGGAGGGGGGAGAGGTAGCAGGTCGCAGTTTAAAATTTCATTTTTGAGCAAACACTAACTAATTTTAGACGAAAATTTGAATTCCGTGATGAGGGGCATTTCACCTATCTTAATGGGGGGTACCCTTTATAAAATATCATCAGCATTATAAATAGTAAGGCTATGTGTATCTGAAAATACAAAAAATCCAAAAATCAAGCATGATATTGGAAAAATATTAAGGTAAAAAAAAGAAAATTAGGTAGCCGATATATCGGCTCCTGTGATTGTAAGGGTTAAGAAACGAATCAAGCATAATTTTTTAGTTGAAGACTTATATTTCAAAAATATATGATTAGATTTTTAATAATGCTTTATTATTAAAACTAAAATAATAATAACATACAATTAAAAATGATTACATTAATTTACCAGAAGAGTGTCTGAGTTGCAGGTCACAGATCTTGATGAAACTTTGGGATAAGTATTGAGGTACAAAAATATGAGTAAAGCCACAGCGGTACGGTCTAACGCTTCAAAAAAGTGAAGTTGTGGACGATTATAGTCTTATTTTCAGAAAAATATGAAAAAAGAACTCCTAATTAAAGTGTAAATAATTCTGTCTAGAAATGTCTTTAATAAATCCACAATAACTAAAATGGAAGCAGAGAAAGCGAGCTTTAATTTCCTAGTTTTCGAATTGAAAAATAATAATTAGAACTAAAGTTATGCTTGTTTAAAGTTAAGCATCAAAAGAGTACTAAAAATCATCCTTCAAAATTTAGACTATTTTTGGTACTCTCTTACTGCTCAACTTTAAACAAGCATAACTTTAGTTCTAATTATTATTTTTTGATTCGAAAACTAGAAAATTAAAGCTTGCTTTCTCTGCTTTCATTTTAATTATTGTGGATTTATTAAAGACATTTTCAGATAGAATTATTTACACTGAAATAAGGAGTTCTTTTTTCATATTTTTCCGAAAATAAGACTATAATCGTCCATAACTTCAGTTTTTCGAAGCATTAGACCGTGCCGCCGTGGCTTTACTCATATTTTTGTACCTCAATACTTATCCCAAAGTTTTATCAAGATCTGTGACCTGCAACTCAGACACTCTTCTGGTAAATTAATGTAATCATTTTTTATAAATAAAATATGTATAATTTTTTACTCATATAATTACTGAGTTTGCAATTGGTTTGCAACATAAATTCTATCCTTTTATATCATAATTTTTTCGATATATATTAATATTTTACAATAAAATAAAAAATAAAAATAGTTCCAATCGAAAAGCAATTTTCATATCAATTTTTCTATTATATTTAGGAAATATTTTTTACATGAAAATCTTAGTAGTATAATTTTAGAAATAAAATAAAAATATATTTAATGATGAAAAAACTTTTTGCATGAAAACAAAGAAAAGTAAAAAAAAAATCAAGATAACAATTTTTATTATTACTATTAAAATTTTTGCAATTATTAATAATTTTTTTTTATTTATTGAAACTAAAAATTAATTATACCCTGGTAGAAAATAGACCATTTAAAAATGGTCATTCATCATTTATTAACCAGTTTTTTTTTGGTCAATAAATATGATCAAAAACTGATCGAAAGATAGTAAAATAATAGATATATATTTTTGTATATGTGTACATCCGTACACATATTCTAGTTTTGATGATTAAAATTAAGATGCAATAAATGAATGGTTTAAACTTTTGAAATTTAGTTTGATTTAGCCACATAATATTCATTTTAAAATTTATATTGAGGCATTTACGCCTAAATACGCATAGATGTATTAGAAGAAAAAGAGAGAGAGACGTTTGCGAACATGTGACTGCACGTGTTTCCTAACCCTAAAACGCACAAAAGTTTTGATCATGAAAATTAATTTTAAAATTTTGTAGAAACGGAAAACATCGTTCTATTACTGTTATAATTGATGATAGCACCAATATTTCGCGTATTATTATTAATGTTATTTTTTAAATGCCTAAAATGTTAATTTTTAATGACTAGAATCAATTTTTATAATTGTTGAAATAAAGTTAGGAATTGTGGATCTTTAATGGATTTCTTAACAGAATGTTTATTAATCTTTAATGACACACACAGTTTTTATTATTCAAGAATAAAGATGATTAAAAATACAGTTGAGAGTACAATTTGGCGTATACACACATTAACATAGCCTTTGCTTAGATACAGTTTCAGACATCGATCCTTGGGCAACGGCTCCTAATATCGTTCTGACGGTCTTGTACAATAAGCGTGAAAACGTAATCTCTTTTAGCCTGTAATTAATCTATATTCTCATAGAGGGCGCGACATGTATGAATTTACCTATAATCCAACAATAATGATACTTAAATTTCAACTATTATTAATAGCATTATTATTTCTTTAAATAAGTGCGTTTATTTTACATGTCACAGGGGTTAATTTTTCTGATGCTAATTGAATATTAGCTGCACTTTTTCGTAAATTATGCTCCGTTAAGAGCATGACGAAGCTGTCCGCCTTCTAATAATATTTCCAATCTTAACTTATGAATAAACGATGCGTTTAATCGAGTTTTTTTGCTACAAAGAAAAAATTTGTAAGATTAAACTCTAGTGCGGACAACTCAAGAAATTCACCAAAATATTATATATACAAAGTTATAATAAAAACTTTCAATATATCGTATTTTAAGGTTAGGTTTGTCGATTTGATGTCTAATTTCCAATCCAAGCTCATAAAAAAATAACAAGTCCAAATGATTTTTTATTTTAACAAAAATTATTGTATTAATATAGCTTTAGTGCGGACAAGTAATTATATTTGTTTAATTTAAGAATTTAAAAAGATATTGATAAAATAAAAAAAGCAAAACTCGATTGCTGCAGCTCCGACATGCCGTTAACGTGAAGGCTACTTTAGCCTCAGGACGTCACCTACTTACAGTGACTAGATTATCTAAACTTTTAATTACGATACTAACTGCACTTTCTCGTAGATGATGTTTAAATTCATAATTTAAATGTAGACAAGGTAGAACTTTATGTCGGTATGAGGATTCCCCTTAATTGTTATAAACAAAGTGGCTGTGATTTAAAAAAAAAATCTCATCTCGGCTCCTATTGGCCTTAGAGAGTTCTTTCTTTTTCAATCTTCGTTTTGAACACCGCTATAAGAATATTCAAATAGCAAATTCGTAAAAGTTATAAATAAAGCCCCAGTTTCATTTATTTATAAAAAAATACCCTCTTTTTTTAAAGCGTTATAAAAATTTTGCAATTCTTTTTTCTCATTTGCTCCTAACGAAATATAAAAGGTTGAACCTTCATGAAGAGTTTAAGCCCTTATGCAACTCAATATGTTAAGTCAAAAAAAAATTATATCAATAAACATTATTCGTGTCGGGATAAATAATAGGGAATATCTTAGCAACAAATTAACCAATTTGCTGTTACACCCTCTCTTTCTGTTCGTATTCATGAAGACTTCCTTTTGAAAGTTTGAAAATATTTAAAAAAATTATTTTCGCCATAAATAATTGATATCCAAGATTTTTTTATAGTTTTTTGGCTTTTTTGCAATAACTAATTGACGAAAATAATCATGACAGTACTCAAATTGTAGGTTTTTTTATTCTCTAATACTTTTATTAATTACTTTTTTGCTAAAACGCATAGATTGCTTCAGAGAATTAAAAAAGCTATTTTGGCTAACTTTGTAGCCTCCTGGAGCAGTTTCTACCGATTTTTTTTTGGTTACATTTTATATAGGGTATGTTTTCATCGCCCTTAACAACTCTATATAGGTTTCATTAAGCCCGTAATTAATGTCCTCAAAATGTCTCTATTGATTGGACTATATATCAATATATAATATAAATTATAACATAAGTAAATACCTCAGTCTTATTTATTTGTTGTAATGTATTGTAAATTTCATGAACTAAATTATAAATAAATTAAACTATAGTATTATAAAATAAACATTACTATTATTTATTTATCAATATTTGTAATTACTACCTATGAAGAATAATTTATTTTTAAAAAATTTTCATTAAAGAAAAACGAGCTTACTTTTGAAAATTTAGATTTTAAAATTATTAAAAAAATACACGATTTAAAAAAAAAAAACAAATATAAAAAGAAATAAAAAATATTAATACAATATAAAAAAAATTTTTTTTAAAGTGACCCTAGCTGAGAGTTGAACACGCGTACTCAAAAGGAAAAGCGCGAACTAGACCAACGCTACTTCGAGACATCTTTGGCGTAAAATTGTACATGCTAATCTGCCCCCCAGCTGTTTAAAATAATTAAATTTTAAGTTAAAAATTATTAATAGTTACAAAATTTAACAGATATTTAATGCCCTCATAAAAAAAACTTCCCTCATGAAAAAAAAGATTTACGCAATGAAAACACGTTAACAAAATTTGCGACATGATTTTGGATATATGTACTCGAACTTTGGTGTCAATTGAAAAATAGTTACTAACGATATACAATTTTAAACGTCAAAAATGATGCATTTTTCATAATTTTCTACACGTGTTTCTTACGATGTATAAAAAGTAACTTCCTTTCAATCGTATTTTAATTTTTACATCATAATTCACATTAAAAAAACAACAATTTAAGGTCACACCGATAGATGTGCTATGCTTTATTAATAAATTTCACCATTTTTAAGAACCATGTAATTATCCATGCAAAAATTACACATACTTAAAAAATGGTGAAACTAATTAATAAAGCATAGCACATCAATAGACGTAATCTTGAATTGTCGTTTTTACTATGTAAATTATGATGCAAAAATTAAAATACGATTGAAAGGAAGTTACGTTTTATACATCGTAAGAAACACGAGTAGAAAATTATGAAAAATGCATCATTTTCGCCATATAAAATTGTATATCGTTAACGGGATGTCGTAGTTGTTGGAATCGAGTTTTGCTTTTTTTATCTTACTGATATCTTTTTAAATTCACTATTTGGACAAATATAATGACTTGTCCGCGCTAAAACTATATTAATACAATAATTTTTGTTAAATTAAAAATTCAATTTAGCTTCATATTTTTTTATGAACTTTGAATGAAAATTAGATATCAAGCTCGATGAACCTAACCTCAAAATAGTATACATCGAAAGTTTGTTTATAACTTTTTATGTATATTATTTTGATAAATTTCTTGACTTGTCCACGCTAAGGATTAATCTTACGAATTTTCTTTCTGAAGTGAAAGAATTTGATTTGACGCACTGTTTACTCATGAACTTTGAATAAAAATATTATTAGGAGGAGCAGAACTACGATATCCTCTTAATAACTATTTTTCAATAGACACCAAAGTTCGAGTAGATAGATAGATAGATATTAATTTAATTTGTCACAGAGTACAAAAAGGCGTGTAATACATCAGATTACATTACAAGCAATAAATAATAATTCTGTATAAAGTATTGCACATAATATGATAAGATATCACAGTCAAATATTAAAATTAATATATAATACTGTATCAGTAAGTCACTACATAAAAGCGATATCACAGACTACTCTAAATACACGCAGGAAGCATAAAAACATAAATTACAATAAAAACAGTCTTAAATATCTATCAGTCATAAAATTAAAATCAAATTAAAATCAAATAACACAATTTAAAAGATAAAGCATAAAGCATAGTCATGACATCAAATAAAAATAAAATTGGACAAAACAATGCAACAATAAATAATAAAAAATAATATAATAATAAAATTCAAAGAATAAAAACTTGATACCGAAGATGTCATGACTATTAATAAAAAGAAACAGAATCACTCATTCTTTCTGCATTCATTCAACCATCATTCGCGCTAATAAATACATTCACACCTTAAATCTATATATGAGACAAAACAAAATAAATTAACATAAAATTAAAATACTTAAAATTAAGATCACTCGAGGTCGAGTAAGTACCTCCTCAAAGCCGACTTGAACCTGCCGAGCGATGGAAGATTTTTTATATCAGCAGGCAGGGAGTTCCAAAAATGCGCACCTTGAACTTGAAAGGAATTTCTTCCAGTCTCAGTACGCATGAAGGGCACTGCGAAGTCCTTAATCTCTCCTCTAGTGGCTACCCTAGGTACATATCTAGTAAAGAGACTCACTAGATACTCTGGAGTATTCATGCGCACGATTTTGTGCATAAGTACAGCCATAAAATACTGTCTCCTTGAATCAGTACGCAGCCAACCAAGAGCAGCTCTATGAGGAAAGATATGATCGCCCATTCTCACACCCATTATATATCTCACACATGAATTTTGTAGTCTTTGTAAGCGTCTTCTCAACTCCTGCGAAGCATCGAGCAAAACTACTGAGCAGTAGTCGAGGTGCGGAAACAGCAAGGCGGCTGCGAGTTGTTTACGCAGGACCTCAGTGGTGTACCGACGGAAAAACCGCAAACTATACATTATCCTATTAAATTTTTTAGTCATCATATTAATGTGCGGCTTCCATGACAACCTAGCGTCAAGCACAACACCAAGGCTCACAACGGTATCAGAGAAAGATATGTCGACACCAATATTGCTATTGGCCTAAAATCTTTAGGCATCTTAGGTGCAGGACACTTCTTTAAAGGCACAATGCGTGCACGCTTCCAAAGGCAAGGAAATATCCCCCGCGCAAAAGAGGAATTGAAAAGAGTCACAAGATGCTCTCCAATAAACGGTAGTGCTTTAAGTATCACACTCTGCGGAATGCCATTCTTGCCACAAGCCTGTGATGAAAAATGCGAAATCGCAAGGATTACATCATTAATATTAATTGGCTTGAAGGCAAAGCCACTTTCACTACACTCCGAAAGAATCTTCTTACGTTCCGCAGTATCATCGTGCGGCGAGACTGACACCCCCGCAAAATGTGCATTAAGCTCATCAGGAGTGAATCCATTCAAGTCCCCTTGAGGTCCGGACAAGAGTCCCAGGTCTTTTAACTCCTTCCAGACATTACCTCCAGCAAGAGCATCAAACAGTCTATTATGATAATAATTTGTCTTAGCATGTTCTGTCTGTTCATCTATAGTTTTACGCAGTTTCAAGAATTCAGAGAGATAACACTCCTCCTTCGTCCGTTTAAACCTACGATGCGTGGCATCTCTCTTGTGCTGCATCTGCGACAACTCTTTATCTATCCAAGGAAATTTATCTTTACCAATTTTAAGTGATTTCAGTGGCGCCAGATTTTGTATTGCTGCCGTAAGGTTGTCGCAGAGGCAGCCAAGCGCAGACTCCGGGTCAACTGTACCAACTGTAAATGGCGTCCAATCACAGTCGGCCAAACTCTGCACCAATAAGTTTGGACAGATATCTTTATAATTCCTATACTTAATTATCTTTTCATCTGTCTTCATAAAATTACAAGAAATGCATACATCAATTAAATTGTGCCGACTGTGAAAATTCGCCGGTAAGTTGCGTGCGTCAAGTACTGTGTCATTATCGTCCACAAGAATCAGGTCAATCCACGTGTGAGACGTCGGAGTGTGATGCGTGGCACTGTGCTGAACCAACTGTAACGAAAGCTCAGCCGATAATTTATTAATAAATTTAGCATCACTGCTCTCACGCAGGAGATCGGCATTCAGGTCTCCCATTATGATTTTATGAGAGTACATATTCTACTCTTTAAAACAAAAAAATGCACTGGTCAAAGCATGTGCCATCTTAGTAAATTGAATTGTAAACTTTCAAATTTTTATTTCAGCTCAGCTTTAATTTAAAAAAAGTTTCAAGCTTCTAGCTATCAATGCTGAAAAACAATATGCGTTTAAAAATCTAGTAACTTTTTTAGTGATTTTTTTTAATTGCCTGTAACTAGGGAAATATTGAGAGTTTGTGACTATAACTTTAGCTTTTAATTAATTTATATAAATTTTATAGATTAATACTTAACCCTTACGAAAAAACTCTGCATCAGTTCTTTAGAGTACTATGCAGAATTTTTGCAAAAATACTATAGAAATTTGGCAGAAACATTGCACTTTAACTCTCCAGAAACTCCAGAAAAAAAACTCTTGGTAAAAAAAGAAATTTAATATATAAAAGGTTGACAAGCTATTAAATCTAATGCTCACTATTCAAAATAAAAAAAAATTTTGATTTCAAAAATATACTAAGATAAGGGATAACATGACTTGATTTTACAACTGTTAAAACGACAATGAGGCGTAGAGAAGAAAGAAATAATAGCGTAACGTCGATGTCTTCTTCCTCACTATTGTTATCTGTTACTATCATTACTCGCAATATACTATCTCTTTCTTACTCGCGCCTTTCTAGTCAAATCAGTTCTGTTTTATTAAATAATTTAATAATACTGATGTAGTTTGTTACTCGCTAATCACATTCACTTTCTTTTTCCGCTACTAGTATAGTATTTTTCAACTTTCGAGTGTCTCTCTGCGCGTGGAATTTAATTGAATATATCAATGATGTTTTGTAAGTATTAATTGTTCATGTAATTATTAAAAGTTCTATTTCCAGCAGACATATTATTTTCTAATTATTTATTTTACATTTACATAAGAACTTAATAATTATACATTTACATAAGGACTTAATAATTATACATTTACATAAGGACTTAATAATTATACCTTTATAATTTTTCATTATCAGAAAAAAAATATTCTCCAAAGTTCAATAGCGTTACTTGTAAAATTAAAAGAAAACATATTGAGAGGAGGTCACGTATCTCTGTCCTTTTCTAATCAAAGAAATGATTTTTTCACAAAAACTAATAACTTTATCAAAAAATGAAGAGAAAGCCGCATCTTGTATCAAAAAAGCAATATTTTCTTTGATAAGAAAAAATTAATTTTATTGCTTCGTTTTCAAGAAAACCTTGAAAAACCAAATTGTCCACCCTAACCTCTATGATTTAAGTTTTTCAAGGTTTTCTTGAAAACGAAGCAATAAAATTATTCCTTTCTTATCAGAGAAAATATTGCTTTTTTTATTACGAGATGCGGCTTTCTCTTCATTTTTTGCTAAAGTTATTAGTTTCTGTAAAAAACTCAATTCTTTGATTAGAAAAAGACAGAAATGCGTGACCTCCTCTTAAAAAGAAATTGCTACTTAGCTTTGAGTTCGAGTCTCATTAGAACACGAGTGCCCTCTATGATATTTACGCCTCCACTATTCTATATTTATATACATCATTATTTTCCCCTTCTTTATAATATAAGTAAGTTTTTTAGCAAGCTAACATCTTTTTATTATATGCGCATACATACTCAACGTTATCGACCTCTCTCGTTATATTATAATTTTTCTACCTCTCTCGATACATTATCATCTTTCTACCTCTCTCTAGCTCTATTAATTTGACTACTATACGCGAGCACCACATTATTTTGCTCACACGCGCACATGTCTTTTTTCTGTTGTCTTCGAAACCGTTTTTGTACCTCCTAGACATCGTTTTGCTGCCTGGTCGGTGATTGGTTATCATCCGCGTATGCTGTTGCTGGTGGGTGATTGTAGTTAGTGTGTGTGTATGCAAGTGGATCAACGCCAGTGCTCCTAGCTGATAAACTAGCCCAGGTTACAGTGGATATGAACTCGCCAGCTGTCTCGGCACCGAAAGCAAGTAACCAGTAATCAGGTTGATTAATACCCTGGTTCATTGTTTAGTAATCCTGGTGATCACGCGTGTAGTATTGGATACGAGAGATGATGTATAAAAGAATCATTGAATTTTGTTAAAAAATAAATAGAGTGAGAAAAAACCGGGTGTGGCAGTTGTGGGGACTGTCCAACAGAAGTTAATACTTCTTTTGGTTTAATAACAGTCTTCCTTCACATAAAATGAACGATGTTCCATTGCGCTTTGCTTAAAAATATATTTTATATTAAATAAATATGTATGCGCACAACAAATTATCAACTTATAAAGTAGAATAATGGTAGTTCTGGGTAAAGAGAAAGCCCTCTTAATACATTTGCAACTTTCTAAACTACTTAGAAGCATGCAGCAATTATTTAAATAATAAGCATATAATGATAATAAATATAAAAACAATTAATTTATTAAAATTTTTTAATGATGTAATGAAAGAAATTTTGTAAAAAATGTATATGTTTACCCAATACAAATTTGTAGCTCATGAAGTAGATGATTGCGAGTTCTGAGTTAAGAGAAGGCTTCCTAAATACATTTGCAATTCATTTAGCCAAAGTTATGCAAAATAATTTATTTTCAAAATTCATAAAGCTATATCTTATCATGTTATAAAAAAATGGAAAATAAAGATTTACGTAATTAACAAAAATCTTTACTATTATAAAAAAAATATGGTAAATCGATTATTACCAATGACAATTACAAATCTTTATAATATTGTCAAATCATAGGTTAAAAACATAAAGAACTATTTCATGAAGTACAATGAGTATCATATATCATACATATACTACAAGGGTCAATTACTTGAAATAAGTAACAAATTTTTAGATCGTCAAATAAACTAATCAATAATCAAAATTATGACGTTGAAAAATAAGCATTAAAATAATAGAATTTAGCTTTCCAGTATATCTACCAGCAATTTCAATTAGTCAATGACGGAAAATATTCATAAGACTATATTCTACACTTAGGGTCTAAGTAGCGTGACGACATGGCTTTTATTTGTAAACTTATTCGCGATTTGCCTACGTTTTTCTACTGAAAACTAACCTGAGTCTATCGTCAAAAATTCACAAGAAAAAATTTAGATGAAAAGCGCTCATTCAAATAATATTATCTCTGGTTCTACTTGTCACACATAAAAAATCAAAAAAATTAAATTAAAGTGAATAAAATTTCATTCTATTTTTATCCTCTTCCAAAATTTGTCAAAATTTCAAATTAAAAAAAATTTTTTTAGTTGTATATTTTTCAATAATTACTAAAAAATTCAAACAGAAATAAAGAGAATTTTAAAAAATTAAAAATTCAACTCTGATGATTTTTTTTGTTCTGATGCTTTTTAAGAAGGGGCAGAACTATCTGTCTCTGTCTAATAGCGTTTTTCATCATTTATAAAAACACCATCCGGTGTAGCAAGAAAAAAATAGCAACCCCCGCTAGATATTAGTATAATTAGTAAATTTTGTAATAACAAACAAATTTTTTTACTGCGTAGTTTTTGAATAATTAGAGACCTACCAAAAAAAGATAGGTTATATTCTAGATTGCTAGTAGGTCTCTAATTAGTCAAAAACTATGCGGTAAAAAATTTGATTTTTATTACAAAATTTACTTATCATACTAATATCTAGCGGGGGCTGCTTTTTTTTCTTGCTACACCGGATAGTGTTTATATAAATGATGAAAAACGCTATTAGACAAAGACAGATAGTTCGGCCCCTTCTTAATAAAGTTATAAACAATTGAAACATCAAAAGTGAAAATTTTATTAACAATTGCGTTTGATAATATATTATTATATATATATATTATCATTATTTTCCTATAAACAAATTTTAGATTCTTGAAGAAATTTGAAAAAAAAAATTTGGATTATTTAAATAATTTTGATTCGAATTTGATTGTTTACATGCTTGACAATATATACGATCGCTAGTAACTTTATTGAAAAGTCTCTTAACGTCTGTTATAAATATTAGATTTTTGAAAATCCTTTCGGTTTCCGTTTGAATTTTTTCCTAATCATTAATTTAAAAAAAAATAAAAAGTTAGTATTTTGTATCAAATTTAATTTGTTTTTATGATATTTGTTGTGCGACTATCAGAGACAATTCTGTTTGAAGGAGCGCTATATATATATCTGTGTATGAGTACGCGCTTTATACATACTGAACGCTAATGTGGTAACCCAATACCCAAACAGCATACACTGAAAAAAAACCTGAATCCAGCGTTGCGAAGTTGATCGTATTAGCTGGATGCGAACAACATTTGAAGCATAAGAATACATAAAATCGTACACAGTAAAAAATTTTGTGTAATTCGTCAAATTCTTTTTTGTACAAAAATTTTTGTGTTAAAATTTTACAAACATGTTTGTAAGATCAACATAAAAATTTATGTAATTTAAAAATTTCTGTGTACTTTTAAAATGAACACAAAAATTTTTGTAGAAGTAACACACGGAGTTTGTTATTTTTAAAAACACGTGTGTACTTAGTTATTCAAATAATCTCATACTTTTAATAATTATATATTAGCATTATTATTATTATACGCAATAAAAATTCCATAAATGCAAGGTAAATTTTAGTTTGTAAATATTAATTTCTGCTAACCAGAAGAGCATTAGACCTCCAGATCACGGATTTTGCTCTAACTTTCAGATAAGTTCTCAGATGACAAAATATGGACAAAACCGAAGTTGTAGACCCCAAAGCTCAATATTTCCCTAGTTGCAGGCAATCAAAGTAAATCACAAAAAAAGTTACTAGATTTTCAAGCGCTTATAGTTCTTTAACATTAACAGCTAGAAGCTTAATACTGTTTTTAAATGAAAGCTGAACTCAAATCCTTTCGAAATAGCATCCATAGCATATCTAAATATTATTTTTTCCCAAAGTTACAGCGTTATAAAAATTTGATCTAAATTTCCTTTTAAAAATGTTAATTAATAATAAAAGCTAAAATGTAGTATAAAGTTTATAACACTGTAGCTATGAGAAAAAATAATATTTTAATATGCTATAAATGCTATTTCAAAAGGATTTGAGCACAGCTTTCATTTAAAACTAAGCTGAGCTTTAAACTTCTGACTGTTAATACTAAAAAATTATAAGCTTTTGAAAATCTAGTAACTTTTTTAGTGATTTTCTTTAATTGGCTGCAACTAGGGAAATATTGAGCTTTGAGGTCTACAACTCTGATTTTTTCCATATTTCGACATATGAAAACTTATCTATAATTAAGAGCAAAATCCATGATCTGGAGGTCTGATACCATAGAAGATAGACGCTTATAGAAGGATTCTTCTGGGTTACATTTTTTGTTCGAAAGCCTGGGTAACACTTTAACATTTTTTGTATATCCATACATATGAAAAATGTGTTATATATATAATATATATAGATATAAAAATACATGGGATTTGGTGACGCCTCCAAGTGACAGAACTAACTCATTTTTGGACAAAATTTCCCATTTAAAAGTACGCTTCTATAAGCGTTGATATTTGTTGCGATACTCTCCTAGTAAATCAAAAAAAAATTTTTTTTTTTCTTTTTTGATGTATATATTTATGCTATTTGTGATGCTAATCACCGACGGAGCTCGTGAGTGTTTGTGAATAAAGCACATGTAACGTACAGTGGTGCTTCTATCAATCGGCTGCCGAGAGCGGGATTCGAACTCAGAACTCTGAGATTACGAATCCAACGCTCTATCAACTGAGCCACTAAACGGCTCTATTTCTATACTTATATGATATACTCATATTAAATGAATTGATCGGCTCTTTTCGTAATCATTCGTTTACGATCGCCTTTAAACGACAATGTAATATTGTCAAATGAGTTTAGTTTGTTTATGATTTTATTGATCCACTCCGACATCCATCATTTTATCCTTTTTCTTATATTTCTTTATCTCTCTCTTTTTTAAAATATATTAGCAGAAAGAAATATGAAAAAGTCATTATTTAATATCTAATCATTATTTCAATCATTATATTTTAACACAAATAAATTTGTAAAATTTACAAATTTTAATATTTAAAATTTTGTATTATTCATGAATTTTTATGTTAAAATTTTAACTTTGAAAATTACACTAAAAAAATTTGTAAATTATAACACAAAAAAATTTGTGTTTCATCTGTAACACTTATGTGTGTTAAAATTACAAATTTTTTTCCACTGTGTAGTAGGTTTATGCGTAATCATACACTGAAAGAAATTTTCGCTTTGGAGACTACGTTTAAATTCGAATAAAATAACTTCTATGGATTAGATAAAATTGACTCAAGCTTTGAATCATTGCACATTAAAATTTGAAATACTTGAATTCAAAAACTATTGAAATGACAGAACTCGAAAGTTTACTAAATGTAAGCATATTTTCAATTCTTGAACTTTGAAAAATATTTGAATTGACTGCATTCGATACTGGGCACCAATAGACTCTGCATTGGGCTTGCCAGACTCCCAAATAAAATTCAAAAACAGAATTCGTCTAGTTTAATAGTACATCGAAGTCAGAGACCTCGGCGTTGGGCTTCTTAGACTCCCAACGTTGAAGTAAATGATGTTGAGCGTTGAGTTACGCTACTTCGATGAGTCTTTGAATTTAGTTATTTTTATTGTGAGATTAATTAAGTTCAAGTTATGCATTGTAATAATTCTGATATTTATTAACGTTACTTACTTCTATTTGAAATCTAATCAATTCAAAATCTCGTGTTATATAAGTTTGATATTTATTTGAAGTCAGTAAATCTATAGTATCGAAATTTCTAAATCGAAAATTTCTTTCCGTGTACCGCAGTCAATCATTGCGACCGTCTGTACAAGATAGTAACGTGAATCCGAGTAGAGCGCTGCGACTACATTGCCGGGTCAATTGCTTCGACTCGTCAGCATCTCCCATGCCGACAGCCGAAATCGGGCATAACTTTTAGCGTTGCGTAATTGCTTGCTTCGACTCGTCGGCATCTCGCATGTTGCAAGCCAAAATCAAGCATAGAGACGACGTTGCGAGTTCATATACTTCGACTTTCTAGATTCTAGTACTGCGAAAGTCGATATTAATACTTTATGTCAATTTAAATTATGTGTTAATTTAATTTTCATTCAAAAAGTGTTTGTATGATTACTAAACAAGTAAATGTGTTAATTTTTTAATATTATTTAGATTGAATTTTATTTATTAACATATTATATGAATTGTTTATTAAATTAAATGAGGACTAATGTTTCGTTATACTGTGATATTCACTCGAATTTCAAAAATTAGATATCTTGTTTAAGTATATTCATTAATTATTTATAATAAAATGAAGTTGATCAATATTTTACATGAAAATATTTACTAAGTCGACTTATGTCGACGTATGTTTTCTTCAAAATTAAGGAGAGAAAAAAGATCTTATCGATTATAAAATGAATATTTTTCTGACTTTTTTGCAAATTAAGAAGTTTTCAGTTATTTCCCCGTTGAAAATGAGAAAATTAATCAGACAAGTTTCCTATTAAGCTTTTCGTATATTGAATAGTAACCTTTCACCAATCAGGTAAGCTAAAAAATTTACATATTGTAATTTTTTAAAACTCAATTACATTCTATATTTTATTTATAAGAAAAATGGTTCTATTAAATTTTTACTTTGGTTCGATAGTTTTGAATCAAAAAATTCATTAAAACATTAATTTAAAAAAAGATTTGAAACTAGAGCTCTAAAATTTATTTTTTCTATTTTGGGATCCAATTAGAACTTATTCCCTCAATTTTTATTTTTTAATTGTGTCAGTGAACATAAAATATTTCATATACATACATTACAAGTGTATTATTTTATTAAAAATTTATTAAATACCGTAAAGGACGTAGTTCCTGATCAGGGCGTAATTTCTGATCATTATTTATTATAAATTATAATCTATAAGATTTTAGTAGGAAAAACTTTTTTTTAATTTATGAGAAAAAATAGATTGAGCGTAAGAAATGCTTCGTTTGTGTGAAAAAGAAATATACTTTTACTTTTTTACATGTAAATATGTGATCAGAAATACCTCCTAAGTGATCAGAAATTACGTCCTTCACGGTATAATAATAGTATATTACGATACGGGCGACTTAAATCACCTATTATTACACGGCGAAGTTAGGGCCCGAGCATCAGCGAGGGTCCTAACGCCGCGTAATAATAGGTGAATTTAAGTCGCGAGTATCGTATACTATTTTATAGCTCGAGTGATTTAAATCCGCCGCACTACATCTATACTCTCAAAATTCAATAATAAACAAAGGCTATGCACTCCATGAATGATAATTCATTAAAAAAACAAATTACATATACCAGCAAAATTAAGCATTCAACGAATGATAAATCGTAAAAGAAAAGCAAAAACTGCAAAAAAGCAAAATTTAAGCACTTCGCGAATAATAAATAATTTCATGTTTTATATATAAAAAAATATATAAAACATGAAATAACATAATGTCAAACTGTTGAAATTAATTCTGTAATAATAAAAATCTAAATTTCCTTTCATATATGTATTAGGGCCGTAGGAGCGACTATTGGTAACTTATGTATTGTATTAGCAGTTGCATTTAGGGGAATCACAGACGCGACGGAGTCTTAGAGCATCGAAATGACTACCTCTTCGCTTCACATGTTACACTGATATTAACTTTGGTTTTACACGTATTTTACACACTTATAATTGTTATTTATTTGGAAAAATATTTGCAATAATCTACACCTTATTATTATCGATGAATAAACTCTTAAAAATAATCCAGATATCAAAATATTGCTTATTATGAGTGCGTGATTTAAGTGAATTCAGCATCATATTCATTATTGAACAGCGTAAAAATTTATCGTTTAACTCTTGGCTCGGCGGGATTTAAGCGCGGATTTAAATCACGCAGTGCTATAAAATAATATTTGCATAAAATTTATTTCAAATAGAATTCAAAGATTTAAAGATAAATTTTGAAACGTTCTAACTTTGTATGTAACTTTTTTTAAACAATTTTCAAATAGTTACCATTCTCTCGGATTAAAAAATACACAACTGTATTTGCGAATAAATTGTCTGCTTTGAAAATAATAAACAAAATTCTTTGCAATGAATTTTCAGAGAACAAAATATAGAAAAGCTATTATTTATAGTCACAAACGCTAAATATTTCCTTAGTCCAGGTAATTAAAGAGTATCAATAAAAAATTTATTAGATTTATAAATACTCATAGCTATTAAGCATTAATAAAACTTAAATAGAAACTATTCTCAAATCCTTTCAAAATAGTACTTGCACGATATAAAAAATTTTTTTTTGAATGTAGATATGTCAATAAAATATTTTTTACATTTAAAAAAAGATGTTATTCTTCGAAAATTCTATGCATACTTCTTAGTAAAATAATGATATGCTTTATTTATAAACGATATTATTATTTATAACGATAAATAATATCAAAGAATTATAGTACCTTATGCACCAAGTGCGTAAAATGTACTTTCGCGGCGAGTGCGAGCGAAGCTCGCACGAGTGCATAGTTATGTAAATTAATTTAAATCAATTTTTGCACTTGAAAAGGGTCATCAAAAATATGACTGAAACGTTGTATGATTAACCAGCAATAAAAAAGTATTATTGACAGTTAATAGTTGTTTGTATCATTATTAAAAGATAAAAACATTTACTTGTTACACGGAAAAACTTTTGCATATAAAATTCGCTCAAATGTTGTATGTGAATTCAATTTTATTACTACTGAAATAATTTTAATATCCTTCTTGAAAAAAGATTAGAATCAAATGGAGATGATATTTCCCTCAGCAGAAATGAAATTGGGAACCAGTCTTATATGCGCTCGATATACTCTCAAGTATGTACGTTAACTAAGTTCAAAACGTAATGAATAGCTTTTATATACAGAGTTGATCGGGTTTTAGCTTCTACTCTAACTGTGAAAACTAAATAAAATAACTGAAAAGAGTTTGACATCGGACTTGCTATATTTTTAGTTACTGAATCGAGGATTAATTGAGAACTAAAAAAACTGTTTGTGAATATATAACAAATTTTGTATTTAATTTGTGCTTGAAAGAATTTGAAATTGATTTTGGTGCGTGTATAATCCACAAACATTTTCATTGCTGAGTTATTTTCATCTTACAGATTATTGATGTAAACATATCATCTATTCAGATTATAAGACATTTGCAAGTATTTACGTGAACTATATTCAGAACAAATGAGCCGCTTTCATATTCAGACTTGATCGGGTTTTAGCTTCAACTCGAAATGAAAAAGTTTAATTAAATAATTGAACAACGTTCATCATCAAACTTGTTTAAAATTTTTAAAATATATTAAATAAAAAAAAATTATTATTATTACTGTAGAATTACAATTTTTTAGAAAAACAAATCTGATTAGAATAAACTATATATGACATCTAAAACTTAAAAATTATTCATAACTAATTTTAATCTTAAAATCTAATTATTTTAAATAAGATAAGGGCAGATGAGCATGTATCATTTCACGCCGGAATTTGTTTCGAAGCAGTTTTGGTCTAGTGCGTAGCGTACGCGCCTATCCTTTAAGATGCGGGAGTTTAACTCACTTTTTTAATTTTTTTATTGTTTTAATATTTTTTATTCCTTTTTTATATATCCTTTTCATATTTTATATTTTTTTAATAATATTTAAATTAATTTTCATGAGTATATGATCTTTTTTTTAAATAAAAAGTTTTTTGAAATGAATTATTTTTTATACGTAGCAATTAAAAATAATTATAAATAAATAACAGTGATGATTATTTTATAATACTATAGTTTTATTTATTGATAATATATTATTTTATAAAATTCACATAATAAATAAATTATTCTATTAATTTATTTATGTTATAATTTATTTTATGTTAATTTATATATATACATACAGTACCGCTCAAAAGTTCGGAAACATTTTTATTGAAACCAGTCGAACTTTCAAAGGTCATAGCTCCAAAACGGCTTGACTAATTGAAAAAATTAAAAGAGATTTTGAAAGATCTCGATAAATGCTATCGATTTATGTCAGGTGTATTGCCATTTTTTATTAAAGAAGATAATAATTGAACATATAAAAAAAATTTTCTTTCAATTTTTTTTCAAATAATTGCTTGTAACTTTTTGGAAAATTACTGGATCAAAAAAGTACACGAAGCATTTTAAAGAAGAGCAAAGTTCTTAAATTTTTAATGTCCAGCAATTTTCTGCTACATTTGGTATGTGCAGAGTTATAATCGTTCGAAAAATGAACGTGGACTTTTTTTATAAGGATTTATTCAAGTAAGGTGTATAGTTAATTATACAGGTGCCTTTTTTATTGGTTAATTTAGTTTATTTTCTTTATTATTGTATTAATTTAACATTTTAGAAAATACAAACATTTCATACAGTTAACATAAATAATAGTTTCTACCGACTTCTAACATTTTTTTTTAAATCAACAATGTCATAATTAAATTCTCTTAAAAATTTTTGATAATTGAATAGATTAATTTTAACATAATTATTTTAGGTAAACACCTCAAAAACAATAAACAAATTTTGGAGAAAGTAGATACCGTTATTACACAATTTTTTCAACAAATAATAATGTCATTATCGTACCTTGAAACATAAATTTAATCACACTTCAAAATATAAACGAACACGATCACGTGGAGATCTCAAATGTCATGGTATAGTCAAGAGTATAAAAAAACAAATTGGTCAGGAAATTTCGTGTGTGTTTGTATACATAAATATATATATGTATATATATTTGCGTATGTCTATATATTTTCGGAACATTAATATTTTAATTTAAAGGTTTACATATAGATCTGTACTTGTAAAAGTATTTTTTTTTAATACACCAGAATATTATATTTTTTATTTAAAAATGGCAACACTTTTGACATAAATCGATAGCATTTATCGAGATCATTCAAAATCTCTTTTAATTTTTTTAATTGGTCAAGCCGTTTTGTAGTTTAAAGTTCGACTGGTTTTTACAAAAATGTTTCCAAACTTTTGAGCGGTACTGTACGTTTAACATAAAATTAATTATAACATAAATAAATTAATAGAATAATTTAATTTATTTATTATGTAAATTTTATAAAATAATATATTATCAATAAATAAAACTATAGTATTATAAAATAGTCATCACTATTATTTATTTATAATTATTTTTAATTGCTACGTATAAAAAATAATTCATTTCAAAAAACTTTTTATTTAAAAAAAAGATCATATACTCATGAAAATTAATTTAAATATTATTTAAAAAATAGAAAATATGAAAAGGATAAATAAAAAAGGAATAAAAATTATTAAAACAATAAAAAAATTTAAAAAAAAAGTGGTCCTGACCGAGAGTTGAACCCGCGCACCCAAAAGGAAAGGCGCATGCTCTACGCACTAGACCAAAACTGCTTCAAACAAATTCCGGCGTGAAATGATACATGTTCATCTGCCCCCCGGTTATTTAAAATAATTAGATTTTAAGATTAAAATTAGTTATGAATAATTTTTAAGTTTTAGATGTCATATATAGTTTATTCTAATCAGATTTGTTTTTCTAAAAAATTGTAATTCTACAGTAATAATAATTTTTTTTATTTAATATATTTTAAAAATTTTAAACAAGTTTGATGATGAACGTTGTTCAATTATTTAATTAAACTTTTTCATTTCGAGTTGAAGCTAAAACCCAATCAAGTCTGAATATGAAAGCGGCTCATTTGTTCCGAATATAGTTCACGTATACTGGACGGACACTGATTCGCGACCCACTGCATATTCAAAAGTGTACATACTTGCAAATGTCTTATAATCTAAATAGATGATATGTTTACATCAATAATCTTTAAGATGAAAATAACTCAGCAATGGAAATGTTTGTTGATTATGTACGCACCAAAATTAATTTCAAGTTCTTTTGAGCGCAAATTATATACAAAATTTGTGATATGTTCACAAACAATTTTTTAGTTATTAAATAAACCTAAATTTAGAAACTAAAAATATAACAATCCGACGCCAAAATCTTTTCGATTATTTTATTTGGTGATTTCAGTTCGAGTTGAAGCTAAAACTCGATCAACTCTGAATATAATGACTGTTCATTTCTCTCGAACATAGTAAACGTACATACTTAAGGCGACTACGGAAGTTCGGTTGAATTTCATTTTGTAGTTTACAAATTACTCTTTCAATTTCTAAAATTTTTTGGATTTTTTAATTTTCCACCATTTATTATAATCCGTAGAATGGTGCAAAATTAAAAAATCTGAAAAATTAAACATATTGAGAGAGTAATTTGTAAATTCGAAAATAAAACCTAACCTAAAATCCGAAGTCGCCTTAAGAATGTTCTATAATCTAAACAGACAGTATGTTTACATCAGATACGGATGAATGTAAAAACAAGTCATAAACGAAAATATTAATACTTCATGGGTGCATTTAAATCAATTTCTATTCTTTTCTAATAGAAATTATTTTCAAAAGTTTTTCCGTGTAAGTAATCATACAAACACTTTTTGAATGAAAATTAAATTAACACATAATTTAAATTGACATAAAGTATTAATATCGACTTTCGCAGTACTAGAATCTAGAAAGTCGAAGTGTACGAACTTGCAACGTTGTCTCTGTGCTTGATTTCGGCTTGTGGCATGGATGATGCCAACGAGTCGAAGCGATTGACTCGGCAATGCAGTCGCAGCGCTCCACTCGGATTCGCGTTACTATACTGTACAGACGGTTGCAATGATTGACCGCGATATAGTCACGCATAAACCTACTACGATTTTGTGTATACACACTTATATATATACTTATGCTTCGAGTGTTTTCGCATCCCGCTAATACGATCAACTTCGCAGCGCTGGATTCGGGTTTTTTTTTCAGTGTATGCTTCGAATGTTGTTCGCATCCAGCTAATACGATCAACTTCGCAACGCTGGATTCGGATTTTTTTTCAGTGTACACAACGATTTGTACGCTGATGTGCCGATATGCCTTCTCTCTCTCTTCCTATACTTTGCTCGTATAGTGCGTATTCGCTTGCTATACACTGCAAATTTAAGTGTGTTAAAATAACACGCTTACGTGTGTAATTCGGCTGTCGCTATTTTTACACACTTTTTAGTGTGTTAAATCTATAACTCATTTTACATGTTTAATTTAACACACGTAAAAGCGTAAAATCAAACGTATAAAACGTGTAAAAGATTGGAATATATTAAAAATTATTTTTATGTGCTTTTTAATTGTTGGAATTTTTTAATTATAATGTGCAATTAGTTTAAGAATTAACCTATTAAAATTATATCGACTATAAAAACGCTTAAAAAATTTTCTACCTGGCTCAGACGCGAACTCACGACCTACGGGTTACGAGGCATCGACGCTACCTATTACGCTACGAAACGCTTGTTATGGGTCATGATAATTTCTCATATTTATGGTTTATTAATATAAAAATTTAATTATTTTTAAACCCTTCTAAATTTAAATAAAATAAATAGTATTAATCATGAGCAATTAATACTAATAAAGAAAAAATAAAGATCGGTAGAATAATTTTTCTTGTACAAAAAAAATTATTTTTATCAAAAGAATATCTAATTTCTTATTTATTAAAAATTTAATTTTTCATCAATTAAAAAATTATTTTTTTACAAAAAAATAAACTTATGAAAAATTTATTATTATAATTTATTTGATAAGGTTGATATTTATTACTGAATTTTATATAATTAATTTAATGAATGCATTCGATTCAATAAAATTATTGTTTTCATATGAAACATTTTAATTAAAGTTCTTATTAAATAATAAAATATCATCATCAATTACTTAAGGCAATTAAAATAAAAGACTATATAAAATTTAAAATAATAAATATTGTAGTTCCAATACAATTAAATATTAAAATATATATTTTTAGAAAAACTTTGATTAAAAATTATTAATGTTGTACTGTAATTACCTGAAAATTTATCTACTTTACTAATAAAAATCAATCACAGTAAATGTATTAATGTACAAATATAAAGTTTAAACGCATAGATGTGTAGATTTACGCATTTATGTGTGTAAATTTTCACACTAACTCGATCACGTGTGTAAAATTACACATAAAATGTGTATACTTTACTTTTACGCACGTTTTTTACACACATAATAGAATTTACACACTAAAACGTGTAAAAGTACTCATTATCAGTGTGTGAATTAACGCACATGAATTTGCAATGTACTCTCTTTCTCTTTAATCCAAGCTTGAATATACATTGCTTGGTATAGTATAGTGTTCCCTCTCTCTTTCTCTCTCTTATTCTTATAGCTTAGTTGTGTATGCGCGCACAGATAGGGTCACACGCACACAACACATATTAAATGTAACGTGACGGCATCTTGAATTTTTGAGCCCAGCAAATTTTCGAGGCACGCCAAAAGAAGTATTAACTTGAAAAAAAGAATTTTGTACTGATTAAAAAACTACTTTAGAGTGGTTTTAAAGCATCTAATCGATAAAGTGCTTTTCCACATTCACATATACAACTATAGGAACTATTATGACATCGCATAAAACAACATATTGCATTAAACGATCAAAAATTAGAAAATATATAACTAATGATAGATTAAATATAGTATTTCCAAAAGATAGTAAACGTTTTTTTTTAAACTTATATTTAACAGAATAAAAGGTGTAACATCTTATAAAGATATACAAACTCATGAAAATATAACTTATAATACTTATAGAGAAATGAATCTAATTAAACACGAAAATCAGATTTATTATATTTTTTGAAGAAGCATGTCAATTTATGTTACCAATACAATCACGTAACTTTTTTGCATGTTTCTTATTAAAAATTTTTTTACAGAAGATTTCAAAGAAAATAAAGCTTTATTACATATTAATTGAATATTAAATTCAAAGGATATGTCATGTAAATATTTTGGTTTACCAGAACTAAATAAAACATATATTAAAGAAAACGACGAAATCAATGATGAAGTTATAAATTTCACTAGAGAAAAATTTAATAAAATGTACAAACAATTAATAATGATAAAAAAAAATATTTTGAACAAATAATAAATAATAAACATAAAATTTTTTTATAAATAGACCAGGAGGTTCTGGAAAAAACATTAATATATTATTATATATTTATAAAAAAAAAAATTTATCAATGGCCTGGAGAGGTATTGAGATTTCGAATGGACATATAGTGGGGGAAATACGGTGTCGACGAGACTAGATTTTTGTTACTGAAATTCTACACTCGTTGACGCCATTTGTCCTCCACTATCAGTTCATTTGGAATCCCAATAACTTAAATTTTATTATCTAAAGGTTTACCAAGTCATATAACTTTCTGATTACTATTGGATTCAAATAACATTGAAAGTACAATTTCAAAATTTGATTTAAATTAAAAAAAATAAGAGAAGCATCAACAATTTCTAAAAAAGCTTTATAAATTGTAGACAAAATATAAAAAGAGATCTGTCGTAATGATAAAATTTTTGGTGAAAAATTAATTATTTTACTTAACTTCACCCTTTTCTAATAATTATATTTTATATTTTTATTTTTATATGTTTATATTTATATTTTTATTTTTATATGTTTATATTTATATTTTTATTTTTATATGTTTATATTTATAATTTTAATATTTTAATTTGATTGAATTTAAAGCTCTTCGTGTGAAAAAGTAAAATGTTAATCATAGAGACCAAATTTTTTTGCCCTCTTTGTCGTTGCTCTCGCTTAGCTCGTTCGTCAAATCCGACTCGGATAAAAAAGGTCTATTTTACTCCTTTGGTTGACACTGTACTCTTTCATACCAAGAATAACATTAAATACTAACGAATCACCGTCATTACCGTTTATTTTATATAGAAAACAATTACCTATTGACTGAGCGCTTGCGATAACTATAAATAAATCTCAAGGACAAAGTTTTGAAAATGAGCGTATATACAGGGTGACCTATTTTAATCTATGGACCCTGATTTCTCCTAAAATCCTAAGCCTACAAAAAATTGTTCAAAAAGAAGTTGTTAATGGCGATGGGGGTCACATTTTGGTGCCATTTATTTAGACTTTGAGGTCACTTTTGAAGGTTAAGGTCAATTTTTTAAATGGGAACCCATATTTTTGACACTGGATTCGAAAAAAGCGGGAAATTTTACATCCGAAATGGTATTTCAAAATGTTTTTCATGACCTTCAGAAGGTCAAATTAAGGTTCAATACTGAAAATTTGCCCAAAAAACATTTTCTTCAAGCTTTGGAGGATTGTAGGCAAAAAAATGTTTAAGTGAGCTTATGAGCCAATGACCTTGATTATCTTGACCTTGAATTTAGTTTTCAAGGATACTTGTAGGTTAAAGTGATTTTTCAATGGGAACCCCTCCTTTTATATCGAATCCTGAAAGTGCAGGAAATTATACGTCTAAAACGATACTTTTCATTTTTTTTTAAATGACCTTCAGTAGGTCAAACTAAGGTAAAATACTGAAAATACACTCTAAACCCTTTTTTTTTTATTTTAAAGATAGAGGTCAATTTTGAATGATATTTGATGGTCCAATTATTTTTTTTATACGAAAAGTTTCACTTTCATCCTAAACCTTACTTTTAGTGTTACCCAGAAACAACGGCGTGGACGTAGTTAATTCTGTTTCCTTTGGGGTGCTTGTTTAACGTGAGCTCCTTGCCTCTTACTAAGGTGCTTGTTTAATGTTAGTCCCCTTGCCTCTCACTGACACTTTAATTTAAATGAATTACCCACGGAGTAATTGTTTAAAATTACATTAGTTGGCTTCGAGGCATAACGGCAATCTCCTTTGAAAACTATCCACAGTTCTTAGCAGGGTAGCTCTAGGAATAGTTTCACAAGCTTTACGAATACGGTCCATAAAATCATCTCTAGCAATTGATCATTCAGTAAAAACAATATTTTTCAAGTATCCCCATAAAAAGAAATCTGGTGAGTAAGAAGGCCATTCAACTGGACCCCTTCGTTCAATCCATCTGTCATTACTAGGTTGTTCAAATGAAAATACGTTTTTTTTGTGAAATCACTTTTATTGCTCAGTATAATCTCCCTATAAGATCAATACACTTGGTCCAACGGTCTTCCAACTTGTTTATCCCATCACGGAAGTAAATTTTTGCAAGGCCTGCAAAATACTCCTCTACGACGACTATAACCTCTTCGTTTGATGAAAAATGCTTCCCACGAAGGAATTTCTTGAGGTGTGGGAACAGCCAGAAGTCAGAGGGAGCTAAATCAGGCGAATAAGGTGGATGCTACAACAATTCATACTTTGATTCGGTTAGTTAAGTCATGGTTTTTTGAGCTGTGTGAGCGGGCACATTGTCTTGATGAAAAATGATTTTTTTCTTCTGCAAATCGGGTCTTTTTTCACGAATTTTCTCATTCAATTGGTCCAAAAGGTTATAATAATATTCAGAATCTATTGTTTTGTCAGTTTAGAGATAATCCAACAACAAAATCCCTTTGGCATCCCAAAAAACTGACGCTAACATCTTCTTCGCCGATTTCTGAACACGAATTCACTTCAGCGCCGAAGTGCCTGGTTCACGTCACTCCTTAACCTCTTGTTTTGATTCAGGATCATGGTGATTGACCGAAGTCTCATCCATAGTGATGAATCGACGTAAAAAATCCTTTTTATCCTTTCGAAAACGCTCCAAACGTTGCTCAAAAAGTCGCATTCGTACGTATTTTTGTTCCATTGTAAGCGAATGCGGCACCCATTGTGCACAGAGCTTTCTGAAACCCAAAACTTCACTTAAAATATGACTCACACTGCCTAATGAGATGTCTAGGGCCTCTGCTAATTCTCTCTCGTTCAATCGACGATCTTCCAAAACCATATCCTGTACTTTTGCTATGAATGCTGGTGTTGTTGCACTTTTTGGACGTCCTAAGCGTGGATCGTCTTCAACGTTTTTTCGACCACTTCTAAACTCTAAAACCCATCGATGCACAGTTAGAAATGAAGGAGCAGATTCCTTTAACACTTTCACCATTTTTGTATGAATTTCCGTTGCTGATAAACCTTCCAAAACAAAGAATTTTATCACTGCACGATATTCGGTTTTTTCCATTGTAAAAAATACACTGACACGTCAACTTCAAATGGCTTGTAAACAAACAATGAATTGACAGAGCGGAATGAAACTTTAGGTATGTTCATATGAAAGATGAAATATTAAAATGGCGTAGAAATTTTGGTTCTTCTACTGCTCTATAGATGTCGCTTTCAAAACTTTTTGAACAACTTAGTATGATTGGCATTTAAAAAGGCACGTTCAATGAGTGCATCATGCGGTGCAGCACCATATTTTTAAAGCCATATTCTTGCTCTTGTTGTTAAGTCACTATTTTCTAATAAGCCTGGTAAGTGATCTCTTTTCAATCAGGTAACTGTATCTATCAACGTTCTGTTCAAAAAAGTAAGGACCAATCAAATAACCATTCACAATGTCCCACCACACCATAAGACTCCATCGATTTTGATGATCTATTGGCCTGTACCAGTGGGGATTTACATCTGACCAATAATATCAGTTGTCTCTATTAAGTTATCCGTCACTATAAAATTTAGCCTTATCTGAGAAAAGCACGTACCTAAAAAATTGAGATCATCGTATATCATTTGCAAAGCCCATTGACAAAAAGCAATATGCATCAGATAATGATTAGGCTGTAAAGTCTGTATAAGGATGATATTTTCAAGCTCTTAAACACCGAAAAACTTTTGCAATCAAAATTCACTCAAATTTGTAAATAAATTAATCATTAATATAACTGAAATAATTTTAACGTCATTATTGAAAAATGATTGTACTCGAATTGAAATGAAATTTAACTCAGGAGAAACGAAACTGAAACCCAGTCATCTATGCGCTTAATATATACTCAAATCTATATGTTGACTACATTCGAGACAATTGAACGGCCTTCCTACGCAGACTTGATCGGGTTTTAGCTTCAAGTCGAACTGAAAAAGTTACAGTCGACGATTTGAGTCCCTTCTCCTCCATCGGCTTACTCGTGCGTTATCCCCACTCGCTGACTAAAATAATTGGTTTCCAAACATTCTGAATCCCGCCGCTGCTCTCTATACGACTTTTTAACTTATAAAAATAGATTCATTCATTTAATGTTTTCGTCTAAAATACAATAAATATTTATTAAAATGAAAAGTAATAAGAAATAATATAATATTACATAATTTTCATTTATATTTATTATAAATAATATAAAAATTAAACTAGATATTATTTAAATTCAATATTAAAAATTTTCATTTGAAAATAAATTAAATAGAATAAATTTTGGCTGAATCAAATAATTAAAAAATCAATGGATATTATTCTTATATATTTCTTCCAAAACTGCGTACTTTTTCATAAAAAATATTAGATTTCTAATACGACTGAACCAAAAATGACTATTTTGTCAAACTCTTTTACGAAATTCACGAACTTTTAGAAATTTCCCCTATTTGTTTTTATTCAACAGTGAATATTTTTTTCACATTATATTTTTTAGTTAATTAGATAAACTATCAAAAGTACTTATTGTTATTTGTTGATTTATATTATTTTTCAATATTACTATTCACTCATCCCTAGTGAAAATCGAATCTGTGAATAAGTGGGAATAACTGGAAATAATTGGAAATAACTGTTATAAACTGTTCAGTTTGAGACAGGAATAACAGTTAGCATCAGCTATTCCCAGTTATTTTCAGTTGTGTTGAGTGTTGTTTGTTGTTATAGTGTCTTTATTTTCTA
Source organism: Anastatus disparis (assembly GCA_017163975.1). Classification (NCBI taxonomy): domain Eukaryota; kingdom Metazoa; phylum Arthropoda; class Insecta; order Hymenoptera; family Eupelmidae; genus Anastatus; species Anastatus disparis. The sequence continues at coordinate 523,590 of JAFFSR010000282.1, forward strand.
TTTGAAAATTAACATTTGCTTTACGTATTTAAATTTATCGAGGGGCTATTCACTATAAGAAATCATTGACCACCTTCAGATGAAATCATTTGAAATCATTATTGAAATCATTTGAAATCATTGAAATCATTTTAAATCATTGAAATATTTTATTAAATTTTATGTGCACAATATGATTACCGAAATCAAAACTATTCAAATTAAAATCATTGAAATCATTTGAAATCATTGAAATCAATAAATATTTTTGTATTTAGTTTACAATTTAAAATATTACCAGAAAGATAATACTAAATATTATTTAAATACCAGATTAATATGAGCTGCTCTGATAAATAAAATAATTTTTGATTTTTGGGGAATAGTATCGATATACAATATATAAATATTTATAAGAATTTTTTTCTGGAATTGAAAAAAAATGAATGATTTTAATCATAAGCAAAACGCATCGCACAAAAAATTTTTATGTAAAAGATAATTTATATCAAAACAAATAAAAAAGAATATATGTGAGTAGATAAGCTATGTTGCTTCTGGCCCACTGCATTTCTGGCCCATTGCATTTCTAACCCACTGCATTTCTAACCCACCTACATTTCTAACCCAGTGACTTTCTCGCCCAGTGGGTTAGAGAGTCAAATGGGTTAGAAATGTATGTGGGTTAGAAATGTAGATGGGTTAGAAATGTAGGTGGGTTAGAAATGTAGGTGGGTTAGAAATGCTGTGGACCAGGAGCAACATAGCCAGTCCCGAGAAGGCGAGCTGCCGGCGGCCGGCTGCGGGCTATGATAAAGCTGCTGCGAACGTTTCATAATTTTTATTTTTTAATATTTTTTTATATTTATTTAACTTTTATTTTTTAATACTTTTTTATATTTATTTGATTATTATAAATCGAATAAAAATTATTTAAGCACTAGAAAAAATTTTTGACTTTGGTCGGTATCGAACCCACGACCCTTTGGACGCGAGGCAAGCACGTATACCACTACGCCACCGAGCCACCTTACTCGAGAAATTTTAAAACTTGTATAATAGGAATGTATCATAATTTTCATAAAATATTTAGACATTAATAATTATGAATTGCAAATATATATATATATATATATATATATAAATATATATTATATATGTATATACGTATACACTTAGAAATAAAAAATAATGATTATTACAACAAATATTAACCATGATTTATTAGCATTATCTAAGTGCATAATATAGTTGTAAAAGTTCAAATAACTTGAAAAAAATATAATAGTGATCTACTTGATTTTCACCATTCTAATGCATGCATATAAGTTCACATGAAACATTCACATGCAACAAGAAACTTTGTCTACTTTTTTTTAAAATTTAAAATAGTTTAAATTGGTTGCTTTTAGTCATTTCAGCTTTTAGAACTTTCAATTCAAGCACTATTGATACTCTAATAATACTGTATGATACTATATTAAAATACACCGAAAAACTCTAGGAAAGCAACTGACCCAAAAGCAGTACCGACGCGCCACTTGGTGTTGAGGCAAACTGCTCGACACTTTTGAGGGAATTTACTTACTATAGCCAGTGATGGATTTCGAAGATGCTTTTATGATATCAGTCAGCCAACTTTAGAGAATATACTATAGAATAATATATTCTGCTGTTACTCTGATTATATTGTATACTCTGAAGTTGGCTAATAGGTATCATAATATATTGATATCTATAAATATATAAAGCATCATCATAATCCATCACTGACTATAGCAGACGATATTAAAACTTTTTCAGAGGGCATGCTGCTCTACAGTGACTTTGAGTGGGCGGCTTTGCCTGTTTGGGCTAGATTATTGCCTAAAACAGGTAAACAACATGCTTAAAACAAAGCTTGGAAACCATTTATTTTTTAAGAAAGCAATCCTACCGAATTTTTTTTCAGCATAGTATTAATACTATATTGATACTGTATTGATACTATATTAATACTCTATTGATATTTTATTAATACTGTATTGATACTATATTGATTCGGTATTAATACTGTGTTGATACTGCATTGATAATTTATTAATACCATGTTGAAATAGTGTTAATACTATATTGATACTGTATTGATTCTATATTGATACTGTATTAATACTATATTAATACTACATTAATATTCTATTGATGCTATATTAATACTGTATTAATACTATATTGATTCGGTGAAACAGTATTAATACTATTTTGATACTATAATGATACTATATTGATTCTGTATTGATACTGTATTGATACTGTATTAATACTATATTGAAACAGTATTAATACTATTTTGATACTGTCATGATACTATATTGATTCTGTATTGATACTGTATTAATACTATATTGATACTATATTGATACTGTATTGATACTGTATTGGTACTGAATCGAAACAGTATTAATACTATATTGGTACTGTATTGATACTGTATTGATACCTTATTGATACTGTATTAATACTATATTGATACTATATTAATACTGTATTGATACTTTATTAATACTATATTAAAACAGTATTGAAATAATATCGATACTGTATTCACACCATAATGATACTGTACTGATACTGAATTGATAATGTATTGATACTGTATGGGTACTGTATTAATACTTAATTGATATTATATTAATACTCTATTGATACTGCATTGATACTTTATTAATACTATATTAAAACCGTATTGATACTATATTGATATCTTTTACAACTGCTTGCTTCTTTGTTGGTTGACCGATGAGCTCTCTTAAGTGGCTCTTAAGACTCTGCCCACCTCAACAGTAGCGACTTCTCCCATCTTAGATTGACGCAGGGGAGGTGAGACTAAGCTAAAGCGAGCTACAAACGATATAGTGTTTTTAGGGGAAATCCCAAAGTCAATCGCATGCTTTGAACGCAGTATCTTACACTACAACACATTCAAGCACCTAAAGCTTTTTATATTTTATATCTTTAGATGGTATTTGTGATTTATATTTTTCATAGAACTCTTTCTTCATCATTTTCTCATTCTTCATTTTTTTATGAGGAGGAGGAAAAGGAGTGTACTCTGAAGAATTTTCAGTGTTGCAACTTGGTGTCTGTCACATGATGAAGCGAATGTGAATCACGATGTGTTTGCTTTTTATAGGAAGTGATGGAAGCCCCAACCTTCGCACCCATCTGTGAGGTACAACCAAGAATCGCCACTTGTGAACCTCTTACTCTGAGAAGTGCACCCGTGACTCGTATACCTCTCCATTAACTTCCAAGCGCTTATGTCAAGGAGAGCTCGAGACCTTTTCCGTTGTCATCATCTAAATACTTTACAAACAACTTGTAATTTTTAATGGCCTCTTTCAACTTGAAGTAAAACTCCTTATTCTCCTGTAAGGCTCTGCATTCGTGATCTAAAACTGCCATCAATCTAAACTTATCCTTACTTTTAACTGGTCTAAACTCACTCACATAATAAGTCTGATCTTTCTTCAAGGGGAATATATTCCCAATGGCACGATGGACGCGTCCACGAGCTGCCTCGTTGAATTTATCAAGATCCATATTTCTTTGATAAAGAATTTTAAGTTTACTTAGCAGAGTCTGATAAATGAATGACTCGAGCTGGTTCGGGAGTTCTCTTAAGTAGAGGTTAAGCTGTGGCTACTGCGCAGACAATCTCCACTCCTTTAGACTAATTTTCTGACATCACCGCTTATGGCGTTGTATTCTATAATTCGATCATGTAAGATGAGACAATAAGCTGAAGTTCCAGCTGGAAAGTTTTGTTTGGTCTCGAATTCAAGACGAACATCAACAGGTGCACTCTTCAGAGAATCATTTTGTTTTGAACAATCGATGACTATCAGTGGCATGTGATTGAAATAATCTGATTTTTTCAGCATTGGCTCGGACTCCATTCCATAGTATGCATTTTGGAAATTAGCGTACATATCGTATAATATAGCATACTGATTATTGACAATATCAAGATTCATATTTCCGTAAGGATAGTATTGAGAATTAAGAAATAGTTTTACATTGGTCAAATTGCAGTGATCAAACTGACTGGCGTTAGCAGTTTTTTGTCCTTTTCGATTTGTCTGGAAACCAAGAATGATAAAACGAGGCTTCTCCAGCTGATTAGATGTTTTGACTGTCCATACATGTCTCGTTGATGCCGGTAATAATGGATATTCGTATAATTCCCAGGAACGAAAACTCATTGAGATAGGTTTATTTTTCTCGATTTGTCGAAGCATGTGAATTTTACATTCATTGGATAACTGTATGTGAGGCATAAGCCACTCGATCCTTAAAAGATCAATTTTGAAATCTTCGTAAGCATTAGTAGCATTCGCTGTTTGTATTACTGCGTTAATATTGTTCCTGGATCTCGTGAGGATAAGTTCATGTTTAACATTGACCATGATTTTGCGATAATCTTCGGCAAAGCCTAAAATCATACTGAGAGGTATGAAAATATCAAAATAGCCATTGTTATTAATGATCTTCCGAATTTCCGTTATATCAATCCAACCAGCATTTTCTATAATCAAACTCTGACTGGGATTGAGTGATACCCAACCCTTCATAACGGTAGTCAATCCTACATTCTTACAGCGATCGATCTCTATAGCATTAATTTCATAGCGAACTTCCTCGAATAGATGACAGATGCCGTTAACTAAGTTAGTTCTTACTAAAGCAGTGCCATCTTGTTGAGTTAATTTTCCCACTATGTGCAGAGAACTCCGTGAAGGCAAAAGATTTAAATCTTGATGTTGAATTGATATGCGAATTTCATCGCTATTATTGAAATTTGACGAGGTGTAAGGTTGGTACGCGTGCACCTCACAGTGCACTATTGACTCATCTTGATTTACTTATATACCCTTTGTTATTTTTATTGTTATAAACCACACCCATTTTTTATACTGATTTAATATGTAGTCAAACTGTAATAGTTTCTCCACAAAAGTTAATTAAATTCCCGTCTTGATCGAGTATACGCACTTGTAAATGATCTATGCTCTTGACGATGACTGGAAGGTAAATGACTTGCGATGACACTTTAATGATCTTATATCCTGGTGGGACAGCAGGAAAGAATTCATGTAACGTGTGCACTCGTCGACCGTTTATATAGGCACCAGAGACGATATTGCACTCGACTCGAAGAGCGTTGACCTTCAGGATAGCTACAGGTAAATCTGAATAATTCGTGACGTCAGCATGAAGTACACGTTTTGCAAAGCCTAATAGAGGTCTTATTGAACGTTCTGGTCGAAAATCAATCGGATGATTACACTTTATTTCACTACGAAGTGTATTATTGTTTGGTTTAATACTGATTGATATACTTTTTGCCGTCAATGTTTTACTGAGATAGTTCTCTATATCTTCGATTTCATAACTACCAGTCGGTGAAACAATTTCTTCCTGTCCAACGTGGAATAGATTACTACCCTTGTCGATATTAGGTATAGAATTGAATGTCATGAAAGCAATTAATCCGAGAACGTAATTCTTGTCAGGTGAGAGTCCAATCGGTGGAAAATACTGTTCTTCTAGTACAGATGATGTGCCTGAAAGACTCAAAGTCAATGAATTTGCCATGATTGTTGAACCTATAATGAACAAATACTTATCACTCTATTCTTTATATATCAAGAGTGTTGCTCAAAAATCTTAGACAAAGATGACCGCAGTTAAAAGTATCAAAGTCTTGATATCTCTCAGGATTATACTTGATGTTGTCTACTCCCAAATATGTCATCAAATCCAAAGGACGTTGAAGATCACCGAAGCTATCGAAATACACAACATCGTTTCCTCGTTTGCGATATGCTACCCAGTGCGTTCCAAGTCCATCAGCATCATCGAGATTAACAATAGCTGATTCTCTATAGTGCGGTCCATTAATAGGCATAGCATTCCTCATAAATACTCCTCGAAAATTTGAGATTTTTAGGATTTTTGCATACTTGATGAGATCAGCATCGGTGAGTGCTCTTTGAGGTAATTTTACTTTGAGGATCTTTTTTTTAAAGAATTCTTTGGTTTCATACGAAGACCAAGACCAGTTTTATATGGTTTTAAGTAAAGGCCTTTACCAAGAGCGATTCCAGTGGCACCTCCAGCTATACCACCAACAGCACTCAAACCTGCAAAGATTGGTATAAGAAATGGTAAGAAACCTCCTACTTTCTTTGGAACTGGTAAAGTACGTGGAATTTTTACATTCTTTTTACCACCTGCTTTTTTAACAGCATTACGTGCACCTTTTAGAGCTGACAGAATGGCTTTTCGAGCACATTTTGTAGAAATAATTGATTCTGATGCAGCCTTTACTATTGTATTGAAAGTAGTAGAAGGCTTCTTCATGCCCATTCCAAATTTAGATTTTACTTTCATTATGTTTTTGATTGCAAATGCAGCTGCTTTTTCTCCAAAGCTAGCGTCTTTTGATGAAATTCTTTGATTAGCTTTTTCTGCTAAAATTCTATCAGAAGCGTTTCTGGCTTCTACGTTATCACGATTCTGTGAATAAGCAATGTCGTGCTCTTTACAAGCTCTATCGAGAAGATTGATTCCTGGATCACCTCTAGCTAAACGTTTAGCTAATCTTGTACCGGGTCCACAGTATTGGTAGCCGGGTATATGAAGTTCGATTGGAAGACTATTAAGAAGCTTGTTGACAAAACCGCGACCACGTCGTCGTTGTCTATATACGATCATCACACTTCGAAGACTAAATGAAGACTGAGGCATTGGGTACAAAAGCCCTGTATTTATAGCTGGTCAAGCATTCGTATGTCAGACGTGCTGTCATAATGAATTTCAAAGAACAATCCGTTAAGCTACCGATAGAAAATTTCGACACTATCGTGGAGCATGAGAAGAAATTAAAGAGGCATGGAGACTTACTTCCAAACAGTATTCGAGCTGTATTTTGCGGTCCATCCAATTGTGGTAAAACCAATAGTCTGCTAGCACTAATAACGCATCCTAATGGTCTCAGGTTTGAAAACGTTTATGTGTACTCCAAGTCTTTGAATCAACCAAAGTACAAGTTTTTGAAGGACCTCCTAGAGCCTTTAGAAGGTGTACAATACTTTCCCTTTAGTGAGCACGAATCTGTTGTAGCCCCTGATAACGCGCTTCCAAATTCTGTCATGATTTTTGATGATGTAGCCTGTGAAAAACAAGATAATATCAGAGCTTACTTCTGTATGGGTAGACACAAAGATGTTAATTGTTTCTATCTCTGTCAATCTTATGCTCGAATTCCAAAACATCTAGTCAGAGACAATGTCAATTCGTTGGTGATTTTTCGTCAAGATGACGTCAATTTGAGACACTTATACGATGATCACGTCAATTCAGACATGACTTACGCGCAATTCAAAGAATTATGCTCTAAGTGTTGGACTGATGATAAATACGGATTTTTAATGATCGACAAAGATAGTTCGATCAATTCTGGTAGATATAAAAAAGGCTTTGATTGTTTTGCTATAAATATAGCGCGCACATAGTCCTAAGAAAACAATTCATCATTGTACGCTGAAGCGTCAACATGGCTGACATTAGACGAAAGAAAGATGTTCTACATCAACTTGTACAAGCACGCAATGCAGTTAAACGAAAATATAACTTGTTGAAGTTCGGAAAAGAAAATATTGAAAGAGCATTTGGCGAGAAATTCAAACCTATCGTTGATCCTCTTCAGAAACTCGTTGCTACTACTGAGAAAAATAATGATTTTATACGTGACATAGCAAAAAATAAGAAAAATAAGTCATAAAAAACAATGATACTTATTCCTCCTTTTTGCAGCCTTCTTCTCCTTCCTCTTCATCAATTGATGATGATGCTATAGATACGTCATTAAACGATACTATTCGACAAGTTGATACGGAATTTGAATCAGCTACAAGTGAGCAGGAATTAGAAAAAAAAGAAGATGATTTATTGCTTGATAGTAACATTCATATGCTCAATGAGGATCAATCAAAACAATTGGATAAAGTTTATGGAGTGCGCAAGGAAGGTAATAGTTACTTAATTGGTGACTCACCTCTATTTTTCGAAGGTAAAAACATTCGTATAAAAGATCAAAAATATCCAAAAACTAAAGGATTGTTAGAATTGTTAATTACGAAAAATCCTGATAGAGGTCAGATAAACACTAATGATATGCAAAATTACAAGAAGATTCTTGAAACTACTAATGCTCACAAACGACGCTACAGAAGTGATGAGTCTATTCGTACGCACAAAAGTAAGAAATTCGACAGTATCATTAGTCCTTTGTTTTCATTGAAAAAAAGAGGAGGATCGTTACCTCGATATAAAATTGCAAGAAGAGATACGAGAATGGATTACATATACTGGGATTATCCAAACGAACTCGTTGATAGACTTCGATTACTCATTGCTGAAAGAGAAGCTGGAAACCCTAGCCATACAAATGAGATACATTCAATTATAGAAGAGTTACGTGAAGGAGGCTATATATATTGAGGTGTAGACACCTATACCGTGCATTATCAAAATGAGCGTCGATGTATTCGGACGTAATCTCAAACGAAGTGAGGGTAGTCGAGGACCTCCGGGTATTGGCTATAAACTCACAAAAGATGGACAATACGATATGGAAAATAAGAGGCTTTGTAATCTCGCATCACCTAATCAACTCAATGAAGCTGTAAATTTAGATACTTTACAGCGTATCGTACGTTTGGAAGTTCAAAAAATATTAGATTCAATATCTAGTTTGAGAAGTGATCTCAATAACCTAGATAAAATTGTAGAGGTGCATAAAGACGAGCTAGATAAGAAATTCATACAAAGCCAGTTGGAGCTTAAGACTATAAAAAGAGGCATTATCTCTGTTAGTGCAAAACAGTCAATCGATAACCATCGATGGAACAACGTCATAGACTTGTAGAAGAGCTTCACAAGCCAGCACGTCGTAATTATCCTCGTCGAAAGTTCGATGTGCGAGGTTTGGATGAGACTTGGCAAGCTGATTTGGTAGAGATGCAACATTATTCTCGAGAAAACAAAGGCTACAAATACATGCTTACAGTTATAGATGTTTTTTTCAAAATACGCCTGGGCTGTTCCTGTAAAACAAAAAACTGGTATAGATGTTTCTGCTGCTATGAAGTCTGTATTGACAAAAGGTAAAGTACCTAAGAATCTTCACACCGATCGAGGTAAGGAGTTCTATAATACCAATTTCCAGAATCTTATGCAACAATATAAAATCAATCTCTACTCGACTTATAGCAATCTCAAAGCGTCTATTTGCGAACGCTTTAATCGTACGCTCAAAAACAAAATGTGGAAACAGTTTAGTTTACGTGGTAACTACAAGTGGATTGATATTATCTCCAATTTGATTGACAAGTACAATGATGAGAAGCATCGGACTATTAATATGAAACCGAAAGATGTTTCAGCTGAAAACGAAGCTGAAGTTCTTCGACGATTCAAGCGTAATGTTAATTTAATAGAAAAGAAACCAAAGTTCAAAGTTGGTGATAAAGTACGAGTAAGCAAATTAAAACAAGTATTCGAAAAAGGATACACACCCAACTGGTCTACTGAAATATTTACTGTACACCGAGTTCGAAAAACAAAACCAGTTACTTTTCTCTTGCAGGATTATAAAGATCAACCAATAGCTGGAGGTTTTTATGAACAAGAATTACAAAGTGTCGAATATCCTGATTACTATCTTGTAGAGAAGATTCTTAGAAGACGTGGAAATGAAGTATTAGTGAAGTGGCTTGGTTTCGACAATACTCACAATAGTTGGATTAATAAAGCAGATGCTCAATAAGTATTTTGTAATTAATTTATAAAAAATAAAAACTTACAAATAATTCAACGTGATCTTGAATAGACATCATGTATAGAATACAGCAAAACCGTCTTGAAAGTTTTAGAAATTGGCCTTTGAGTTTTTTAAAACCTGAAGATTTAGCTGCAGCAGGATTTTACTACACTGGTGAAATAGATAAAGTCCGTTGCTTTGAATGTTCTACAGAAATATGTAGATGGAAAATCGATGACAATCCATTATTAGAGCACAAAAAGTGGAATGGCCGTTGTCGCTTTATCAGAGATATACCTTGTCAGAATGATTCTGCTGAAGAAAATACCAATAGATGTAAAATTTGTCTTGATAATGAACTAGAAGTCGCATTTATACCCTGTGGACACTGTTGTAGTTGTTATCATTGTTCATCCATTATTAAATGTGTAATATATAGAAAAGTTATTAATCAAAGAATTCGAATTTACATATCATAATTTTTTTTTAAATTTGAATTTAAGAAAAATGTATTTAATAATGTATATTAAGGAATTGAAATAAAATAAACACTTTTTATAATCAAACAAAATTTATTGTAACATTTATTTAAATAAAACACTCATAACTATACACTTATTGTGCACACACTAAACACTACAAAATTCGAGGACATAACCTCCTTTGAACACTACACAAAGTTCAAGTTTATTAGCAGCATTCTGCATTCTTTCAAAAAACTCTTGATCTTTTTCAAAAACTTCCGACACTTTTTTAGGTAAGAAGATTTGCATTTCTTGACATAGTTCTGCTACAATCTTGGGTCCAAAGCGAGTTTTCACTTGTCTCAAACATGTGACCGTGTAGGAAGTGCCTTCTGTCAGTTCAGTGATTTTTTTAGTAGGAAGAAATTCTCCTCGGGCAATGACGTTCAATTTAGAAATGTCCATCTTATCTGTAACAGAAAAACAAATTCTTGATTGAAAAATATAATCAATATCAATTTAATCTTTAATCTTCAATAATAATACCATATTGATACTGTATTGATACTGTATTCATACTATATTAATACTGTATTGATACTATATTGACACTGTATTAATACTGTATTGATACTATATTAATACTGTATTAATACTGTATTGATACTGTTGTGACGTCTGAGGGACGCACATTGATTAGCGCCGATGTTTAAGGTTTTCTCGACGGTCTGGTACTCGACCACTAACCGTCTCTTTTTATATAAAAAAAATGAATATCGCGAATTATTCCGGTGTAGAATCGGTGGGAAATAAGGAAAGGTTTAAGTGTAAACGGATCCTTAAGCGTGAGGATCCTGGTTATTTACACTGTCGAGATCCTATCCGATTTGGTGGATCTCGGCGGAAAGGTAAAGGAAATTTCTAAAAATATTTTTATATTAAATAAAAAACTTTAAACTTTTAAAATTAATTAGTTATAAAAAATTGAAGAAAAGAAAAATGAAAGGTAAATAGTTATTATAATTAAGAAAAAATTTGTAAAACAAAATTTTGATAAATTTAAAGTAAAAATTAATATTTATTAATAAAAGAAAAAAAATTGGTTTCTTACTCTTCCTTGATGCTAATGAGAATGAGAGAGAGAGAGAGAGAGATTTCCTTCTTCCTTCTTTGAATGCAGTGAATTAAATGCTTGTTTGTAGTTGAATGCAGTGAATTGAAGTTGAATGCAGTGAATTGAAGTTGAATGCAGTGAATTGTAGTTGAATGCAGTGAATTGTAGTTGAATGCAGTGAGTTGTAGTTGAATGCAGTGAGTTGTTCTTCCCTTGAATGCCGAGGCTTGAGTTGAATGTTTGGAAGTGCTTAGGGCCTGTGCACTAGCCCGAGTCGCTTCCTTAGGCGATCTGAATTTTTGGGTCATCTCTTTTCTTTTGAGCTCTTTGGGAAAGCTGTTCCGCACGAATCAGAGGGCTGCATTTCCTTCCGGTTTTTCAGGGGGCGGGGCAGAAGTGTTCCGAAATATTATGAATTTTTGTCCTCAACTTCGAAAAATGAAATTTTCCTATGAATTTTTGAGTGAATTTATTATTTCTCTCTCTCTCTTCTAGTGACTTCACCTCAAGGAAGAGTATACATTATTTGTATGCACACGCTAATAAAATGGTAACAAAATTAATGAATTATGCTAAATTATAAACTAATGATAAAAAAAATGATTAATCGAAAGAAAACTTACAAAAAAAATAATTAATGAATAACAAAAGAAAATTATTAATATTAATTCATCGCCAGTTCGTAAAAGTAACAATAATAATAGAAAGTGGAAACAATAATTAATATTAATAGGAACGCTAGATTAGTAACAATTAAAGTGAATTTAATAGTAAAAACTAAATTATAAATAATAATAATAATAAAAGAAAAAAAAATGGTTAATAAATTTATATAAAGGTTGTATATAATAATTGATTATTAATATTATAGATGTTAGTTGTCGTATGAAAAAATACTATATGTATGTATATATGTACATGCGTATAATATTTTAAAGGAATATTATACGAAATATTTATTATAAAAAAGGATTTTAACTTGTATAATTAAATTACTAAAATGTGAAAACATGCATGTATACACACATATGTATAAAGGTTGTAAAAGAAATTTTAACATTATTGTTTTATATGCTATTTAACTTATAAAATATAAACTAATGACTTAAAAAATAGTGCGCATGAAAATTTTAATAATTTTAACTAAAATAAATGTTATAAATAATTCTAATTTATTTTTGATAACTCCTGGAAGTACTTTGATTATTATAAAAAGAATAATAATAAAAGTATTTTTAACAATTAATAAATGAATAAAAATATTAAAGGTATACAAATTTATTTGTGAAAGTTTGAATTTCCCAGGAGCTATCGAAAATTTTTCCCGGCGACAGTTTTTATGGCCTTTATTAATTAGAAACAAGAAAAATTTATTGAAAAATCACGTGACGTAACACTGTATTGATGCTGTATTTAAACTTTATTGATACTATATTGAAATGAATAGAATTATACTAACCTTAATTTAAGAAATGTCAATTTTGGATCTCTTGGTACTGACTGCTTCTTCACTGGTTGGTTGATGGACTCTTTTGAGTGCGTCTTTTCTTGATGAATCAGCGAACTGAATGACGCTCGGCCGATTCTGCACCTGTTCATATAGAGTGCTCCCCACCACGTCGACTACCCCCACTCCAGGATCTAGCGGCTCAGCTACCCCCACTCCAGGATCTAGCGGCTCAGCTATCCCCACTCCAGGATCCAACGACTCGATAGCAACTTCGATATCTACTAGTTCTGGATTTCGTGATCTTGCTAGGTAGTGGCCTCAAGGAAGAGTGTCCGTAGTTTCTTCTTGAAGAAATCTTTTGTCGTCATGCGCACTGAAAGCGATCTTAGTCTCCTTCTCAGTGTACAGTTGATGATTACGGGATCTTATGTTTCTCTGTTCTCGAATCTTGATTTCTTTCGTTTTCAAACAATCGATGTAATCATCGAAAGTGATGGTTGCTTTAACCACTGAACTCTTCACTCCCATGGCTTTCTTTATCGTCTTCTGATTTTCGACTCTGACGCTGTACATTTTACTCCTCAGTCCAACGAATTCCAGCATGATGTTTCCGTTGCATTCGTCCTTCATCAAACCAACAATTTTCTTATTGGCAGGAGGAATGTTGAACTGATTAGGCTGGGGGTAGTCAGAGGTGTCGAATTCGTGGATGTCTCTTTTCATGATTTGATACATATCGATGTTGGTCATCTCGTATACCAAGCTATCCGTATCTGTATACAATAGCTTGCAATTTCCTTTTCCTTTTGCAACGTTATCCAGCATGTAATCGTAATGGAAGCGGCATACGAGAGTTTTGGACAAATCCAGTACAGAGAGCCCGATGTAGATAGGTTTTCTGATGCAAATTTCCGTTCGTAAAAGTTGAATCGCTACCAAATTTTCATCAAAGAAAGCGCAACTACTGAAATTTTGGTCTGGCAATGAGCGCCTCAGCACCGTAGCGTCCTTCGCACTTATTGACGAGCTTAATATAACGTGTTTTCGCTCGTTTTCCATGGTTTTACCATAAACAGCGTTATTCAAAAGTTTGAAGAGCATCTTCTCAAACTCATTCTTGGCATTCTTCCGCTTCTCGCTGTTCAGGTCGATATATTTCTTGAGCCATCGACTTTTCATCGACTCTTCATCGACTTACATCAACTCTTCATCGATTCTCATCGACTCTCATCGACTTACATCGACTTACATCGACTTACATCGACTCTCATCGACTTTTCATCGACACTTCATCGACTCTCATCGACTCTCATCGACTCTCATGAACTTTTCATCGACACTTCATCGACTCCCATCGACTCTCATCGACTTTTCATCGACTTTTCATCGACTTTTCATCGACTCTTCATCGACTCTCATCAACTTTTCATCGACACTTCATCGACTCTTTATCGACTCTCATCGACTTTTCATCGACACTTCATCGACTCTCATCGACTCTCATCGACTTTTCATCGACACTTCATCGACTTACATCGACTCTTCATCGACTCTCATCGACTTTTCATTGACACTTCATTGACTCTCATCGGCTCTCATCGACTTTTCATCGACACTTCATCGACTCTTCATCGACTCTTATCGACTTTTCATCGACTCTTCATCGACTTACATCGACTCTCATCGACTCTCATCGACTTTCTTATAAATTCTAGATTTTTTTTTAATCATCTTAGTATTCTAAATCATCTTAGTATCTTATAAATCATCTTGTTAAAAAGATTTTGCATGACCCGTTATTTTCTATAAATACAGCTGAGTTTGTATTTCACGAACAGTATGCATGATAAGCTCAAGCTATCAACATGGCAAACTTTCTCGAAACAGAGAATTTAAGAGAGATGATTAAATCCAAACTTCCAAATCGATTGGATACAAATATTTGTAGAATATTTGATTCTAATCAGAGAAAAAAACTCTATTTACGAATGATTCAAAGATTGATGTTGTTTCGAATATTACTGATGAATTCACGCCTAATACATCTCTTCAACTTATAAAAAGTTCTAGAGGAAAAGATAAACTTCTTTTGAATGGTATTCCTTTCTATAAGGATAAAGTTATGAAGAATGGTAATATACACTGGAAGTGTCATCTTTACTATTCAAAACAATGTTTAAGTCGTGCATCACATAACCATACAATAACATCTGTGAAGGAAGAAAATGTAACAAGAAATATGATTTTTAAGGAAAAACGCGAGTCTAATGATGCTCTCAATGTGAGAGCGCGGTGGCGTAATGGATAGAGCTCTTGCCTTCAACGCGGAGGGCATGGGTTCGAATCCTGGCCAGGTACCTCTAACTTTTTTTTCGAAAGAAAATAAGTGTATGTGCCATTTATATCGCGACTCTTTAAAAAATCCGACCTCATTGGGTATCGGTTGATTGTTGGTTACAAAAGTGGCTGACCATCCATCGGTAGTCAAAGTTTTCGGTATGGTGGGTCTGACAGTCCTAGCCTGATGTAATGTGTTAAACAGATGCCGGGCGGGGGACTTCCTCGACTTCATCATATATAAAAAAAAGGTTAATCATATAGAGGACAATATCCTTTATATATTAATCTTTTTTCTTTTTTCAAAAAAAAAAAAAAAAAAAAAAAAAAAAAAAAAAAAAATGATGCTTTCAATACACATAATACAAATGATAAACTCACGAGGAGAGATGATATTGATTCCATCAATCAGCAAAGGTATCCAGAATCAAAAATACTTGAAGATAGTTATTCTAGCTCTGATGATGAAATAGAAAATTATCAAAAGAATAAAAAGTACAACATATTTCAAAGTTATAAAAGGAAATTCGTAATAACGCTTCATCAGTATCAAGATGTAAAAAAGCGAAAGTTAGTTCTAACGATGTTAATAGTGATACATCATCAGATTCTTACAATAATACTTTTCTTCAACTCGAAAACTGTAAATCGAAATCTAACTTTAAAAATTTACCAGTATATAGATTTAAAAAAGCAAAATTAAGTTCCATAGATTCTTACAATGATACTTCATCAGATAATTCTATTAGTAACGCATCTTCATCTAAATACATGAGTGATCTCCTGTTGAAAGATTATGGAATTGGAGAATGGGACGACCCCAATGTATTAGTTGATCGCCTTCGTATTCTTACATCTCCAACTAATACAAATCCGTATACTACCAAGGAGATAGACTTTATAATTAACGAACTACGAGAAGCTGGTTATATATATATTAACTTGGGGGTGATATGCTTCAAATAAATGTTGAAGCATCAACCATACAAAATCAAAAGTTTCTTTGCTTTCTGAACGTCCCTCCAGAATTGAAACAGAGAAAATATTTTCTATCTGAAACATCTACCCGATCGGATAGTCAGCGCCATCAGTATATCATTTGAAAACATGTGTGAGTGGGAGACCCAAATGGTGGGAAAATCATTATAAAAGACTGACCCTTCAGTAAAAGGTTTATTTAGGATGAGGTACTTAGTGGATGTGCAAGGCAAATAGCCGGACTCATTGCTCTCTCGAAAGCGCCTTCTTATATACGCGAGGATTGGGTGGGGGAATGCATGCGCGCGAAGAGGGAAGAAACGCGTTGAAGTTCTATCCCCACTTTCGACCTAACCTTTTTCATGAGTATAAAAGAAGGTGAGCTTGATTCTGAAATTCATTTCTTTGGTTCGCTTCAGTCAGCAAGGTTCATCACAAAGATAAAATACATGATAGATTTTTCAAGGTTAGGAATGATTGTTGAGGTTATGTGGATGATTGATTATGCCAGTGAGAACATTGGTTGGAACTCTCAACACTTATGAACTATTATTGTAATTTATATTTTTATTTCAAAAAATTCGACTTTAGATTAATAAAAATATGAACTTTCCTTTCATAACCTAATTATATTAGTTAAAATAAAAAAATTTCTAAAGCTTAAACAGTTTGAGACTTGAAAAACAAAGACAATTTCTTTTTCAAGGTTAATTTTTAATAATTTAGAATTTTATTAAGACTAAATAATAATTTTCAATAAATATATTTAAAATGTTACAACTTTCATGTAAATATAAATTTAAATTGGTCTAATAAATGACTTTTATAAGAAATTGAATCTTTCGCTAGTCTAGTACATCTCTTCGAATTAAGTAATAATGATGAAATAATCAGCTTAGAGTCTTGGAATAACTTTCTATATTATTTTTTAAACATAACAAAGTTATATATAAATTTTCAGATCTCTATCTCTTTTAGTTTCTGTGATATGAGAAATGAATAGTAGTGGAAAAGGCCAAATAAGCTAAAAATTCTGAAATAAACATTAATACACTTGAAATGATGTTTTAATTGTTTCTATAGAGATGTTTAATTATAAAATAGTTATTAACGATAAGATTAAGTATTTGTAATGTGTTTCAAGCATTAAAATGGTAGAAATTCATTAAAACTGATTTTTTCAAAAATATAGCTGTAATCCTTCAAAATTGAAATAGTAAATATCTTATATCTCTGAAACTAGAGAACGTAGAGCTTTAAAATTTTCACTAAAAGTTTGTTTCAACTAATAGATGAAGATAAAATATCTACTTATAACACAACTTATAAACTATAAAATTTCATTCAAAAAATTATAGCTAAAAATGAATCCATTTATAGTGCTATACAAAATTTATACTCAAATCTTTTTAAAATAGTTATAAACAATAAGATTTAACTTATTGTATCTTATACATTATAATCAATGATTTATAAGATTAAGTAATATGTTTCAAACACTAAAACTAATTTTTTCAAAATATAGCTGTAATCCTTCAAAATTGAAATAGTAAGTATCTTATATCTCTGAAACTAGAGAACGTAGAGCTTTAAAATTTTTACTAAAAGTTTGTTTCAACTTATAGAAGAAGATAAAATATCTACTTATAACACAACTTATAAACTATAAAATTTCATTCAAAAAAGTTATAGCTAAAAATGAATTCATTATATTGCTATATAAAAGCTAAAAATTCTGAAATAGATATTAATACATCTAAAATGATGTTTTAATTGCTTCTATAGATATGTTTAACTATAAAATAAGATTTTAATTATTCTTCATTGTGATTATAATGTATAAGATTCAATGGCTTTGATTTAAATCTTATACTATGTGGTTTGAAGTAAAATATAATATAAATAAATTTCAGGCTTATGTTTTGAACTGAAAATAGTTTAATATAGATGCTTTTAATAATTTTTATATCTGAATACTCTCATAAGGACTGTGAGAATATGTTCTGGGGTAAAAGAAAAATTAATTTATTAATGTGTGTATATATATATATATATATATATATATATATATATATATATATGAAAATGTAGTTATGAGGAGAGCTATCAGTCAATATATTTGATCTATAAACTAAAAGAAATATGGATCTAGAAATTAGCATGTTTGCTGTACTTCAATTGATTAGAAGAAAGTATTTCTATGACTATTTGTTATATATATTCTGTATATTAAATACTCCAATATACACACACACACTCACATACAAGCACATACATTTCTGAAATGTACAAATCTGAAGTATAAGTGTAAGTGAAGAAATAAATAACTTTCAATATTATTTTTTATTACAACACTTTATTATTATTAATCACAAATATAAATGCATAATAAAATAATATCACATTTTTTTTACTAGTCCTACTAGACTCTCGAGTATTAACTTATATGTACACAAGCATAGTGTAGATAAAGTAGATCGCTATTATTTTTATTCTAAGCTTTAACTATATTTACTAATATGTTGCAGTTTTCATACATCTCATCATTTTTAATTTCTAAATGTATATAAAATTAATTTAATAATTAATTTTCCATTTCATTATAGTTTAATAAATTGATAGCTGTCAATGTTAAAATAATATAAAATTTGAGGAAACTGCTATTATACAAGTTTTAAGATTTCCCTAATACGGTGGCTCCGTGGCGTAGTGGTATACGCGCTAGCCTCGCGTCCATAGGGTCGAGGGTTCGATTCCGACCAAGGTCAAAAATTTTTTTTAATGCTTAAATAATTTTTATTCGATTTATTATAATTAAATAAATATTAAAAAGTATTAAAAAATAAAAGTTAAAAAAAATATTTAAAAAAATATTAAAAAATAAAAGTTCAAAAAAATATTAAAAAATAAAAGTTAAAAAAAATATTAAAAAATAAAAATTATGAAACTTTCGCAGTAGCTTCATCACAGCCCGCAGCCGGCCGCCGGCAGCTCGCCTTCTCGGGACTGGCTATGTTGCTCCTGGTCCACAGCATTTCTAACCCACCTACATTTCTAACCCATCTACATTTCTAACCCACATACATTTCTAACCCACTTGACTCTCTAACCCACTGGGCGAGAAAGTCACTGGGTTAGAAATGTAGGTGGGTTAGAAATGCAGTGGGTTAGAAATGCTATGGGCCAGAAATGCAGTGGGCCAGAAATGCAGTGGGCCAGAAGCAACATAGCTTATCTACTTATGTGAAAAATGAAAAAAAGAAATACTAACAAAAAATTCAAATAAGATCTATAAATAAGTAAATAAGCATTATTTACTTATGTTTGAATTTCTCTCTTTGTATCTGTCACACACGGCTGATAAGTTTTTCGATCATAGCTCTTATGGTGGTCAATTTTTTAAACTAACTTTGTGTTTAAAATTACAGAGAGTAAGAGACTCCGAGTTGCAAAAATATAAAAATACCAGTAAACTAAATACTACAACGGAAATAGCTTATAACAAAAAATGCTCCGAAATTCACATTGGCGAATGGTGTCTCTTTAGAAGATTAAATAGAAAAAAATGCTATATTGGACATGTACTTAATTTTGGATATTTAAAAGGACCAACGAATAAAAGTTTGGAATACTCAGCTTCCTATGCATGTGTCAAGAATAACACTAAAGATATAGGAGTTTTATGTCATTGGTATGAACCAGACAATAAAACTAAAAACTTCTCGTTAGTCCCCATGGAAAAGCATGGATACATAAATATTAAAAATTATGTATCGCCCAGACGGCATAGGAATTCAAAATGTATTTAGAAAGTATTCATCATTCGAATTCATAATGAATATTTCTAAATGAATTAAAAAAGAATTAAAAATGTATTCGCTGACTTCATAATTAATTCATCATAATTTATGTTAATGTTCGATAAGTATTCTTAAATAATTCATGATGTATTCATAAATGAAACATAATGTGTCACTCAATTTGAATATTTGATTAATTCAAAATGTATACAATGTTATTAATAATATATTCATAAAGTATACATTATGTATTCATTTTCAATTCAATTTTTATTCATTTCTGATTTATTTCTTATTTATATCATTTGGGCTTTTTTTTGTTCAAGTCCATTAGTTCTGAAAAAAAAACTTTTTTAATTATAATTAAAAATAATTATAATTTACATTCTTGAAAGCTTCTTTTAAATCATTTTTTAAATACTTTTTTTATCTAATTTGAATTGGACGCTTAAGTTTATGGCGAACATAGCACAACGTGAGGTCAAATGCAAATCGACGACCGCATCGAGTGAACATCTATGTTTTCAATTTTTCGCTTTTTAAGCAATTAAGACAATTTAAAAGTATATATTGCAGGAAAATTACAAGTATATCAAGAAAAGATTTCCTTTTCATTTATATCTTATTAATAAAAAATTCATTCATTTATTTTTAATTCATATTTTATTCATTTTTCATTCATTTTTTATTCATATGTTATTAATTTATCATTCATAAAGTATTCATTTTTAATACAATTTTAATTCATTTTGAATTCATAGCTGATTATATGAATACTTTATGGATTTATTAAGAATTCAATCAGTATGACACGATTTGAATTCATTAAAGTTTAAAATGAATTCATTTTGCTTATATTATGAATACTTAATGAATTCATAAAATTTCACAGAGTACATTATGAGTTCATTTTTAATTGATATTGCCGTCTGGGTCGACTATATCAACATCTACAACAACTGAAAGTGGGATTGTAGTGAATGATGAGCTGTATCAAAAAATAAAGATTTTTTTTGAATAAATAAATGTAAAATTTAGTTATTCTTAATTGAATTTTTTAAAATATAGGTATTATTTTAATTTTTATATGATTCAATAATGACGATTTAGGGATTATAATTTAAAGTAAGCTTAACCTTCATAAATATTAATTTTAATTATCTTGGAATGATTTCGGAATTAATTGAAATCATAAAAAATTCGCTTGAAATCATTTGAAATTATAGAAAATTTGCTTGAAATCATTTGAAATCATTTGAAATCACTGCCTACCATAGGCTCTTTTGAAAATGTTTGAAATTACAAGTATAAAAATATATTTCTGAAATCATTTTGAAATCATTTGAAATCATATGAAATCTGTAATCATTTTGACACTTTTTTTTAAGTGAATAGCCCCTCAAAATTTATGCACAATAATGTCTTATCTTTATAACAATATTTGAATAAATATTTAATGCACTGTTCAGTGGAACATACTCGTACGTTAATTTGTGCATTAAATTTCAATAAGTAAGAATTATAAAAAAAACAACAAATCTATTATCTGCAACTTTTTCTGAACAAAAAAGTTCATTATTTGAATCCAGTAATTTTAAGTAAAAAAAGTATCTTACTCTCAATTTGTTTCTTCAATCAATAAAGTAGCCATTAGTGCCCTAGCGAGAAAAAACTGGGAATATCTATTAATAACTGGAAGTAAATGGGAATATCTGTTAATAACTGGAAATAACTAGGAATATCTGTAAATAACTGGGAATAACTGGGAGTAACTGGAAATAACTGTTATTAGTACCTCTGATTCTTAAAATTATTTTTCAACTGACTGGAAATAACTGGGAATATTTGTGAATAACTGTAAGTGACTGGGAATAGCTGGTGCTAACTGTTATTCTTATCTCAAACTGAACAATTTATAACAGTTATTTGCAGTTATTCCCAGTTATTTCCAGTTATTTACGGATATTCTCCGTTATTTCCATTTTTTCCGATAGAGATCAACTAAATGAAATTAGTTTTTATAATTTTAAAAGATCAAAATTTTTAAATGAAACATTTTTCTTTAAATTAATAATATATTTCATTACAGTTATGGAGAAATTTCATTAGTTCAGAATAAAAAAAATATTTATTTCATAAAGATATACATATTTTTAATTGAATCACAATTGTCAATTTAAAAAATAATTTTTTTATAATATGAATTATTTCAATAATGTTTACAATAATTTCAAATCTTTTAATAAACTTTATCAAAGTTCAGATTTTGGACAATCATAGAAAATGTACAAATATTTTTTTTTACTTCCTCTAATTTCATAAGTCATGAAAGTTTTATATTTGAGAATCATAAAAATTCCTTTAAATTTTTCATTGTTTTCAAGGTTTATAAAAATTATTAACAATTTATAAAATTTATTTGAACTTCCTACAAATTTTTTATTGAAAGAATTTATTCTTTACTTTTATCATTTTTTAATAGCTTATGCATATCATACATTTTGGTAATTTTAATAATTTTTCATAACTTTTATGAAGTTTTATAAAGTTTTTGTGAATGTCTAAAATCCACCCTTTAATAAAGTTTATTATTTACTGTACATTTTTAAAACTTTTTAATAATTATTAATAATTAAAAAAATTTATCTAAAGAAAAAATTTCTACTATACTCTTAAACGTAACTGAATAAAAAGATAAAACAAGTTCGATGTTAAGTTTGTTGCAGTTATTTAATATACAGTCAACGATCAGAATCCCGCCGCTGAGTTCTCCTCCATCGGCTCACTCGAGCATTACCTCCACTTGCTGACTAAAAAAATTTGTTTCCAAACATTCTGAATCCCGCCGCTGATCTATGGGACTTTTTAACTTGTAAAAATGGATTCAGTAGTTTATATTTTCGTTTAAAATACAATAAATATTTATAAAATAAAAGGTAACAAAAAAATAATATACTATATCATAATTCTCATTTATATTTACTCAAATAATATAAAAACTGAACTAGATATATTTAATTCTTCAATAAAATGTTATTTAATTAAAAATTTACGTGATCACTTTATGAATAAAAGATAATATAAATCTCATTTTATTTAATTTTCTTAATAACAATGAGTATTTAATCCATCAATAAATAATATATTGTTTAATTTTAAATTCATGTTACCTAAAAATAAAAAAATAAATATATCAATTTTGATTATGATAATTTTTGTGTTTATAATGAGCATTATGCATTATTATATATTTTTTGTTTCAAAATATTTTATAATAATCCATGAAAAGTTAAAGTGTTAATAAATATATGCTTTTTTAATTTAAAATATATAAGATTAATTATTAAAGAAAAATTAAAATATATCTTGTTTAATTTTTATATTATTTATAGTAAATATAAATGAAAATGATGTAATATTATATTATTTTATGTTAAGAGGCGGTCGGAACCAAATCGGTGACTTAGTTCGGTGCTTGTAATAAATGCTTATAATAATTTATTCATTTATTAATATGGTAAAAATATAGTCATTTCCTCTAGTCATGTATATAAAGAATAATTTAAAATAGTTAAAGCCACAAAAATATACAAAATATTGTTATAAAGCGAAAAATGTCACCTAACAATGGACACGACAGTTTTTTGCATGCGGTATATGTCAAGTCAGTTTGATATTTGTAATAAATGCTTACAATAATTTATTTACTTATTCATATGGTAAAAATATAGTCATTTCCTCTAGTCATGTATATAAAGAATATTTTAAAATAGTTTAAGTCATAAAAATATACAAAATATTATCGTAAAGCGAAAAATGCTGACTTGATATATACCGCAAGTCACCGATTTGGTTCCGACCGCCTCTTAAGTCAAGCTGTCTCAACTGGGCACACTAAAAATGAAATTGCATTTTCTGATCATTTAATTATTTCATCACGAAGACATGGATTAAAAACTATGTCCTAAAAAATTTTCGAAAAATTTACATTTTTTAAAAAATTATTAACAAATGAAGTTTGAAGTCGTTTTTTTCAAAATTCAATTTCTCGGTAAATATTAAATGAAAGTTTACGAAATTTTCATGGTAAGTAAAATACTATCTTCTTTTCAATTAAGATTCGAATTTTATAAAAATTTTCATAAATGTTGTTAAAAAATTAATTTTTTAATAATCAAATGGCAATTTAACAAACTTTTTTTTTAGGATTATTCTATAAAGTCTAAAATATCTTTTTCTGAAAGTAAATTTTGGTAATATTCATAAAAAAAAGTGCTACGAATTTTTTGGTGCGTCGCGGTGGACGTTTGGCGCGCTGCCGCGAGAGGCACATAGCGCGTACAAGCGCTCAGCTTTTTTACCTGCTTATTTATGCAATTGCAACTTATAATACATAAAATTCATGATAGAAGAATTATATATATATATATATATATATATTAAATTTTGACAATTATGATATTTTATTTATAATATTTAAGCACAGACTTTCTGAAAACTTTTCGAGTCATTAGAAAAAATCGTTTACATAGGTTATTATTGAATTTGAATAGTGTTTGGATTTTATTTTATTTATGAATGTTACTAACGCAGATATACTTCCTCAAATGTATAATGCTAAAATATTATTTCGTTTAGAATAAGCGTTATGTACCCATATGGAAATAATTTCTGTGAATAACTGTAAATAATAATAAATAATTCTGTTAAAAAATGTCAGAATTGAGGCATAAATAATAGTTATTTACAATTATTTCAAGTTTTTTTACAATTATTTACAGTTATTTATAATTATTTACAATTATCAACTATTTTTCATAGTTTTTTTACAATTATTTACAGTTATTCACATTTAAAAAATTTTTGCATATATCTAAAAAAAATTAATAAATTTGTGAAAATTTTTCAAAATGTAAATAATTGTAAAAAACTGCAAAAAACTGTAAAAAACTATAAATAATCGTAAATAAATGTGAATAATTGTAAAAAAGTGAATAAATGTAAATAACTTTAAATAAATATAAATAACTGTAAATAACTATTTTTTATGTCTCAACTCTGACATTTTAACACTTATTTATAGTTATTTACATTTATTTACAGTAGTAGTTATAGGGACACCATGGACCGTCAAAACAAACCCCCACTCCACCACTCCAAAGGTCACTAACCACTAGATCGATGACCTCTGAAGTGAAGTAAGGGTTTGTTAAGCATGGTATCCGAACAACTGGAGGGTCACTTACCACCACCTAGAAATTTAAAAAGGGGATGAACTGGAGGGTCACTTACCCCCACCTACGAAATTTAGAGTAAGGATAAAAAATATTTTAATCGATATTTCAAACTTATTAATTTTAAATTTGTAATATAATCCTTTTTGATTGCGTAGGTTAAAATAAGAGTAGCATAAGTCACATACTTCTAATTTCGAGATTTTCGATATTAAAGTTTTAAATTAATATACATTTCTATTGAGTGCCATTTTAACAGGGCTTATAATATTAAAGAAAAAAAAACAAAAAAGCCACTCTATTTTAAAAAATAAGTTGTTTTAATGTTAACCTGTTGCCTACGGGGATGGTCAATTTATCGATTAGCAGTCGGGGTGGGGACTCCACCTGAAAAATCCAATGATCTCATGTATACATTTTGCACTTTATAAAAGGTCGTTTAGTACTAAAATTTTCCCGCAGTCTAAAGGTTAAAGAAATAAAATATACCACTAACTAAATTTTTTTAAAAATGCGACTTATGCCACTCTTATTCTCACCCACACAGTTATAGAAATAGTAAAAACTTGAATTATACAATATAAATTTAAAAGATGTTAAATTTTTTAATTATAATAAATTTTTATATTGAATCAGAAAATATAAAATTTACATATAAATTATTGTGTGTTTGAAGGATGAGGAGTTGGCAACAGACAAGGTGATTAAAATACTCATGTCTTAAAGTTTAAAAACATTTATTAAGAGCAGGCCGGATTCGCTGTCCTTGTCTAATTGGCATTTTTGTTATTTACTCAAGTTTTAATCGGTGTATCTTCAAATTAAAGGTCGAGCGCAATATATAATATTATTATGAACATCTATGCACAAGAAAAAAAATATCTACCAGTTTGTTTTTGAAAAAAGTAAGTAACGCGAAAATATTATAAACATAAACTTTTACTTTAGCGTTACTTACTTTTCTCAAAAACAAACCAGTAGATAATTTTTTTCTTGTGCATAGATGTTCATAATAATAATATCTGTTGCGCTCGACCTTTAATTTAAAGATACACCGATTAAAACTTGAGTAAATAACAAACAACTCAATTGTTACTCGGTCGGCATCAGGTTCTACTCTGGCCTACCGTTAATAATAAACAAAACATACATTGCAACGTAGCATTCATACATCTCATTACTGTGTACACATGATAAATAACACAGCCCCACAAAAAATAAGTGTCAAAACTAACGGACAAGACCATATACGTCTTATGTTTTTGGAATCGCTGAATCCGAATCCATGGTCAGTTTTACCCCATCACCTTAGGGTCAAGGTCATTTGAAGGTCAAATCTACAAAATTAGTGGGAACCATATTCTAACAGTATATATTTATGCTTATGGGGTCGCTGAATCCGAATCCGTGGTCCGTTTGACCCCATGACCCCAGGGTCAAGGCCATTTGAAGGTCAAATCTACGAAATTAGTGGGAACCATATTTCATCAGTATATATATATACATGTTTTTGGGGTCGCTAAATCCGAATCCGTGGTCCGTTTGACCCCATGACCTCGGGGTCAAGGTCATTTGAAGGTCAAAGCTATGAAATTGGTGGGAACTATATTCTAACAGTACATATTTATGTTTATGGTGTCGCTGAATCCAAATCCGTTTACCGTTTGACCCCATGACACCAGGGTCAAGGTCATTTGAAGGTCAAATCTACGAAATTATTGGGAACCATATTTTATTAGTATATATATATATTTATGTTTATGGGATATCTGAATCTGAATCCGTGGTCCGTTCGACCCCATGACCCCAGGGTCAAGGTCATTTAAAGGTCAACTCTAAGAAATTAGTGGGAACCTCACTTTATCAGTATATATATATATATATATATATATGTTTTTGGGGTTGCCGAATCCGAATCCGTGGTCCGTTTGACCCCAAGACCTCGGAATCAAGGTCGTTCGAAGGTCAAATCTACGAAATTAGTGGGAACCATATTTTATCAGTATATATATATATATGCTTTTGGCGTCGCTGAATCCGAATCCGTGGTCTGTTTGACCTCATGACCTCAGGGTCAAGGTAATTTGAAGGTCAAATCTACGAAATTAGTGGGAACTATATCCTAACAGTATATATTTATGTTTATGGGGTTGCTGGATCCGAATCCGTGGTCCGTTTGACCCCACGACCTCACGGTCAAGGTCATTTAAAGGTCAAATCTACGAAATTAGAGGTAATCATATTCTAATAGTATATATCTATGTTTTTGGGGCCGCTGAATATGAATCCGTCGTTCGTTTGACCCTATGACCTCAGGGTCAAGGTAATTTGAAGGTTAAATCTACTAAATTAGTGGAAAGTACATTATAACAGTATATATTTATGTTTATGGGGTCACTAAATTCAAATCCGTGGTCTGTATGACCCCATGCCTCTAGAATCAAGGTCATTTAAAGGTCAAATCTACGAAATTAGTGGGAACCATATTTTATCAGTATTTATATATATATATATATATGTTTTTGGGTTCGCTAAATCCGAACCTGTGGTTTGTTTGACCCCATGACCTCAGGGTCAAGGTAATTTAGAGGTCAAATCAATGAAATTAGTGGGAACTATATTTTAACAGTATATATTTATGTTTATGGGGTCGCTGAATCCAAATCCGTGGGTTGTTTGACCCCATGACCCCAGGGTCAAGGTCATTTGAAGGTCAAATCTACGAAATTAGTGGAAACCATATTTTATCAGTATATATATATATTAATGTTCATGGGGCGTCTGAATCCGAATCCGTGGTCCGTTCGACCCCATGACCCCAGGGTCAAGGTCATTTGAAGGTCAAATATACGAAATTAGTACGAACCATATTTTATCAGTGTATATATATATGTTTCCGGGGTCGCTGAATCGGAATCCGTGGTCCGTTTGACCCTATGACCTCGGGGTCAAGGTTATTCGAAGGTCAAATCTACGAAATTAGTGGGAACTATATTTTATCAGTATATATATATATGTTTTTGGCGTCGCTGAATCCGAATCCGTGGTACGTTCGACTCTATGACCTCAGGGTCGAGGTAATTTGAAGGTCAAATCTACGAAATTAGTGAGAAGTATATTCTAACAGTATATATTTATGTTTACGGGGTCACTGAATTCAAATCTGTGGTCCGTATGACCCCATGACCCTAGGATCAAGGTCATTCGAAGGTTAAATCTACGAAATTAGTGGAAACTATATTTTATCAGTATATATATATTTATATATTTATATATGTTTTTGGGGTCGCTGAATCCGAATCTGTGGTCTGTTTGATCCCACGACCACAGGGTCAAGGTCATATGAAGGTCAAATCTACGAAATTAGAGGTTATCATATTCTAACGGTATATATTTATGTTTACGGGGTCGCTAAATCCGAATCCGTGGTCCATTTGACCCCATAACCCCAGGGACAAGGTCATTTAAAGGTTAAATCTACGAAATATGTGAAAACCATATTTTATTAATATAGATATATATATATATATATATATGTTTTTGGGGTCGCTGAATCCGAATCCGTGGTCCGTTTGACCCCATGACCCCAGGGTCAAGGTCATTTGAAGGTTAAATCTTAGAAATTAGTGGGAACCATATTTTATCAGTATATATATACATGTTTTTAGGGTCGCTGAATCTGAATCATTGGTCCGTTTCACTCCATGACCTCAGGGTCAAGGTAATTAAAAGGTCAAATCTATGAAATTAATGGGACTCATATTCTAACAGTACATATTTATGTTTGTGGTGTCGCTGAATCTCAATTTGTGGTCCGTTTGACCCCATGACCCCAGCGTCAAGGTCATTTGAAGGTCAAATCTACGAAATTAGTAGTATCCCCCTGCTCGCTCCGCTTGCCAACCCCCTATTTGTTATTTAGGTTACATTATCTTTATTTTTTTATTTTTATTAACTGTAAAAAATATAACTAATAAAATATATTAAGTTATACTCAAAAATGTATTCAAATATTTATTACAAACCCATTTTTGTTTTCCTTATTTATATGATGTTATATAATAAAAGTTTTTATTGTTTATATAGAACCAATTTTCATAAATGCTAATATCTCATGAATGTCCGTAGCATTAATAAATTTTTGTTTTTTTACCTTAATTTTTAAATTTATAAAGTTCGTGTTATAAATATATTTCTATATTTTCCACACCACCTAGTATTTTTAAATACCGAGGTATATATGTAGGCGCGTTTTTTTCAGTGGTTTCCCCAGGAGGCCTATTTCCACTCACATTTTTAAAAAATATTTTTTTTATAATAAATAAATAATAAAAATAATTTTTTCATTTATATATTAAAAATAATATGTATATTAAATTTAATATATTTAAATATACAAAAAAATATTACTTATACTTACTATTAAACAGTATTTAGAAATTTAAAAATTTTTTTAATTCATAAATTTAGAATATTAAAAAAATTTTACCTATTTTTGTTATGACTAAAAATTTTGAAAACAGAAATTTAAATAATTTTTATGTATTATCCTTTTTTTTGTCAATATACTTAGAATTTTTTTCATCTTTTTGTTCTGATTTTTGTAAATATTGTAAAATTATTTAACATAATTATTTATAAAATTTTATATAATTTTTTACTTACTTATATAAATAAAAAATAATATTTCTGGAAAATACTTTTTGGAATTTTCATATGTAATATTAATTATATATACATAATTCATATATATATATATATTTTGTATAAAAATAAATTATTTTTTAGCATGTAAATTTTTGTTTCCTATTAGATTTCGCACTAAAATTTTCCTTACAATGAATACATAATTTTTTTTTTGTACGTGAGTTCTTTCATGTTTTCTAATATTTTTAATTTTAATAAATAAGCCACATGTTCTACAACTTATAGTTTTAATATGAATTCTATTTATATGCATTTTTAAAAATTCAGATGTAGAATAAGAATTTTTGCAAAATGGGCATTGAAATACATCCATTTTTCCTATTAATATTAAGTTTAAACATTAATTTTCATTAAATAATAATTTTATAAAGAACTAGGGAAACATTTTAATTATATTTTATATATGGGGATTTATAATTTTATTTAGGTTTAATTTTATTCTGTTTCTATTATATTAAAAAAAAATAAAATATAATAAGCATAACACATTTAATAATTTACATCAATGACTTTTTAGGGGTCCACCTTTGCTTTATTTGATATTTTCATTGATTGCAATTTTCTAATGTGAAAGAAAGAGAAAGAAAAAGAGTCTACTAACTCTTTACTTAGCTGCCTACCCGACACTGACGTTGCTTTTGCTGATCGCTTGATCTACAAACGCACTAATATTCACAGTGAAAAATTTGTTAGCTTTTGTCGAAAAAAATCGCATCATGAGTAGCGCGGCTCACAAAACAGCTACCACTCCGATATTTTCGACTAATTACTTTCTGACAGCTATGCAGAAACTGTTTTAGCTTTAAATTTAATTTAAAACAAGTTTTACAAAAGAAAAAATCTTTAATTTTAGTGAAATAAAAATAAAATAACCTTTAAGTGAATCAAATTTACACAACAAAATGAAATTTGAAAATCAATTAATCGTTAAAATTAAATGAAATGAATTAATAAAAATGGTAAGAATTTAAATAAATTATTTATTGAAAATTTCCGTCCAAACAATGTTATTTATTTTTGATGTATCATCTTAATTATTTTGAATATAAATATTATTAAAAGTTTTACATCTTCTTACAAATAAGTCTACATTATCGAAGCTTTGACCTTGTGGTTTATTTATAGTTATTGCAAATGCTAATATAATTTGAAATTGTTTTCTGTAAAGAATAAATGGTAATGAAGAATTATTTCCTGTATTTAAAGTAATTTTTGGAATAAAAACTTTATTTCTACTTTTATCGCCTGTTATTATTTCAGCTTCAATATTATGTTTATATGAATTTATAATTTTCAATCGTGTACCATTATATAATCCTTCCGATATACTTGGATTTCTTAACAACATTACTATAGCATTAACTTTTAAATTAATTTATGAGGTGGTAAACCTTCTTTAATTTTATTTAAAAATTCTATTTGGTGATTCAAATAAATGTTATCATCAGTTTGATCAACACCTTTATGCGTAGCGTAATCAATAATAGATGTTTCAGTTTTTCCATTTAATAAATTTAATACTCTTTTATTTAAATTATTATTTTATTGCATTATTTATCATTTTTCATTTTGTATTTTAAATTAAAAATTTTATATACTATGACTGATAGATATTGTATGACTGACTTTTAATTTATAGGATTGCGTGTATTTTACTATATTTTTTTTTTTTTTTTTTTTTGATATCTGTGATATCACTTCTTTTGTTGTGACTTACTTATTCAGTATTATTAGGTTTAGTAACTGACTGTGATATCAATTGCAATATATTGTATTTATACATTGTTTTATGTGCAATATTTTATATTTATACATTGTTTTATGTGCAATATTTTTACTTTTATTCATTGTTTATGTGCAATACTTAATATTATATTTATGAATTGTATTACACGCCCTTTGTATAATAATATGATATACAATAAATAGTATCTATCTATCTATCAATATCTTCATTATGAGGAGCTAATATAATTTTTTTTTGCAACAATTTTTATTAATATTTGAATGAATTTTAGAACAAATATCGTTAGTTTGTAATTTGTTTGAAATTATGAAAGGGTTTATTTTGCCATCACCGATTTGTAATAGAAATGAAGCAAATTTTCTATTTTTAGATCGAATATTTTTTTGTTAATTTTAATATACTAAAAAATTGCCATAAATACGAACTTTTTATTGTTTCTTCTATAATTAAATTTTTATTTCCATGTTTAACAACTGGTAAAATTTGTCGAAAATCACCACCTAAAATAATTAATTTTCCACCAAAAAGAAAATTACTATTACAAACATCTTTTAATGTATTATTAACTATTTCTAATGCTTTTTTGGAATCATTGATGCTTCATTCCATATTATTATATCAACTTCTCTTAATTTTTTTTTATCTGATGGTAATTCTAAAAATGCATTTTTAATTGTATTTAAATTTAAACGTGATCTAAAAGTCTTATGACTTGTCATTCCTTTAGGTAATAAAGTAGATGCAATACCAGTCCAAGCCATAGACAAAATTTTTTTATTAATTAATATAAAATAAAATATTAAAGTTGTATATAAAAAAGTTTTTCCTGTTCCTCCAGGACCATCAATAAAATATATATTTTTATTATCTTTTTCAGTTAAAATTTCAAAAATTAATTTTTGTTCATCGTTTAATTTATTATACATTAATTAAAAATTTTTTTTTGCTTTCTATTTCATCATGATGATTATTGTTCAAAGTAATTGAATTTATTTTTGGTTCAGGTAAACCAAAATCTTTACAAGATATATATTCATTAATAAAAATATTATTAAGTTCAAATAAAGCATTATTTTCTTTATTTTCATTAAAATCTTCAACAAAATAATTAGTAGTGGAGGTTGGCGCGCTTGCGCACAGGGGGCTTGCGGAATTTCCATTTTACCATGTTTGATGTCATTTATTCAATTTAAGCAATAATTGTACATTTTATAAAATTTATCATAAAAATTATTAACTTAATATGTTTGTTCTATATATTTAAAGTAAAAGCAGTAGGTGCAAACAATAAAAATTAGCACAGACTCTCTCCATCTCACTCTTATACTCACACATCAAGCATAAAAATCTACGTTGTGCTGTGCGACTCACAATGAAGATGGATATATGCGTATACTATATCATAGTATACGAGTAATTTTTTATCCTCGTTACAAGTGGTACACTTGATTCATTAGATACCCATTATAAAATAATTCAAAGTAATAATCAAAATATTAAAAAACATTGATCTAATTTAAAATATAAAAATTATAATGTTAAAAGAACATTTTGAATTTAAAATAATTTCAATGAATTAATATGTTTTACAGTTTTACTTACTAGGAGAGGCCCAGGCCTCCCGATGACGGATTTTGCTAAAACTTTGAGATAAGTTTCTAAATTTCAAAATATGGAGAAAACCAGAATTTTAGACCCTAATGCTCAAAATTTCCCTAGTTATAGGCAATCAGAATAAATCACTGAAAAAGTTACTAGATTTTCAAACGCCTATAGTTCTTTAGCATTAGCAACTAGACACTTGTAATTATTTTTAAATGAAAGCTGAGCTCAAATCCTTTCGAAATAGCACCTACAGCATATCAAAATATTATTTTTTCCCATAGCTACAGTGTTATAAAAATTGTACTACATTTTAGCATTTATTATTAATTAATGTTTTTAAAAGGAAATTCACGTCAAAATCTTATAACGCTGTAACGTCGGGAAAAAATAATATTTTGATATGCTACAAGCACTATTTCGGAAGGATTTGAGGTCAGCTTTCATTCGAAAATGGTTTTAACCTTCTAACTGTTAATGCTAAAAAGCTATAAGCGTTTGGAAATCTAGTAACTTTTTCAGTGATTTTCTTTTATTACCTATTACTATGGAAATTTTAAGCGTTAGGGTCCAAAATTCTGATTTTCTTCATATTTTGACACCTAGAAACTAATCCCAAAGTTTGATCAAAATCCGTGATCCGGAGGCCTGGGCCTCTCCTAGTTAGTAGTGGAGGTTGGCGCGCTTACGCACAGGAGGCTTGCGAAATTTCCATTTTACCATGTTTGATGTCATTTATTCTTTTAAACAATAATTGTATGAAATTTTATAAAATTTATCATAAAAATTATTAACTTAATATGTTTGTTCTATATATTTAAAGTAAAAGCAGTAGGTGCAAACAATAAAAATTAGCAAGAAGCTTTTTAAATGATAGGATTTGAATAAAATTAAGGATCAAAGGGGATGAGCTAAGAAGCAGCTAAGGAAGAGGAACAAAAACGTAAAATAACGTAAAATAACACAAAAAAAAGGTAAAATTTGAGGATTTACCTGAGGAGGAGCAAAAATGACCTAACATAACGTAAAAATAACGGAAAAAAGTAATGGATTTTTTGAGAAAGAGAAAAGGAAGAGAAAATGAAGTCATGAGGAAACTCAAAAGAAGAGAAAAAGAAGAGGGGAGGAAGGGAAAAGGAAAAGAAAAGAAAGAGAAACAAATAACGTAAAATAACGTCAAAAATAAGGGAAAAAAAGAGGATCAAAATTAGGTAAGAGGATAAGAAAAAGAAGAGAAGGGGAGGAGCTTGATCGTAGAAAATTTCCTTACAACTATATTATATAAAGAGATATATGTTTTTGGGGTCGCTGAATCCGAATCCGTGGTCCGTTTGACCCCATAACCTTAGGGTCAAGGTAATTTAAAGGTCAAATCTACGAAATTAGTGGGAACAATATTTTATCAGAATATATATATATATATATATATGTTTTTACGGTCGCTGAATCCGAATCCGTGGTCCGTTTGACCCCATGACCTCGGGGTCAAGGTCATTTGATGGTCAAATCTACGAAATTAGTGGAAACCATACTTTAACAGTACATATTTATGTTTTTAGGGCCGCTGAATCCGAATCCGTGGTCCGTTTGACCCCATGACCTCGGGGTCAAGGTCATTTAAAGATTAAATCTACGAAATTAGTGGGAACCATATTTTATCAGTATATATATATATGTTTTTGAGGTCGCTGAA
The DNA here is from genome assembly GCA_017163975.1 of Anastatus disparis. Taxonomy (NCBI): domain Eukaryota; kingdom Metazoa; phylum Arthropoda; class Insecta; order Hymenoptera; family Eupelmidae; genus Anastatus; species Anastatus disparis. The sequence goes on from JAFFSR010000282.1 coordinate 558,563, forward strand.
TCCGAATCCGTGGTCCGTTTGACCCCATAACCTCAGGGTCAAGGTAATTTGAAGGTCAAATCTACGAAATTAGTGGGAACTATATTCTAACAGTATATATTTATGTTTATGGGGTCGCTGAATCCGAATCCGTGGTCTGTTTGACCCCACGATCTCAGGGTCAAGGTAATTTGAAGGTTAAATCTACGAAATTTGCGTAACACAAACCAAATTTTATGCTATTTTTTTTTTCTTACTATACCTTGCACGTTTTTCGTCGAATGATCGGTGCAAAGGTTTCCTTTTACGTTCTTTTTCCAGTGGTTTTGCAATCTCTTTTCAACATCAAGCAGTTATCAGCCAGCATACTAGTATCCCATTTACCTTGATAACACTTCTCCATTACTTCAATGTCTTGGTGAAAACGCTCTCCCTGTTTTTCACTATAATCTTTACAGTTGTCAGGAAAACTATCCAAGTGATTGTGTAGAAAATGTAATTTATAGTTCATTAGGCAACCCATTTTTCCAAAGTTTTCAACCATTTTAGATACAATTTCTTTGTAATTTGGGCTTCTGCGATTACCCAAGAAGTTTTCGGTAACTTCCTAAAAGCTAAGCCATGCAGCTCTTTCAATGTTTGTCATGGAACTAATAAACTGATCATCAGACATCATTTTCCTAATTTCTGGACCATCAAAAATACCTTCCTTCAATTTCGCATCCGATTTATTAGAAAACTGGCTTTCTAAGTATTTAAAGCTTAAGCACTGACTATCCTTATTTGAAGCCTTAAAGAATTGTTTCATTACACCAAGTTTTATGTGTAATGGCGGAATGAGAACTTTTTTCTGGTCAACCAATGGAGTAGCTATAACGTTACTTTTTCCGACTTTGAGAGATTTTCTTTCAGGCCATTTATGATTTGTATAATGCTTTGCACGGTCTCTACTATTCCATAAGCACAAGAAACATGGCGTCTTCGTAAATCCAGACTGCTGTCCTAACAATATTCCAGAAACTTTCAAATCGCCACATATAAGCCATTTATGCTTGTTATACTGAATTTCTTGCATTATAATTTTCAGATTGTCATATGTTTTCTTCATTGTAGTGGAGTGCGCTATTGGAACTCAGGCATAGTGGTTCCTTTCGTGTAGTTATACAGCTTTTAAACTTCTATTTGATGAATCTATGAACAGTCTCCATTCTTCGACTTTATATACATTAGGCTTAATTCCATTCATCAAATCTTTTACATCTTTACAATATACTATTTTATCGCCATCATGATTTATTTCTTCAAAATATGGTTCGAAACTTTTGCTTCTTGTTCTGTAAAAAGATATTTTAGTAGAATTTGCAAACTGATTCATGGCTTTTAAAGATGAAGCTAAATGTTCTGCTCCATTTTTAGGTAAGTTGAGCTCTCTAACTAAGTCGTTTAGTTTATTTTGAGTCCATAACTTTACGCTTTTGTCTTTTTGGCCCGCTGGAAGGAAAAGGTTGTCATCGTCGTCATCATCATCATCATCACCGTTATTTTCAATTCCTTCATAACTATCGCTTTCATAGGATTCATCTTTTAAATCATTCTTATCAATTATATCTCCATGAATGCCGTCATGAACTTCGTTGTTATCTTTATCATCATGTTTTTCATCGTCGGAATCTGATTCAATTGATAACCTTTCAAGAAAATCTAATTCTTCATCTCTTCTCGTTTTTTCGATAGGTCTTTTTACAGAAATAACATCAGCATAATTTACAGTAGTTTTGTTTTCACTATTCATTCAAATAATTTTGGTATTACAGAAGTAACAATCCTCTATTCTATCTGGTTTATACCATTCCATTGGGCTATCAAATTTAACATTGTCATCTTCTTTTGTTTTATCCCACATGCAAAGCATTTCGCGACATTGTTCGAAGATACTACATGGAGTCCACTTTTCTATATTTACATCGGTTTTCAATTTAAAGCAGATTTTGTGAATGTTTTGAAGATTTTCATTGAAATGTCTTCGAGATTTTAGCGGAGTGAATACTCTACAGACAAAACAATAAAGATGTCTGTTCTTTGGACAAATATGCCCTCAAGATCTAGAAGGTGAATGATCCATGGTCTTTAATATAACCTCGCGCGTTAGGGATTCAGGTGAGTCTGCTGTTCCGGAGGTGATAACTCTTATACCTCTCCGGAGCTAAGTATAAGAGCTTTCCGACTTTGACATGGACAATGTCAACTTGTCGTCGGACACACTACAGCTTCATCCTCACACCCTGACGCCCCTCTGCAAGGCAGTGCGCTTCCACTGGCATCGTTATCTCGACAAGCTTATGAGCGGATCATTTCACACATCCCCATTTGGGGCAGTGTCACCGTCACAGTTTTTGTCGAGGCAGCAGGTAAAGGTTATTTTAACGAAAAAAATTCATGTTTAAATTTTTCTTATTTAATTAAACGTATATTTATACAATTAGAAAAGACACGCCAAGTTTTTACAAAATTCTTCACGTATCACAGAAAACTCTAATGAATTTTGAAATTGTATAATGCACGATAACACAAATAAGAGAAAATTAAATATGATCTTTTATTCTTTAAAGTAACCTTGTATTCAATTGAAATTATTCAATATTTCACAACAACCCTAAGATACCGTGGATTAGGTTTATTTTGCATGAAATTAATATATTCGACCTTAAAATTACCTTTGTAGATTTGACTTTAAAATCAATTTTGTAGATTTGACCTTGAAATGACCTTGATCCTGATGTAATAGGTCGAACGGATCACGAATTCTGATTTAGCGACCTCAAAAAGATAAACTGTCCATGGTCTAGTCAACATGATGACGAAGATAATGACGAAGAAGAAGATGACAAAGTTAAATTTGATAGCCGAATCGAATGGTATCGAGCAGAATGAAATTAAGCCTAATGTATATAAAGTCGAAGAATGGAGATTGTTCATAGATTCATCAAACAAAAGTTTAAAAGCTGTATTACTGCACAAAAGCAACTACTATGCCTCAGTTCCTATAGCGCATACTACTACAATGAAGGAAACATATGAGAATCTCAAAATTATACTATAAAAAATTTAGTATGACAAACATAAACGGCTTATATCTGGTAATTTGAAAGATTCCGGAATATTGTTATGACAGCAATCTGGATTTACAAAGACGCCATGTTTCTTGTGCTTATGGAATAGTAGAGACCGTGCAAAGCACTATACAAATCATAAATGGCCTTAAAGACACTCGAAGTCGGAAAAAGTAACGTTATAGCTACTTCATTCGTTGACCCGAAAAAAGTTCTTATTCCGCCATTACACAAAAAAACTTGGTATAATGAAACAATTCGTTAAGGCTTCAAATAAAGATGGTCAGTGCTTAAGCTTTAAATACTTAGAAAGCCAGTTTCCTAATAAATCGGATGCGAAATTGAAGGAAGGTATTTTTGATGGTCCAGAAATTAGAAAAATGATGTCTTATGATCAATTTATTAGATCCATGACAAACATTGAGAGAGCTGCATGGCTTAGCTTTCAGGAAGTTACCGAAAACTTCTTGGATGATCGCAGAAGCCGAAATTACAAAGAAATTGTACCTAAAATAGTTGAGAACTTTGAGAAAATCAATTGCCTAATGAACTATAAATTAAATTTTCTACACAATTACTTGACGTAGTTATCCCCTCCTAATAATATTATTATTCAAAGTTCATGAGTAAACGGTGCGTCAAATCATATTCTTTCCCTACAGAAAGAAAATTTATAAGATCAATCCTGAGTGCGGACAACTCAAGAAATTTATTAAAATATTACGCATAAAAAGTTATGAACAAACTTCCAATGTATAGTATTTTAAGGTTAGGTTTATCGAGCTTGATATCTAATTTTCATTCAAAATTCATGAAAAAATAACAAGTTTAAGTGATTTTTTTATTTAATAAAAATGATTGAATTAATGTAGCTTTAGCGCGGACAAGTCATTATATTTGTCTAAATAGTCAATTTTAAGAAATACCAATCAGATAAAAAAAGGAAAAATCGATTTTGACAACTCCGATATCCCGTTAACAAATTATGTGACAAAAAATTTTTATTTTTTAAAGGTAACATTTATATTAATTATTTACAATAATGTTGTAAAAAATTGAACTTATTATAATAATTTAAAAATTTGATAAGAAATTCATATATATATATATATATATATATATATATATATATATATATACATATATAAGAATGTTTATATTTTTTTGTGTACACGTGTATGTATTATGTATATATGTATAGACATACATATTGGAAAGATAGAAAGAGAGAGAGAGAGAGACGTTTCTCACGCTAAAATTTTAAGTTTTTCAAAATCAGCACCCATACATACGTCTTGGAGAGAGAGATTGCTTACGTTGAAATTTTAAATTTTATAACGTGAAGCGTATAGCTGCAAAAGTAGTTATCTCCAAAAAAATTTGTTTCAAGAAATAACATTTTCTGCTGTACTTATACTTAAAAGTCAGTGTATTTTGCAATACACCATATTTTTTTCATTTAATAAAAAAAGACTATACCTATATTTTGGTCCCATATGATTTTTTCATGATAAATTTTAATGTTCTGTATACGAAAATGCAATAAAAATGAATTCGGAAAAAATGGAGATAGCCACCTTTGCAGCTACACGCTTCACGTCAGGACCGTAACATACGTCTTTTTCATAAAATTGATTGCAAAAAAAGTCAGATTAACAATCTTAGCGTGAGAATGGTGTGTAATTTTTTATTAATTATGATTTTTTTAACTTTATTTTAAAATATGCTCCTCAAAATACACTTACCAATATTTTCCTGCAAAGAGTATCAAGTTGCTATTCGTAGTGTGAAAGTGGTATGTAATATTTTTATTTTTCGGTGGGGGAGTTAGGCTATTAAGGGGTGAACATTCGACTTCACTGTCAGTCTTCATCGAAACTCCAAGCAGAAAGGTTGTTCTACAATGTGGGTCTAGGTCAGGATGTGCTTCCAACAGTGATCAGCTGGTAAGCAATCATTATGTGGCACTTTGGACCAAGGTTAAATCTTGCGCTATACAATGTGTGAATGGTTGTGTATGTCTCCAACAGTAATTAGCTAATAAGCAATTTTTATGTGGCACTTTGGACCGAGGTTATCTGATGTAGTACACAATGTGAACGCCTGTGTATGTATACAATGAATGTGTGTTTATGTATGCGTATATTACTCTATCTACAGTTATGTATAATACTTTATTTTTAAGATCATCGACCTTGAATTGGTATTTTATGTTCTTCAACATGCGTGGTGTGTGCGTAAAAAGCTTTTTTATTCGATTCAATTTATTTCCAACAAAAACTCCATCTTTGGCAAATTTAGCATCTAGGTAATCATGTAACCATGTTCGTGTTGTAATAGCATTGATAACAGCGCACATAGGTTTTCGCCTTAAACAGAGGTCGTGGTTAAAACATGTGTATCGTTTACGATTCATTTTTTTTCTAATAATGGACATCCGAAGTCTTCAATGTTGCTGATTGCTCTAAAAAATAAAGAGAAAAAGGTAATGTAAATTAAAGTATATACTATATGAGAAATAAAGTATCATAAAGTATTAACATGGTTAAAAAATAGTATGATGAAATATGAAAATGATTTTAAAATAAAAAGTATAAAAAGTATGAAACAAGTATGGGAAAGTATAAAAAAGTATCAAACAAGTATGAGAAAGTATCAAGCAAGTTTGAAAAAGTATCAAAACAGTATGAAAAGTATGAAAGTTGAAACATAAATGTATTACTTACACATTTGGTAAAAGATCAGCTAACCATTGCGCCTTCTGCTCACCCTTGACAAATACTTTCTTGACTCCTTGCAAACAAATTTCAAAAATTTTTTGAGGGAGATGGTAAGGTATATCTCCAGAGTTCCATGGTATTCCATGGTGATATCTTTCCAGCCATTGCGTTGTCCTTTTTTCTTCTTGACTCAATTCTCTCCATGTCATCGGAGGTTTAAAAAGATACGCAGTTAAGAAAGCAGTTTTTCTAAAATTCAGAAAACTGACTTCTTCAAAAATAAAAGAATCCCCAGACATTCCTTGAAATCCTTGTATGTCGCAAATATAAACATTCTCTTCCAAAAATTCTAATATTGCATTTTCAATCACTGTATTATAGTCACAGGTTCTAGCCATCTTAAAACTCTAAATTTCTTTCAGATAGAAGCAATTTGAGAGAGTAAATAAAAAAATTCTAACAGCTTTCCGATGATTCAAAAGAAGAATTTATCCCTTCCTAAAAAACTTATCCCTTCTTTTTTTTCTAATCTTTTCTCCTTATTATTGATTAAATCTCGAAATCTGTATTTTTTCTTAAATTTTCTTTTTATTATTGGTGGAATCTTAAAATTTATATCCCTTCTTAAATTCTCATTTTCTTTTTTACTATTGGTTCCCTCCTGAAAATGATCACGGAACTTATGATGCAATATTTTGTGTCACTTTTTGCGTCACTTTTTATATCACTTTTCGTGTCGCTTTATCGAGCCAAAAGTGACGCAACTTTTTGCGCAACTTTTACAAAAATATAATGAAAAATAAATTATAAATATTTTATTTTTAATTTTATTTTACAGAATTTAAAAGATGTTAAAATACAGAATCAAAAATATTTAGAGCATAATTTAATTGTCTACGTTTAAAGAATTAATTTGGAAAAAATCTTTGAAATAAATCGAAAATTCTTCATCTAAATTATTAAAGGAGTGTTAATAAAATAAAAACATTATTGAAAATTAAGAAGTTCAATTTTTTGCGCAACTTTTCCAAAAATATAATATAAAATAAATTATAAATATTTTATTTTTAATTTTATTTTACATAATTTAAAAGATGTTAAAATACAGAATCAAAAATATTTAGAGCATGATTTAATTGTCTACGTTTAAAGAATTAATTTGGAAAAAATCTTTGAAATAAATCGAAAATTCTTCATCTAAATTATTAAAGGAGTGTTAATAAAATAAAAACATTATTGAAAATTAAGAAGTTCAATTTTTTATGATAGAATGTGTATGTGTGTAGGCGTGTATGTGTGTGTATTTGTATTTATGTGCATAATATATACATGCACATGTATACAGATACACACACATACATATTCTATCATAAAAAATTGAACTTTTTAATTTTCAATAATGTTTTTATTTTATTATAGTCCAATAAATGGGAGCTTAATGAAACCTATACAGAGTTGTTAAGGGCGATGAAAAAACATACCCTATATAAAATGTAATAAAAAAAAACGGTAGAAAATGCTTCAAGAGGCTGCAAAGTTGGCCAAAACAGCTTTTTTAATTCTCTGAAGTAACCTATACATTTTAGCAAAAAAATTAATTAATAAAAAAATCTACAATCTGAGTACTGCCGCAATTATTTTCGTCAATTAGTTATTGCAAAAAAACCAAAAAAACCATAAAAAATGGCGATTTTCTGGATATCAATTATTTATTGCAAAAATAATTTTTTAAATATTTTTAATCTTTTAAAAGGAAGTTTTTTTGAATACGAACAGAAAGAAAGATGGTATAAATAAATAAAAATTGTTATCTTGATTTTTTTTTACTTTTCTTTGTTTTCATGCAAAAAGTTTTTTCATCATTAAATATATTTTTATTTTTATTCTAAAATTAAACTACTAAGATTTTCATGTAAGGAATATTTTCTAATTATGATAGAAAAATTTATATGAAAATTGCTTTTTAATTGGAACTATTTTTATTTTTTATTTTATTATAAAATATTAATACATATCGAAAAAATTATGATATAAAAGGATAAAATTTATGGAAGAAGGACAAAAAAATGTTTATTTTCGTGTAAAATATATTTTTATTGAATATTAGTTTTTCTTTTTTTGCGGTTGGCTCGCTTTCGTTTTCGTCTATAAAAATATTACAATTTATATTATTGCTTTCTTCGCATGCGTCATTTTCAATTTCGATTGCTTCGACATTGGAGCAATTCTCCTCATCACAATTGCTAGAAATAATAACTTTAATCTATATAATATAAGAGATGAAAAACAAAGAAAAGTAAAAAAAACGAGATAATTTTTAATATTACTATTAAAATTTTTGCAATTATTAATAATTATTCTTTTATTTATTGAATTTATGAACTCATTGTAATAATTAGTTAAAATATAGAATCATTAAAAATTTTAATTAAACTTGTCTCCATGTTCCAAATGTAATAATTACGAGGAATAATAAGGTAAGTTCGTTTACAACATTTACGTAAATCTGCGCGCATTTCGTAAATATTGATCGTAATGAAACTCATGATATTTCATTTTGAAATTCTATTTTTTACCTTTAAAATGAAACATTACGCGTCTAAAAATATTGATTCAGTGAGTCACAACAATCATTTGCGTTTAAGGTGTCCGTATTAGGTACAGCTGTTTTAAATACACCCTATTTTGAAAAACTATTTGCACCAATATTAATAAATTTTTAAAGTACCCCAGATTAAAAAAAAACCTCAAAATCGGTCCATTATTTACGGAGATACGGTTAATTTTTACTAATTTTATTAGAACGGGGTCCTTTGTTAACTTTCTTCACGCGCAAAGATAAGCATTTTCACCACGACTCCGACCTCGTCGTTATTTTTTGTATGTTATTATTATTTTAGTTTTAATAATAGAGTCGCATTTTTAAAAATGTAATCATAGATTTTTGAAATATAAGCCTTTAAATAAAAAATGAATAATTGTTATAAACTTACTTGTTATAAACAAAGTGGCTGTGATTAAAAAAAAAAATCTTATCTTGGCTCTTATTGGCCTTAAGGAGTTCTTTTTTTTTAAATCTTTGTTTCGAACACAGCTATAAGAATATTCCAATAGCAAATTCGTAAAAGTTATAAAAAATGTCTTCTTGAATTGTATGCTTTCACTAACTCAGGGAGGATATTCAACCACTTGTAACTTCCTTGTTTACTGAATTCTAACTACATTGCATTTTTTAAAGTTCTATTAAAGCGCTCACATATGCTTGCATGAAGATTACTATGTGAAGAGTAGTGATTTATCTTGTACTTTTTCATAAGATTCTGAGAGTCTGAATTGTAGAATTCTTTCCGTTGATCAGTTTGTAAATTCGATGACACCCGTCCTTGTTTTAATATTGACTTCATAGCTAGAGTAACATCATTGTCACTCTTCGATTTGACTGGTACAGCCCATGCATACTTTGAAAATATATCTATGACAATTAGTAAGTAGCGAAATCCTTTGTTCTTCTTAAGGAGTCTCATATGCTAGCTATAGTTTGCTATAGTTTGTTGTTCATAAAAATCAAAAGTTTAAAAAATTCTTCAATATTTTGAAAAACATTAATTTATACCTGGAAAAAATCTCTGCAAATTTTTAGTTAGCCTTATCGACTGATTTTATTATTTATGCTCACTTAAAGTTTATCTTTTTACTACTATGAGATACAAATCACGCGGACTTCGAGTGAGCACATATAAATAAATTAGTTGATAATACTACTTGAAAATTTGCAAAAATTTTTTTCTAGGTATAAATTAATTTTTATCAAAATTTTGAAGAGTTCTTTAAACTTTTAATTTTTATAAACAACAAACTATAGCTGACATATGAGACTCCTTAAAATAAGGTATCATTTCCACAAGGTCAGGTTGCCAAGTCTCATCCAATCCGCGTATGTCATATTTCCTTCGCTTGTACCTTCGACGTGCTGGCTTGTGTAGCTCTTCAACTACTCTTTGACGTTCCATCTTAAACTTCAGCTTTAGCAATATCCGATTGTCTATTCATTTCTTTAATTACATATTCAATATTTGCAAAATTTCGTTGAGTCATATCATAGACATAAGTTCATTTTTCGTCTATTTCTGCTTTATATATTTCAACTTTGTTCTCATATTCTTGTATAGCTTTAGCTGCTTCTATAATTTTAAAAGATAAGAAATCAACTTCTTTCTGTAGAATATTATTTAGTGAATTCAAACTAATCGCATCATTTGGATGATTAGCCTCTCCAATATTGCAAAGCCGCTTATTTGCTAAATCAAATTACCATCTGATGTAAAATTGAATCCGATACCTCGAGGACCACGACTCACTTGCGAGCCCTCAAGTTTTCTTCCAAACACATCGAGACTTATGTTACTACTATTGATTTGAAATTGGATTGGATTTCATTGTTGTGATTATTATTCCCAGCAGATCGTTCGGCTATTAATAATCGCAGTCTCTCGACAAGTTCATTTGGATCATCCCAGAAGACTAGATCTATGGAAGTATTCTTTTTTGCTATTTTATATTTAGGTATGAGACCCCCTCCGCTAGTAGACATTCTACTGCGATCACTGTGGAACATTGGTGCTATGATTTTTGAATATTTTCTACTCTTCGAAGAGCGTATATCCTCATTTTTGCTATGTCTTTTTCTATGGGCATTTGTTGCTTCCAGGATAATGCGATTGTTCTTGCGATCTTTTGTACTTAAAAGATTATCATCTGGTTTTTTTTGAAAAGCAATTCCATTAGACCACTGCTTTTAGGAAAACTTAAATCTTTTACTTTAATTATTTTATCACCAAATTGAATTTGTGAATCACCTATCATGTATACCCCACTGACTTTTCTCACTCCGTATATGTTATCGATTTTGCTGCGGCTTCCATTTAGCATTAATAAAAAATCTGTCGATTCATTTTCTAAATGCGCAGATACAAATGGTGAATGTATAGATTTGAATGATGAATTTGCAGAATTGAATGATGAATTTGCAGAATCGAATGATGAATTTGCAGAATTGAATGATGAATTTGCAGAATCGAATGATGAATTTGCAGAATTGAATGATGAATTTGCAGAATTGAATGATGAATTCATCATTGTGCTATTCATCGAAGGAAAATCATCGCCATTAGAAGCATCATCTTAATCTTTTTTTTGCCGATTTTCTGTTACTGTCTATAGCCGAAATGTGATTAGAACGTGACACACTTTCAGTTGTTGAATCGACAAGCTTTTCAAGTGGTGTAATAACTGGTTTTAAAGTATCACCAATAACCTTTTTAAAATCATCTCTCTCTTTTTTTAACAAAGAGTATTTTTTTTAATAGCGTCACGTGCTCGTAAGAGCTCGCTAAGAACATTTTATTTTTTTTAAGTCAGGCATGCTGACAAGATGCTGTCTACAATCGAACTGCAAAGATTAAGATTTATACTTCCTTTATAATGGCAAAACAGTCAAATCCTTTTCAATATCTACCATCATTCATTGCTCTATCTTTGTCAATAATAACAAGTCCATACTTGTCATTCTTCCAGCATTCAGTACAAAGATTTCGAAATTCATTTAAAGTTAAGTCAGTATTCACATGGTCTTCATAGATATGTTTAAGATTAACATCATCTTGACGATAAATTACAATCAAATTAATATTGTACCTTATGAGATGTTTCGGTATATGAGCATATGACTCACATAGATAAAAGCTACCTACACTTTTGTGTCTTCCCATACAGAAAAAAGCTCTGACCGGTATATGAGCATATGACTCACATCGATATAAGCTATCTACACTTTTGTGTCTTCCCATACAGAAAAAAGCTCTGACGTTATCCTGCTTCTCACTAGCCACATCGTCAAAAATCATAACTGAATTAGGTAGGGCTTCATCTGGAGACACTACAGATTTATGTTCACTAAACGGTAGATATGTTATACCTTCAATTGGTTCTAAAACTTTTTGAAGAAATTGGTATTTCAGTTGATTTAAGGTTTTAGACTATACATACAAATTTTCAAATCTAAGACCATTAGGGTGTGTAATTAGAGCCAATAAACTATTGATATTTCCACAGTTCGATGGGCCACAGAATACTGCTCGTATATTATCTGGAAGTAACTCCCCGTGTCGCTTTTTTCTTTTTGTTTTCTGAAAATCAAAGTTGGTGACGGGAAGTTTGACGTTCTGCTCAGTTACAAACAAAGTTTGTAAAAAAAAAAAAAACAAAGTTTGTAAAACAAAGTTTGTTTACGTAACAAAGTCAAATCTAAGATTGACCTTTCCAAAATATAAACGCTTGTTTTATATTTTGATAATCAGTTGTAAATCAGCACTCGAAGAGAGGTGCTCGTACACAAATCACAGAAGCACCCTAAAAGTGAAGGATTACTTGATAAAGTAATCAATAACTTACCTATTGAAATGCATATTCCTGGATATCAATATTGTGGTCCCGGAACAAAACTGAAAAAGCGTCTAAAAAGAGGTGATGCAGGTATCAATCCACTTGATCATGCATGCAAAGAACATGACATATTTTATTCTGATAAAAATGCTGATTAAAAAGTAGCTGACATGAAGCTTGCTGATAAAGCTTGGCAACGTGTTAGAGCCAAAGATGCAAGTCTTACTGAAAAAGCAACTGCTTTTGTTGTTGCAAATGCTATGAAATTAAAAGGAAAGACAGGATTGGGTGTAAAATTGAGTAAATTAGTATCTGCAAGTAAAAAATCATTAAAACCAAGTAAACATTCTCGCAAAGTTATTCAGTCCGCCTTAAAAGGTACACGTGAAGCTCTTAAGATCGTTGGTGGTAAGAAAAAAATTATCATTCTACGTATTCTACCTGTTCCATAAAAAATGGGTGGTGCTCTACCTTTTCTCATACCATTGTTCGCAGCACTGGTGCGTAGTGCAACTGGTGCTCTGGCTGAAGGAGCTGCTGGAATAGCTAAATTGCTGAATAGCTAAAGCAGTAAATGAGGCTAAAGCTGCACAAAAAAATTATGAAGAAAGTAAGAGACATAATAAAACTATGGAAGCTATTGCTCTAGGAAAAGGTCTCTATCTTAAACCATATAAAACTGGAATGGGATCATTTATGAAACCTCATATCGGTCATGGTCAAGTTGAAAAAAAAACTTCGATTTAACTTTCATAAATCGTGCACTGACTGACTATAATTTTATGAAGTATGCTCGTATGATGCAAATCCCATATTTTCGAGGTGTTTTCACGAGGAATAATCTACCTTCTGATGGTCTATGGCATAACGAATCTGCTATAGTTAACTTAAATGATTTTCAAAACAAAGGCACTCACTGGGTATGTTATCGAAAAAGAGATTCTCAAGTGATTTATTTTGATAGTTTTGGTAATCTTAAGCCCCCTATAGATCTCATGTTATATTTTAACGCGAAAGAAGTGAAATACAACTATTCATAGTTCAATATAGTTTTTTTTAAAAGGTATCAGAATTTTGACTTATTTATTTGTGGACATCTTTGTCTTCAATTCTTGTGTGAAAGACTATAAAAGAAGAGTTTTCAGACAAGCAGGATCATTCTTTTTCAAACAGTTATGAAAGATATATAAAGTTTTACTTTGAGTCTTTCAGGCAAATCTTTTGTATTAGAAGCGCAATATTTTCCTTCAATAGAACTACCACAGCATAAGAATTTTGTTTTGGGTTAAGTTGAACTTTTAACATTTAACTCAATTCCCAATGTTGACGATTCGAATAATAAACTTTATATAAACGGAGAGAAGATTATTACTATTCCTACTGACAGTTATGAAATTGATGCTATTAATCAATTTTTGCATAAAAATTTGAAAACTAAAGGAATCGAGTTTTTCTTAAAAGCCAACAACAATACTCTCAGAAGTGAAATTTATTGCAATCATCAGATAGATCTTAAACCTTGCGATTCAATAGGCCGTCTTCTTGATTTCGCTCGTCGCGTTCTTAATGGAAACATTCATCACAGCTCTGATTTACCTGTGAAGATATTGAAAATGAACGCACTCAGGGTAGAGTGCGTTTATTTTCAATATCTTCGCAGGTAAATCAGAGCTGTGATGAATGTTTTCATATCACTACAGGTGCTCACATCAACGACAAAAAAGTCAACACGATTCATGAGTTTTTCCAAAGAGTTCCTCCAGTATATAAAATCATAGAAGCTCCATCGCATGTCATATATTTACCACTCAATGTTAAGAGTATAGATCATCTTCAAATCCGAATCGTTGATCAAGACGGAAATTCAGTGAATTTCCGAGGAGAAGAAATCACAATTAAACTGCACGTAAAATCTGTATAGTGGGAATCGTTTACAATTCAAGTGTACATATAAAATATCCATCATGTCAAACAGACATCAGTCATCCAAAGGTACTCAAACCGTTGACACGGAAGAGTCTATTGCTCATTATGAGATGCACGCACATCAACCATACTCCACACTAAGCTTCAATAACAGTGATGAAATTCGTATTTCTATTCAGCATCAAGACTTATGCCTCTTATTATCATGTAGTTACATACATGTATGTGGAAGATTACAAAAACCAGATGGACAAGCACTAACTAAAATTAATTTCATTAACAATGGCATTTGTCATCTGTTTGATGAAATTCGACATGAACTTAATGCTGTAGAGATAGATAAAAGTAAAGTTGGTTTGAGTAGTCTCATGAAGGGATGCCCTTTATTTAATTCAAATCAGACTCTTATATTGGAGAATGCAGGCTGGCTTAGCGTTGAAGAAGGAAACAAAAAATTGGTAGATGAACAAGGAAATTTTGACGTTTCTATTCTTCTAAGTATGTTTTTGGGCTTCGCAGAAGATTACAAGAAAATTGTTGTAAATATGAAGCATGAACTCATTCGACTATGATACCATAATCCAGGAAGGTACTGTAGCTAACACTGTAACCACATATGAAAATTATCAAATAAAAATATCCAAGATGGAGTGGTTAATGCCATATATTATTGCATCAGATAAACAAAAAATCCATCTGTTAAATTTCATTAGCAAAGATAATTTTATTTCTATGAGTTTTCATTCTTGGGAGTTATTTGAATATCCTCTTCTTCAAACAGCAAATGAACACGTCTGGACGGTAAAAACTTTAAATCAATTGGAGAAACCACGTTTTGTAATTTTTGGATTACAATCAGGAAAAAAACGTTCAAATACTAAAAATGTCAGTCGCTTTGACCACTATAAAATTAGTAATGTGAGACTTTTCTTGAATTCGCAATATTATCCGTACAACAATCTCAATCTTGACACATCTAAAAATCAGTTTGCTGTTCTCTATGATATCTACGTTAATTTTCAGAAAAGCTATTACGGAAGAGATCCACAGCCATTGTTGGCAAAGGCTCAGTTTATCAACTTTGAATCACTTATAGTTATTGGCTGTTCACGACAAAACGAATCTTTAAAGGGCGATCCTGTCGATGTACGTCTAGAATTTGAGTCTGAAACTGACTTTCCAACTAATGCTTCAGCTTATTGCATGATCTTACACGATCGCTCAGTTTATCAACTTTGAACCACTCATAGTTATTGACTGTTCACGACAAAACGAATCTTTTAAGAGCGATCCTGTTGATGTACGTCTAGAATTTGAGTCTGAAATTGACTTTCCAGCTAATACTTCAGCTTATTGCATGATCTTACACGATCGCATCTTTCAGTACAATCCTATTAGTGGAGATGTTCGGAAGCTTGTCTAAATTATCTTTACTTTTACGTAAAAAAAATTATTATTTCAAAATGAAATATGCGGTGGACATGATTGGTTTTAAGCAGATGGGCGGTGAATATGTTCTAAAAGAAATAGCAATCATTCCTCCCAACGACAGTGGTGATCCGATCGTTCATCTATTCAAAAAACCTTCTTCATGGAAAAGGCTCTCTGATGCATTGCAAGAAGAAAACATTCGACTCAAACATAATCATGCAATAGCCTGGAACACTGATGGACTAGATTACTTTAAAATTGCAAACTTATTCCGTGAACATTTACATGATGCTACAAAAATTTTTGTTATGAATGAATTCAAATGAAAATGGTTACTAAGATTCAAATTTCCCGTTTATAACATCAATCAATACGGATATCCATCAAATCCATCTTTCAAATGTGTTACTGTGTGTACAAACCATAATCCGATTCATAAGACTGTCTGTGCACTACACAATGTCATGAAATTATTCTATCTCTCACAAAACCATTTTTAAGAAAAAATAAATAAGTAGAAAAAGTAGAAAACACTATAGGCATCCTAGATCACATTCGGATTCTAAAACACTTGGAGGAGGAAGGGGGGTGTGCTAGAATCTGTACGGGTTCTAACACACCTTGGGCTGTGCTAGAATTCGTGTGTGTTAGAATGCCTATAGCCTATTTACTTATATTCCTTGTTTTCAACAACAACAAACGCGCCACTTTTATCAGCTTTTGAAATCATAAAATTAGGATTATTTTTCAAAAACAAGGAGCTATTTGATACAATGATTTCAATAGTGTTGTACACTAAACTAAAACTATTTTCATTATGATCATTGTAATTTTTTATTAATAATAAAATGTTATCAATAAATTCATTACTCTTATTACTATCAATTTTTAAGTGTTTATGTTATCCTTTAAAAAACTCTAAAATTGTATTTTTGTTAATTAAAATTTCTACCCAAATGTATTGCCTACTGCAAACAGCAGGGAATCTCAATAGAAGAGAGCTTAACAATCCATTTATTTTGTATGTTATAAATATCTATATTAAAACTCTCAAAATTATTATTGAAATCTTTAATTAAAACTTTCAGGATTTGATCATTATTTTTATTTATAAATTCCTCACTATGTTTAAAGATATAATATATATAATATTTGTTAAAGTACTATGTATTAAATTTCTTGTTTAGTCTAACCTCAACTTTCTCAACATATAATGAACTCTTAATGTCAAAATATTTTTCATAACACTCAAACCCAGCAATACTTATCTCAAAAATAATATTTTTTTCTAACTTAATGAAAAAATTTTTCAGTGAACGAATGTACGAATTAAGATCTGAAATTTCAAAGCGTTTAATCTCAGAAATGATTTTTATTTGTAAAAATGATAATGTAAATATGATGTTAGATACGCAACATCTAAAGGCTGTTTTCAAAAAGTTTATTGATTGTCTATTCTAATTATTTACATATCTGTATTATTTATAGTGTTCATGTTTTATAATTGTACATATCTGTGTGTTTGGTATACTCTTAGACCGTCTTGTCATTAGTTGTGTTATAGTTTCATATAATTCTAACATGTCATTATGATTACTTGTATATTTAATGATAACTTAATTGCCTACCGCGTAAAAGAAAATTTACAAATACTTGTATATTTTTTAATCTTATAACTGACGTTTACCACGTAAATGGATTTTTCTCATTAATTGACAAGTTCATAATATTTTAAGTGAGTACTATTTGTGTTTTGATATACTGCTCTGTTAATACTTTTGCTTATGTACTATATTTATTATAATGATTTTAGTCATTTGAAAAGAGTTACCTACAAATGTAACCGAAATGTTGTCATTAATAAAAAGATACATTTTGACAGTATAGCCCATCTAATCATTTATTTATATTTGAAATATAACATCTTTATATCGGTCAGTACTGAAATGTAATATTACTTGCTATGAAATCATAACCGTCATTGTTATCTTTCAAGATAAATACAGGATTCTTAGAAGATACGTGCCTAAAGCCACGTGCATTCCCACATACTATTGAATTCTGTAGAGGGGCCTGTATTTATAAAATGAGGGCTGGTACTAGTGGCAGATACTAATCTGCCACTAGTACCAGTACAGCTACAGTTGAAGTAAGATTCGAACACTCGTAAGTTAACAGTTTTATCAAGTAATATATAATATTCAAATATGGCTGAATCTAATTGTCGTGAGAATGGTCAATTGAAAGAGCATACTATTGTTCTGGATAATATGCTCCTGTCAACCACGTACATTCTTAACAAGTCTCAAGGCAAACGAGCATCTATCAAATTATTAAATGTGGCTGGATATTTTAAACCATACGCTAAAATATGAACAAGCTCATTTGCAAAATGGGTTAATTTTGAAAATTCCAGAGTGAGTTTGATATGTATACTGCATACTTTGAAGACGCCTATGGATTCAAAGCTGAATACGGGAGCCCATTAAAGGTATTTATGGGAGTACATGACATTTTATTCAAAGAGTCGTATAATGCAAAAAGCATAACGAACGAGGAGCGGGCCCTATACCAGCCACCACCAAAATCTCAACCAGACAACGACAATGAAAAGTCTAAATAACTATCCAATAAAAAAATTAAACATACGTACGAAATTGCGGCTGCACATTTTCAAAAAGTGACATTTGATGGACTAAAACATATTGCACCGTGCATAGATGAACATCTCGTACAACTGGAAAAACGTGCTGGAAAAAATTAATAGAATTATAGACTACATTCAAGAATATCTATCGGAAGAAATTAAGAAATATGCAGGTGAAGAAGATGAGTATGACAAAAACATTTGCTGTTTTTAATCAGTATTATGGCATGAAAATTCACGATGTAAAGAAATTTTAACTAAAATACTTGATGATAGAGGCTTGGATAAATGTACGTTAGAAATTGTAATTTTAGAAATTAATGCTCATATTTTACAAGATATTTATAAGGATGTGTATGCTTCTGTGTTTGATTAACTATTGTAATAAAAATGAAACGTGTACATTTTACAGAAGGAAAATCAAATGTTAGAGTAATAAGTGTGTGAGCTAATATACGAGACGCGGCAAGTGGTAACATCTGGGTCGTGACGGGGAAAGATTTGGAATGAGAATTGAAAGAATGCAATCAATTATCGATCACATATTGTTAAATGAATATAATGAGTACACAAACAATAAATAATCAAATAAGCGTTTATTATATTTGTATTATTATACACGAATAAACTTGCAAAATGTTTATCAAAATTTATTTTTTATTTTTATTCCTACTTTTCCCATTTCCTTGTTCTTATTCAGTATAAATACTCTTACATTGCACAAAACCTTTTATTTTAACTTTTTTATCCAAAGAGTAAACGAGAAACAAAATAAAATATAATGCAATCTCATGAAACGCAAAAACAACCATCTTACCTCGTCACCGATGATACTAACAGAAAGAGAGGAAACCTCTTCTCAAAGATGAAAAACCTATAAAAAAATACAATTTTATAACAAATATTCATCTAATACACATTCATTTCCAAAAACGCAGAGATATAAAAAAATATAAATAATATACTTACCGCAATTGTTCCTTTTTAGGACCACCAAAAAAACGTAGACACTTATGTACATAATGTAGTAGCATTAAATGTCTATGACGTGTTCTGTGGCGTCATTATCTACCATTGATTATAATATTAATTTGTTTATACGAATATTTGATTAAATTATTGCTTGTTTACGTAAACAAGTAATTAATTTAATTGCTTATTTATATAATCAAGTTTTTATCTTTATTGTTTATTTATATAAACAAAACATTCATTCAATTGTTTGTTTATTTATATAAACAAAACATTCATTTAATTGTTTGTTTATATCAACGGGCCGTTATAGAAATGGTTTATTTATATAAATAAGTCGTTATTTTAATGGATTGTTTATGTAAACAAAGATAAGCGAAGATGAACGTTATACGCGTTCTTATACTACTTCTTCCGTTGCAACATTATGCAACACAGTGCTGTTGGTAATTGCTATTTAGATAACTCTTATAAAAATGGCCTAAGTCCTGTTGTTTGATCAAAATATAGGCAAAACTTTATTGCAGAATTCATCGTGAAAATCTATTCCTTCCATATTCTCAGTTTTGAAATATCTTTTAACAGGGGGAGTAAAGTTAATGTATTTTTTATACAAAATAAGTAGCAGATTCTGAAAAAGCACCCGCGTAAGCCCCCTAATTAGAATTTCAGGCAAAAATAACTTTGCTTATCCAATACAATTGCGTACTAGAAAATATGTGCTGTAACGAGGATGACGAATCATACGTATACTATAGGTCAGTATATTTCTATTTCTCTTCTCGGTGTGAGTCGCGCAGCATTCTAGTAAGCTTCTATGCTTACTTTTGACGGTTTGGTTTCCTGGCTGTTAGAGGGACCAGCAAGGCATGATATGTAGAATCGGGACGCGAATAGAGAGAGCAGGCGTGTCACGCGAGATATAGCTAGCTGCGTGTGCAATTGATACCATTTATCTTATCGTAATTTTTTTTTTCGATTCTGTGTGTGATAGAGAAGGTGCTTTCCCTGTGTGATACAGGAAGCATCGTTGCCGCTTTGGGTGTTGGAGCATCCAACGTTTTTTTTGTATCATAAGGAGATCGACTATAGATGTAAGTCTAGGTTTTTCTTTCTTTTTATGCTTAACAGATCGTCGTGAAGCGAACTTGTGTATCGTCGCACACAAGCCATATTCAAAGTTTATTCTCGTTGTATGTAACTTACAGACACATGCGCGTGCGCTGGGTTACCGTTGACGCGTTTTTATATTAGCTTGGGCGCGTGTAATTCATGATTATTGTAAAACTTATAATTCTTCTTATCATTGACTCAAATCATTTAATTATGCATGTAATATTTTTATAACTTTATATTTGTTTTTCTTTATAGAGTTTAATAAATGCATATGATCGAATTAAATCAAAGTTAGTTTTTCGAGTTTTATTTGTTCGAAATTTGCTTAACAAAGTTTGTTACTCTTGTGTCTTGTTTGCATATATTATCTGATAAATTAAATTATTTCGTATTTGAGAGTTTGCTGGTAAATGCCGTGGGTTTCGTCGTACCGGGTGTCCGGGTGGCAGAACTTTTGAGAGAAGTTCTGCTAGAATACTTCAAGGCGCTAGACTAGTTTCTCACTTTCAAAAAATCGATTTTTTTGTATATTTTTATAGTATACTATTTCAAGAATAATTTCCCAATGTTGTATAGTTGTGTTGTAAATACTTTCGAAATGGCAGCGTTATTAGGTAGAGCTGATATTTGACACTCGGCGACTGGGCGGTGCGTGTCTTACGTTTAAAAGTATTTTAGATATGGATCCGTACAACACGCCCATTGAGAAGCTATAATGCTATCTACATGTTGAAAAAAGAATGAGTACACGATGCCGAAATGAAAAAAAGAAAGCAAATGCTGAAAAAAGGAAGAAGTAAAAACAAAGTAAAATTAAGAGGAGGTCACGTATCTCTGTCCTTTTCTAATCAAAGAAATGATTTTTTTACAAAAAACTAATAACTTTATCAAAAAATGAAGAGAAAGCCGCATCTTGTATCAGAAAAAGCAATATTTTCTTTGATAAGAAAAAATTAATTTTATTGCTTCGTTCTCAAGAAAACCTTGAAAAACCAAATTGTCTACCCTAACCTCTATGATTTAAGTTTTTCAAGGTTTTCTTGAAAACGAAGCAATAAAATTAATTCTTTCTTATCAAAGAAAATATTGCTTTTTTTATTACGAGATGCGGCTTTCTCTTCATTTTTTGCTAAAGTTATTACTTTCTGTAAAAAACTCAATTCTTTGATTAGAAAAGGACAGAGATACGCGACCTCCTCTTAACTGATAAAATCATAAATAAACTCTAAAAATATTATGGTTTGGCGATAAGGCATCAAGATAATGTAGATAAAATGTATAAGAAGATTTGGGCTATATATTTTCATATGAGCTTGACTGACAAGAGTACACAACATCAAAACTGCTCGGCCGGCGTGGATAGCTGGTGTAGATATCGCCGAGCGGCAGCTGAAAAACTCGATACGAAGAAATTCAAACACGATTATCTGCCATTAGATTCTTAAAACTGCATTTTCTAAAACGGCTGCAGCTCTAACTCAGAGAAAAATTAAGTTATCGATTTGAATATTTGTACGAATATTCATAACATGTTTTTGCATACCACGAAATAGGATCTTTTTGATATTTAAACAATTGCAAATTTCCCGAGCAAAAAACGAGTGTTCATTTTTGAAAAAATTGAATTTTTTTTTAAATAGTGACATTATGTTGATTTTTAATATTTTCAAAATATCCTAGTTCATGGTACGAAGAGACTCATCTAGTTAAACTTCTAATTTTTTTTTTAGATCTTGAAGATCTCTGCAGCTGCAGCCGATTGATGACTTTTGTTCTTGGAGGGCTCCACGTCGTAGCGTATAACTCGGCTTAGAGTTGATATTTTCGCGTGAAATTTTTCCTTTTAACTCATTAAAAGTATCTCAATATATCCACAAAACCTAAAAATATTTGTGAATTTGGTTTTTTTAGCCCTGGAAAATCACCTCTTTTTTACACTCGAGAAAGCCTAGCCCCTTAAAGTGTTAATAAATATAAATAAAATTTTTTAATTGAATGAGACGTTTTCCTATCGAAAATAATCACGTGATTATGATGTAATTTTTATATAACTATCACGTGATTACCACATGATTATCACGTGACGATAACGAGCAAAATGTCACGTAATATATACATGATAATCACGTGATTTGCAAAAAAATATCTTATTTAAAATAATCACGTAATTATCACGAAATTATCACACGATAATCGCGTGATTTAAAGAGAAATACCTTAAATACCTTAAATCACGTAATTATCCTGTGATTGAGAAAAAAAAATATAATAATAGGGTAATAATCCACGTGATTACCACATGATTATTAAGTTAGATTATTTTATATTATTTTATATTTTTCTTATGAATCACGTGATTATCACGTAATTATAACTGAAATTTATTTCTGAATCACGTGATTATTTTGAGTAGGGATATTTTTTCATTAAATCACGTGATTATCACGTAATTATCACATAATAATCTTGTAATTATTTTAAGTGGAATATTTTCTCATTTATTACGTGATTACAATGTGATCCCTATTAAAAATAATGACGTCTTTTTATAACGTCATAAAATGACGTTATTATATGACGTCATTTTATGACGTTATTTGGTATGTCATTATTTCGGACAAAAAATGACGTCATGTAATAACGTAATTTTATGACGTTATTAAATGACGTCATGATTGAGAAAATTACGTCTTCGAAAAGAAAATTTTTGTTGAAAAAAGTACTTTTTGGCATGACTACCATTGTTCTCCGCTGCTGGGTATAGTGCCTGCATTTGCCAGCTTATTATCATTGAGTGCTTAGGCTAAGAAACATCCTCTTCTAAGTATTAGATGTTCGATTCATCTAAGGTACCCAAACATCTCGCCCTATTAAAAAATAATTACGTAATTTTATAACGTCATAAAATGAGGTTATTCAATGACTTAATTTTATAACGTCATTAAATATCGTCATTTTGTTAACTTTAACCTTCTGACAGCCGGCATTTTTTCCACTAAAAAAGTGTAACTTTCTCGAAATTTTCCGTATAAATGTTTCTTAAGTAATAGTATATGTGGGCCGATTATGGGATGACGCCATATGGCGTCATCCCGGCTGTCAGAAGGTTAATGAAGATTATTACATTTTATTTCTCACTGCGAAAACTAGCACATCTTAGAAAGCTCTAACAGAAAGTAACACATTTTAAAAGCTTATATTCCACAAAAACTAGCACATTTTGCCGTTTTGTCATCGTAAGCCGTCGCTACACTGAGAGAAAATGCATGCTAATAGAGCATGCAAACTGTCATCTACGCGAGCATATAAAACATTGATACAAATATTGCAGGCGTGAGAAGCTCTATTAGTATTGGATTACCTCATACTAAAAAAGATGGTATGAAGAGTAACTAAAGCATGAACGGCATTCACTGATGACTTGCATGGTATACTTCGATGACTCCCCACTCTCATGTCCTTTGTTTGCTTGAGTCGCCTCCTCTTTTGGGTGGCGACGCGAGCAAACACGGCTGGTCTATATCCAGAATCATGTCGCAAATTTCGTTAACGTATTTTCGTTGTATGAATCTTTTTTTTCTTTTCTTTTCTTTTTTCATGAGGGAAGGGACATTATAAATATAATCTGTTAAACTTTGTAACTATCAATAATTAATTTTTAACTAAAAATTTAATTATTTTAAACAGCTGGGAGGCAGATGAGCATGTACGATTTTACGCCAGAGATGTTTCGAAGTAGCGTTGGTCTAGTGCGTAATCTTCGCGCTTTTCCTTTTGAGTACGCGTGTTCAACTCTCGGCTAGGGTTATTTTTTTTTATTGTTTTAATATTTTCTATTCCTTTTTATATTTATTTTTTTTTGGATTTTGTATTTTTTTAATAATTTTAAAATTTAATTTTTCACCAGTACGCTCGTTTTTTTCAATGAAAATTTTTTAAAAATAAATTATTCTTTATAGGTAGTAATTACAAATATTGATAAATAAATAATAGTGATGTTTATTTTATAATAGTATAGTTTAATTCATTTATAATTTAGTTTATAAAATTTACAATAAATTACAATAAATAAATAAAACTGACTAGGAGAGTGTCACACCTCCGGATCACAGATTCTGCTCAAACTTTGGGATAAGTTTTCAGATGATAAAATATGGAAAAAGCTTAAGTTATAGTCATAAATACTCAATATTTCCCTAGTTACAGGCAATTAAAGAAAATCACTAAAAAAGTTACTAGATTTTTAAACGCATATAGTTCTTTAGCGTCGATAGATACAAGCTTGAAACTTTTTTTAAATTAAAGCTGAGCTCAAATCCTTTCAAATTAGTAGTTATAGCATGTGAAAATATTATTTTTTCCCAAAGTTAGAGCGTAATAAGGATTGGACCTAATTTCAGCTTTTATAATAAATTAATGTTTTTAAAAGAAAAATCAGGTCCAATGTTTATCACGCTCTAACTTTGGGAAAAAATAATATTTTTACATGCTACAACTACTAATTCGAAAGGATTTGAGCTCAGCTTTAATTTAAAAAAAGTTTCAAGCTTGTAGCTATCAATGCTAAAGAACTATATGCGTTTAAAAATCTAGTAACTTTTTTAGTGATTTTCTTTAATTGCCTGTAACTAGGGCAATATTGAGTATTTATGACTATAAAAAAAGTTGAATCACTATTCCAGCCTGCTCGTTACATCTTTTATAGCTGTTATCTATGATTAATACATCATCTAGATACACTACGAGAGTTATACCCTGCTCTCTTAATAGCTTTAAAATAGGTTTTAACAGTTTAGTAAAAATGAAGGGCTTGTACATAACACAAAGGGTAAACATTTAAATTGGTAATATCTATCAATAAATTTAAACCTTAAAAACTTTTGGTAATTAATATTGACAGGTACTAACAAATAGGCATCCTTTAAGTCCAATGAAATCATAAAATCATTATAAAATATTAGCTTTGTGGCCATTCGTAAATCTTCTAGCTTAAAATGTTCTTGTGCGATATAACTGTTTAATCGTCTTAGATTTAAGATAAATCTAACTGACCCATCTGGTTTGGGAACTGTAAAGAAAGGTGATAGAAATTGATCTTTTGATTTATTACATTTAACTATAGCATTCTTTACCAAAATTGAATTAATTGCCTCTTTTAATAATTTTTCATCTTTGCTTGTTAATTTCTTATTTTTACTTTTTACTAATTCCTGCCTTGGTTTTCTTAAAAAAGGAATTTTATAACCCCTTACGATTTTTATTACAAATTTATCATTACACAATTCTTTCCATACATTAAAAAAATTTTTTAATCTACCACCTATTTCTTTACTTATTTCCAATGACTCTGTCTTCTTTGAAGAATGTACGACTTCTGTCTGTAGTTGCGTTTCTGGTCTGTACGAGCTGATCTTTTAAAGGACAACTTTCGTTTCTGCTGACCGCCAGACCCTATATTGCCCTGTCTATTGTTGTGGAAGGGCCTGTTTCCCAACGAGCGTTTGAAGTTTTCCGAGAATGTACTGTTTGCATCTATAGGTACTTTGACCATGTCCTTGAAAAGTTTGTCCGAATCCTTAAAATTTTTAATCTTTTCAGACAAATCTTTACCAAAAGAAAATTCTTTGATTCTGTCTCTTTCAAGATATCTTGAAATTTCTTCTGAAAGCGAGGCAAAATGCCAGCTCTTCTAGATTTACTTTGCATATACTGGGTTTCTGCAATTAACTTAGCTGTATCTAACATGCAAGATATTATAACCTTAAAATTTGCCTACTCAATGCTCTCTGCCACGCACATTTGATTTGTCATTGTGATTTTCGCTCGCAGGGCCGTCAAGGCAGTGCTAGCAACAACCTAAGATCCATACCTATAGCTATTTCTTTTGACAATTATATCTATCAGTTTTACCCTAAATTGGTCATTAAGCGGTGGAACCATCAGCTCAGTCAGCACCTCATGCTTCTTTAATAGCATCTCTCGCTCTTCTTTCTGCTAACCTTTTTCACAGTAATGTTTCCAATATGCTATTAACTGTTCATGAATTTCAACCTTTAATGCTTTAGATTTGTTCGGATCATCTCCGACAATTGATTGAACTATAGCTGAGAGCGGTTTAGAAACGATCTTGTCATTCTCATTATTCTCCTTGGTAAATGTGCTTGTGTTGCCGTAATTCAAGTATACGTGTTTGGTATACGGCGATCTGTCGCAGTATCTAAATTTCAAGATGCAGCGTTTATGCAATGTAGCTATACGTTTTATTTTTAATTTGAGGAGAGATACTTCGTTGTAACCTTATTACCAGCGCTTAAATTGATTAAGTTTGGAGAACCGTAGGAAATATTTTATGGCGGTTATCTTGTATAGTATCTTAACCTCTTCTAGACTGGGATATTTGAGGGATTTTTTTCCGGAAATTACCGAGGAAGTTCGTCGATCTAATCGTAGGCAGTTGTCTTGTTTTGTCTTGCCTTTGACGAATACGCAGACCTATCAGAGGTCTTCCACTGTACAGACAATAAACCTCTAGGAATCAATACCCATTGATATTAGATTGAAGACACCAAAGTTATTATTTAAAGGAGCGATGCTAAAGTATTTATTAGGTTTGTAATTCGTTTAGGTTTTTGTTACTAATATTAACTATTATTATGTTGCGTACTATCTTTTGTATTTTAAAAATGTTTAAATAGAGAGAGCGAAAAGTTGTATGAGTGTGCTATTAGAATGATTTCTTAACTGTTGTATTGCATAAAAATTTTTGTTGTATTTAAAATGTGTATTTTATTATTACTATTTGCCATTCGGTCAGAATGGACCTTGGCATAATAAAAATGTTATCAATCAACCAATTCTCAAGAGCAGGTTTTGTGCTATCGTCTCGAGCCTGTTGTTCCTCTTCTGCTACAAGAGCAAAAAACACTTTTTTTTAGGTCCATGTTTACTTATAAAAGCTCCTTTTTGCTTTTTATTATATTAACATTTATTCTTGCTTTTCATTCAGTGCAATAATTTATTTTTGTTTTTCGACTGACAATTATTCTAGCGTGTGACCACAATGCCAGGGTTAGTCTAATTTGCGTGTCCAACAGCGCAAATAAGAAAGAAAAATTCTTTTTTTCTCATATTAGTGCATGTTTATCTAGTATACTATGAAAATCCTGAGTTACTATAAATTACATGTCCAACAGCATAATTTACCTTTTTATTATCATTAGTTACTATAAATTACGTGTCTAACAGTATAATTTACCTTTTTATTAGCATTACTTTCGTGTAACTCAAAATATATAGCGTGTAAAAAACCACCGCGCTAAACAAAAAAAATTCCTTCCTCAGTAGCTTACTGCTCAAATTCTTTTCAATACTTTCTATCATTAACGGCAGGCCGGAGTAGAACCTGATACCGACCGAGTAACAATTGAGTTGTTTGTTATTTACTCAAGTATTAATCGGTGTATCTTCAAAATAAAGGTTGATCGCAATAGATATTATTATTATGAATATCTATGCACAAGAAAAAAAAAATCTACCGATTTGTTTTTGAGAAAAGTAAGGAACGCCGAAGTAAAAGATTATGTTTATAATATTTTTGCGTTCCTTACTTTTCTCAAAAACAAAGCGATAGATTTTTTTTTTCTTGTGCATAAATATTTTTAATAATAATATCTATTGCGCTTAACCTTCAATTTGCAGATACACCGATTAATACTTGAGTAAATAACAAAAATGCCAATTAGACAAGGACAGCGAATCCGGCCTGCTCTTAATGGCTTATGGGTACAGCGTGTGAAAAAGTAGCAGCACTGACCGTCGTGAGCTGTGCATGACCAAGCATGAAATATTAATTTTTATAATATTTTCTTATACGTAACGTCAACTAGGAATTCACTCGAGAATCCTAGAAAAAGAGCCTCTGCAAAAAATACCTTACATACTTACAATCCGACAAAGAGTCCTCATTCCTTTGCTCTTGATCAATAGACACAATAGACGACGTATCTGATGAAACAGAATCCTTTTTTTCCTCTTGCTAAGCCTATTCAATTCTTCCTCCAGTGCTTTCTTTTTTTGTAACAGCTACTCGATTTCTGCCTCTAAAATTTTTCTTTTTGCCATGTTTTACTTTTAATGCAAACCATCGATGTGTATCCGGCAACAACAGAAAGGAATATGAAGTATGATCGAGAGAGAAGGTAGAACCAAATGAGAAATAGATGTCACTATTTTTCATTTCATTCTCTCTGAAAGAGATCGTTGTGTCATCTGGCGGGCAGCTGAGAAAATATTACATATGTTATAATGTCGAGAGCGAAGTTCGAAGTATAATAAAAAAATCAAGGAAGATTTTTTCTTAAATTATAGTGCATGAGATTGATAGAATATAACGTTTTTTCTAATAATTCACCCTAACATGGAAACTTTCTTTCAATTTTTTTTCATTATAATAAAAAACATTTCATTATTTGTGACTTATGCCATTTTCATTTTGATTAAAAATTTCAAAGTTGTAAGTGTTCATGGACTTATACCATTATCATTTTTAATAATAAAAACAAAAGAATTCGATTGTCCATTTATAATCATATTTTTTATTTAACTATATTAAAATAACACAATTCTACCATAACACAGTAATAACTCAAAAATTTTATTCCATATCAGATTCATTAGAAATTAAGGTATTATGATTATTTGTACTGGTAGTAAGATTTTTAAAAAATTATGACGTGCTAGTTAAATGAATTGAAGTAAGTGTAACATATCTTTTTTGTTAACTATAATTTTCGGGATTCCTTTGTCTTTTTCTAGTTTTTTTAAGCAACTTATCGTTTTTTTAAACCATGATTCGCTTTATTACTTTGTGATTCTGAATGACTACTTGGAATATAATCAGAGCTATTATCCAACGACATAATTTATTTAAATACTTATGTCATTTGGAAATACTTTAAACGTACTACTTAATATCAAATACAACGAGTAATTGTGACTGAATTGATTACTGCTAGCCGGACTATACATAGCAATTTTATTAATGAATATAAATATGTTTTTTTTTGTCTAGGAATGCGAAATGGCATATTTATTTCACGTATCCTCTATTAAAGGCTATGAAATAATGTATCCGAAAACTTAAAATTTATTTACAACAGCTTCAAACAATAGATGTGATTTAACGGTAGGCCGGAGTAGAACCTGATACCGACCGAGTAACAATTGAGTTGTTTGTTATTTACTCAAGTTTTAATCGGTGTATCTTGAAATTAAAGGTCGAGCGCAATAGATATTATTATTATAAACATCTATGCACAAGAAAAAAAATATCTACCGGTTTGTTTTTGAGAAAAGTAAGTAACGCCAAAGTAAAAGTTTATGTTTATAATATTTTCGCGTTACTTACTTTTCTCAAAAACAAACCGGTAGATATTTTTTTTCTTGTGCATAGATGTTCATAATAATAATATCTATTGCGCTCGACCTTTAATTTGAAGATACACCGATTAAAACTTGAGTAAATAACAAAAATGCCAATTAGACAAGGACAGCGAATCTGGCCTGCTCTTAACATTGAAATTTCATTAAAATGTGACTTATGACATTTTCATAATTAACCCTTTTACATTGCTGTTAAGTGCCATTCTTACAGTGCTCATAATATAAAAGAAAAAATACAAAAAAAGACACTTATCAAAGTCTTATTATCAAAGACATATTATCAAAGTCTACTCTTGACTTGCTTTTTGACTAAAGAAAAAATTTGTTTATTACCAATCATCCTATTTTATATTAAAGTGATACCACTATCACTTTAATATAAAATAGGTAATTTTTCTTGTAATAAGATTTGCATTTCCTATTGGTCCCTATATAATGAGTAATTATCATATACAAGCACTTATTTCGGGCCTCATTTTCAGGTCTTATTTGGGCTTTAGTATATATATTTCTCTTTTCATCTATGTTTCACTATATTTTGCTTTATTATCTTTTTTCACTCTCTATTCTTTCTTCCTTCATTTTTCTCTTACCCCCTCCATCTTCAGCTACCCTTCTTAATTTTCTCTTTCTTTTTAAGTATAGACTTCAATTATGATATATTATTAGAGTCTACACTTGACTAGCTTCTAGACAAAAGAGAAAATTTTTTGTTAACAGCGCATCTCTAAATACGGTTAAACTTCACTCAATCCACTAATTTTTAGCTGAAGTTTTGTAAATTTTCATCTAAATTTTGTATAATTTAAGTGACTTTAACAGGAGGTCACGTATCTCTGTCCTTTTCTAATCAAAGAAATTATTTTTTTACAAAAACTAATAACTTCAGCAAAAAATGAAGAGAAAGCCGCATCTTGTATCAAAAAAAGCAATATTTTCTTTGATAAGAAAAATTAATTTTATTGTTCCATTCTCAAGAAAATCTTGAAAAACCAAAATGTCCAACCTAACCTCTATGATTTAAGTTTTTCAAGGTTTTCTTAAAAACGAAGCAATAAAATTAATTCTTTCTCATCAAAGAAAATATTGCTTTTTTTGATACGAGATGCGGCTTTCTCTTCATTTTTTACTAAAGTTATTAGTTTTTGTAAAAAACTCATTTCTTTGATTAGAAAAGGACAGAGATACGTGACCTCCTCTTAAGAATAAATTCAGCTCACTTTCAGGTAAATTTATTCTATTTCTGTTAAGTAACTAACTTTTAGCTAACTTTTATAAGACTTTTAGCTATTTTTTAGCCAACTTTAAGCTGAATTGTAGCTTCTATTTTAACGAAATTTCAGCTAAATTTCGGTTATATTATAGCTAACTGGGGCCACGATTGATTCTCATACACGGCAGCAGCGTCGACAACGGTCGCGAAAACTTCTTATAATATAAAGAGATATAGATCTTTTTATATAATACAGTTTTTAAAAAAATTTAGCCGTTGCTTCCCCATATCTTACTCATAGAACTCTTATTTTCTACCCTTTTATTTAATAACACCCATTTTCTACTGATTTTACACGCATTTTCCACCTTTTTTCAACCCTACATCCCGCCCAACAAAAATAACTACGAATACCCAAGTAAAGATACTTGCGTTTCAAGTATCTTTACTTGGGTATCAGTAATTTTTTAGTTAAATGCTGAAATCACGTTAATGAATTTGAACCTTATGGATGAATCTCAATCTTGTGAATACTGAAGATTATTAAGTTTCAACCTTAATCTTGAATTTGCGCTTGCGCCCACAGTGAATGAAAAATACCTAAATAAAATGTACTACCTTGAGTCAGTAGTCAATATAACATTACCAGTCATTTTTGAATTGATACTCAGTACATAAATTAAGACAACCTATATCATTACATCTTTTGACGCGATTTATCCCAAAAATTATTTTGTATACCGAATTTTTTCTTACTACGGAACTAAATTATCTTATACTAACATATTACCTATATAATACGCACTGCGGCGCTGTCAAGTATGAAACTTCAATATAATTAACACTTAATAACGTAAGAACCATTAAATTGTATAACAATTTTCAAAAGTTGATAAATATTATGTAAATTATATTATATGTAACAATTTTAAATTACTAATAAATAATTTTCAACTCAAAAGCTAACTATTTCAAACGGAGTATGGCAGATAAACATGTATCGTTTTATCCCTTAAATATCACGAATTAGAACATTAATTATTAGTAATTTAAAAGTGTTACATATTATATAAATACTTCTATATTTATCAACTTTTAATTTTAGTAACAGAAAAAGCCGCATCAAAAGAGATTAACAATTACATTTTCTGCGAAATACTGCCCTTGAATCGAGAAGATGAAATGGCAGTCTTAGTGCCGAAAAAAAAGACACTAAGCATCGAAAATTTATTCTCTCACTTCATAATATAATAGTACCAATATTAGTCCCTAAAATTCAAGCTATAGCTGGCCTAGAAAGAGGGGAGACAACAGTGGCATTCATCTTACCCAGAGTTTCGCTCTGACTAAGAATGCTCTCTCTCTCTCTCTCTCTCTCGCTCGCACTAAAGCATATATAGAGTGCGTTCGCTTATATAGTCTTTAGATACAAATTGAGATGCGGTCGATTTTGGCGTAGTGTGCTCGCTCGCTTAAATCGAGTGCAACAGAGTTAAGTTGCAAATGCACCTCCGCACCGCCGTACCGCTGTACCGCCGTACCGACCGCAATGTAAAGAATAAATTAGTTTAATTTAATGTAAGATTGTATTAGTCTGTACCACCGAGCCGCCGTACCGGCCGTTGGTAAAGTAGTAACTTTATTAATTTAATATTAATTCATATTTGACATTAAGGTTGATTTACACCGAACCGTCATAGTATATACCGCCGAGCCGCCGTGCCGACCTGTGCATAAGACATTTTTGTCTAATATAAATTCGCAGTAATTAAGTTAGCATTAAGGGTGCTTCCCACCTATTGTCACCGCTGGAAAAGGCAAGCTAAGATTACTCTACTCATGTGCATCCGCCGCGCATTAGAGAATCATAGGCCTTCAGCCACATTTCGTGTTACCGCATTAAGGATACCGTCCACCCACCGTATTATAATAATTAGTTTATTAACCTTTTAAGGACGGGACTGGTCGATATTTCGACCACTCAAATATCATAATATTTTTGAGTGATTTTGAGGATAACATTATGTTGAAACACTCAAAAATATTATGATACTTAAATGGTCGAAATATCGACCAGTCCCGTCCTTAAAAGGTTAATATTACATTCTTGTTTGTTCGTTGCACGATCACCGAATTAACCCGGCCGACCGTTAAATACTGTTTAGTCTAATTTGACTTATTATTAAAGATAAAGTTTATTTCAATTAAAAGAAAGTAACATAATTTAGTTTAAATTATTTTTGATTTCATTTATTTCCGTCGCTAACAAGAAGCGCATAAAAGCCGTCAAGTGGCTTATAATAAATTCAATCTTTATTTCTTTGTATGACGCGCATACTTATATTAGATTAGTTCTTTGATTTATATAATTTAGGTTAGTTATTACTTTTCACTATTATTGTTATACGTCGTTGTAAGATATGAGTTTAGAGTACAATAAAGCCCAGGTACCCCCTAGTACAAACAAACGTGTCAACCTGTTTATTATCCTTTATCTTTCCACCGTCCGTCCTAACCGACCTCCTGCCTCGAACCTTGGTCACTCACTGAAGCGTCTGGCAACAGGAGGTAAAGACGTCATTTTCCTACCCGCGGAAAATAAAAACGTTACAGTGCTAGGGTAATTACTTTGCATAGTGTGGATCTACCCACCTTCGCTTGGCTTATTAGGAGTAACCTAGGAGCCAAGTATCCTTTTCAACATCTTATATCTGTGTAGTCGGAGATTCACGGTGCTCCGGAGTAAGTTTAAATAAAAATTTAATGTCACTTCAAAATTCCTTTTGAGATGATTTCTAAGTTCATTACGAACATGTAGGCATAATTTTTATAATCATTTACATGGCCAATTTAAAGACAAATCCCTGTTGAAAATAATGACGTTTTTGAAGACGTCTTCGGTCGTGTCTTAGATTGGAACAAAATAAGACGTCATTTTTTTAATGTTTATTTATTTGTTTAAAATGTTTCCTAAGTTTTGAGAAAATGACGTCTAAAAAGACGTTTTATAAAATATCTGTATCACCGTAGAAATGTGTCCTTTGATGACATAATTTAGGAAGAAAGACGTTATTTGTTTTTAAAAATTAACAAATTTTTTAAAAATTACGTTTTTTGATAGGAATATTGACTCAAAAAATACGTCTTTCAATTTTATAAATCATTGAAAAGACGTCATTTGTTCAGTACCTTTTCTAAATTTTTAGAAAATATCTTATTTTTTTCCAATTTGAGACATGTCCAAAGACGTTTTTAAAGACGTCATTCGAAGACGTCTTAAGAGGATATCGTAGTTATCCCCCCTCAATAATATTTTTATTCAAAGTTCATGAGTAAACAGAGTGTCGAATCATATTCTTTCACTACAGAAAGAAAATTTATAAGATTAATCCTAAGTGCGGACAACTCAAGAAATTTATTAAAATATTACACATAAAAAGTTATGAACAAACTTTCAATATATAGTATTTTGAGGTTAGGTTAATCGAGTTTGATATCTAATTTTCATTCAAAGTTCATGAAAAAATAACAAGTCTAAGTGATTTTTTTTTTAACAAAAATGATTAAATTAATGTAGCTTTAACGCGGACAAGTCATTATATTTGTCTAAATAGTCAATTTAAAGAGATATGAATCAGATAAAAACAGCAAAAATCGATTCTAATAACTACGACATCCCGTTAAAAAGATGTCATTATTTTCAAAAGAGGGTCGTAGCAGAAAGATGTATTAAAATTTTACTACTCAAGGTATATGACCTCATTTGTTTAAAAAAATGAACAAATTATTTTAGAATGATGTTTTTAAGAGTAGGCCGGAGCAGTTTTGATTGCCAACCGAGAAGTGAAAATGTTATTTTATCATAAATAAAATAATTATGCTGTTTTCGAAAGAAATTGTTATCAAGCGCAATTGATGGGATTTATTTTTATAGGTGATTGTTGTATTAAAAAACTACAACCACCATTTAAACGCTCTTTCAAAAAACTATAAAATGCAGTTTTCAAAAGAAATTATTATCGAGCGCAATTTTTTATACATACATGATTGTATAATAGATATGTTTTTCATGAAATTCACCATATTTTAAACGGAAAGTAAGTAACCGTACTTAGAGTTTAATAAAGAGCTGTAGTATAAAATTTTTAATTTTTTAAAATTTTCTGGAATTATTTTTGGCAAGCGCAATAGAGAAATAAATTTCGTGTATGTATTAAAAATTTTAATGCATTCCATTACGTATAGTAAGAGAAAATTATACAACGGATTTTCGATTCTTGGTCGGTATCAAATCTGCTCCGGCCTTCTCTGAACTAGGAATTTTTATTGTAAAAGTACGTCTTTGAAATTATTAAATTATACAAAAGACGTCATTTGTTTATTATCTTTCCTAAACATTAAAAAAATGACGTCTTATTTTGTTCCAATCTAAGACACGACCGAAGACGTCTTCAAAAACATCATTATTTTCAACAGGGATTTGTCTTCAAATTGGCCATGTGAATGATTTTAAAAATTATGCCTACATGTTCTTAATGAACTTAGAAATCATCTCAAAAGGAATTTTGAAGTGACATTAAATTTTTATTTAAACTTACTCCGGAGCTCCGTAGATTCCTTTACACAGTTTTCTATCTCTTATCTCCACCTTTTTAGTCGGGGTGGGTCCTCCGCTTGTCGATGGGAATACCACAACTCGTGTATATCTCCTCTGTGTCTCCGCTGAAGCTTGAAGTTATATTTCCTGCCTTTTCTATGACACATGCCGTACCTTTAACTTGTATTACGTGTCACCGAGGCACTGCTTCGATTACACACAGCCGGTGAAGTAGTTTCTAACTACACCGATTGCCGGTAATACCCTGGTCTGTAACCTGTATATAGTTGTATTTACCATTCAAGTACATTTTCTTTATCTTAGCTTATAATCGATACCGATCGGAAATTATTAATGATAAGTTTTGTTAAACCGTGTCACCGGTAAAAATATAAATACCGATTGCAGAAGATATAATTGAATCTTGGCTTGGTTGCATAGTAACAAATGTTTCTTCATAATTCTTTTCATAATTCATTTGCGTATCATCGGCCGATAACTCTCCAAGTAAAGATTGATATTTACGTACCGCTATTTCCTGCCTTTTTTCAAGATCATTAATTGATTAAATTTTGTATTAGTTTTTAAGTCTACTCAATAAATGCAAAGAATATTTATTCTGAAAAAAATAAATTGCTCGGCTCATACACATTTACCAGTTGCACTAAATCTATCCTGTATCTGCCCCGTCGTTTACTCTTTTAGTTTTAAGCCTGTTAATTTTATTAAATTATTCGAACGCAATAGTAAATTCTTCTCATCTTTTATTATAGTTAAATTATTATTAATTACAGTTTAATTTTTTATGCACTTTTTTTTGTTAAAGTTAATTTTTTTTATTATTAGATTCTATTTTTCTCTCATTATTAAATTCAATAAATTCAATTTAGTTTATAAGTTCTGAACTTTGGATTATTTGAATCAACAAGACCACCGTAACCTTCAAAAATCTGATGCGACGGAACAACTGCAGCTGTTCAAAAAAGCCAAACGTTACAATGGACAATGGTCAAGAGAGTATTCAGATATAAAATCAGATCTTAACGTTAGTAACAAGGAGAACTACTCAGTTTCGAGAAACGGGTTTGATTTAAATTACAGAATATGATTTTCAAACAAAAAAAATAGCTAATGTTATTTTTAATAGGCCCTCTGAACAAAGGTATAAATATTTTTAAAAATATAGAAAGAAGCGTTTATAAAAATTTGCATAACCAAACAATTAAGATTCTTACAAAAAAATAGGTAGCAAAGAAAGAAAAATAAAATTAAGTACTAGTTAA
The DNA here is from genome assembly GCA_017163975.1 of Anastatus disparis. Classification (NCBI taxonomy): domain Eukaryota; kingdom Metazoa; phylum Arthropoda; class Insecta; order Hymenoptera; family Eupelmidae; genus Anastatus; species Anastatus disparis. Next base: position 595,439 of record JAFFSR010000282.1, read on the forward strand.
ATAGTTTAAGCTTTTTTGTATTAGAAAATTTCACGTAGTTCAAAATTTACAGGTGCTTAACCCTTTCCGAACCAATTTTACATTACAATGTACATTGAAGTTTCTTGGTTTTTTTTAAATTGCCCAAAAGTGAATTTGAATTTTGTAAAATAGATATATGTATTAGATTGAAGTGGACTATTTCCAATCTCAAACTGGGGGCCTAAGTTATTATATCCTCGATAGAAACTCAGAAAACTTGAAAAGAAAAACGCTGCCAAGTACTTTGGCGCATTCCCATAGAGCTCATTGAGTTAGAGTAATTTGATTTTATTCATTTAGGTGTTATTTCAATGTAAAATATAATTTCTATTCAAGAAAAATTAGTGAATGTGAAAAAATGATTGGAAAATAGGAAGAGAGAGATAAGGATGGATAAAAATACGGTAAAAATGAGTATCACTCTGAAATAGAAGGACAGAGAGGAAATGAGGAAGTAAAAAAAGAGTTAGTAAAAACGTTAAATCAGAAATTAAAAGAAGTGATCAAAGAGCTATACTAAGAAAATTATTTTTTAAAAGCTTGTTTTATATAGACAGTAGCAAATAACTTGTATACAAATATTAAAGCAAATCTCTCAAATAGTTTACATAAAATGAAAAAAAAATGAAAAAAATTTTCTAAAATTAAAACTATGCTAAGGAAATCGGTTTTTAAAAGCCATCCTTCTTTTGGTAGTTGCAAATAATTCCCAAACAAATTTCAAAGCGAATCCATCACGTAATTTCCGTAAAATACAAAAAAAATGAAAAATCGAAAATTTTTTTTAAATTTCTTAAAATGGCTCTATAAAAAAAACTACACTAGGAAAATGATTTTTAATAGCTTCTCACGTACTTACACAAAATAATAGGTAGTATGCAAAGTTTGAAGCAAATCCATCGAGTAATTTTCAAGAGCTAATTGGCTAAATAAATACAATTTTCTTTTCAAATTTTTTTTTTCAAAATTTTCAAAATGCTCTAAAATTAAAACCACACTAAGAAAATTAATTTTTGAAAATTTTCCTTCTTTTGGCAGTTGTGAATAATTTCGCTGCAAATTTTAGAACAAATCTATCAAGTACTTTACGTAAAATGAAAAAAAAAATAAAAAAAAGAATCGAAATTTAAAAAAAAATGTTTAGAATTCTCTAAAATTGTAACCACGCTAAGAAAATTAGTTTTCAAATGCTTATTTTCTTCAGACAATAGCGAATTGATTGTATAAAAATTTTGGAGAAAATTTATCGTATGGCTTACGCAAAATAGAAAATATATGAAAAATGGAAATTTTTTTAAAAATTAAAATTGTATTAAGAGGCAGTCGGAACCATTCGCCGCTTGGTGGCGCTCAGGTGAGAGAAAAATCACTTAATATACTATTTTCTAATAATATTTATGTCGAACAAAGATTCTAAACTATCTGAAATACTTTAGAATTAGCTATTACCATATATGGATGAATTTTTTAAAATAAAAAATGACGAGTTACAGCAAAAATATGTATTTTTAAACATTATTAGAAGAAAGTTAAAGAACAAATATATTCATACTTGAGAAAGTTTGCTTTTTCAAAATATATAATAACATTATTTTTGTGTTTGGGAGTGGAGTTAAGTGTACTTGATGATGAAGGATTAGTAGGAAGTTCGTCACGTCCACGTGTAGAAACCATTTTATTACCAATACAATCTAAAATAATATATTATCAATTTATAGATTTTCCAATTCAGATTTTTCAAAGACTTTCATTTAAATTCAAATAATTATATACTTACTTTGATATCAACGACAAACTCTTCATCAAGGCTAATGACAAACTGATATTTTTATTTTCCGAATACTACGATGTAACCTTTGATTTCGCTTTATTTATTTGTAGTATATACGTAGTATATAGTGTAGTATGTAAATATGACTACAGTGATTGTTTACAAAAAGATTTGAGAATGTGCTTACTCGGAAATTCTCATCAATATATATATATATATATATATATATATATATATATATATATATATATATATATATATTCAATTTTGAATACATAAAAATTATAAGTAGTATAATATGTATTAAATTTCAAATGTATAAATAATTTAACACTTCATGGTATGAAATTCATGAATAAAATTGTTGACTTTATTATTTAATTAGAATTTTGTGAGTGCATCTCAAAAAAGACAGGGGAATTATATGCCAGGGGAGATTACCTGATAATTTGAATGAAATTTTTACCGAGTAAACGGTCTCCAACATTCACTGCTATACAAACTTTTTTAATTGTACATTACTACTTTCTTAAACGTCTATTACGTATTTGAATATGCGCTTATATCATCTGTGATAATTAAATGTTTAGAACCAGGAGAATTATCGTAGAAAAGGTAACTTAGCTTTCATAAGTGAAATGATATTTACACGTAAACAAAAATGTATTCTATGATCAACAAAGCAATTTTTTAGCGAAAAAACGTATAATAACAATATTTCCATGTGATAGGAATAGCTTATATTTTCATAAGATTCAAATACAACATTTTTTATTATTATTGCTTTTTATCTATGAAAAAATATACATTTTTTTTTATAATAACAGAGGGTCAAAGAAAATATTTTTTTTCAACCATTCTGCTGAAATGTATGTACGGATGGAAAAAAATATTTTTTAATCTTTCAGAAGTATTAATTCATCTATCCTGTATCTCTACAACGTTTAAAAAAAAATTTATATATGATTACAGACAGGGGAGATTACTTTTTATACTTTCTAAGGGTCCCTACAAAAGCTACATTAAAATTAGCGATTAAAAAGTCAACGGATCATAAAGTTACAAGCTAAAAGTATATAAAAAATTTGTGGTTAATAATATTTGAACCTTCTATTGATAGTTTATTAAACGATTACATGTGATTCCCCGTTAGAATAGAATCACCCATATATGGCTAGAGGAAATGACAACATTAAAAGTATATTATCGTCTCAGAAAATTGTAAATAGCTGTATAAAAAATATTTAATAGATTTCTCTCACCTGACCGCAGCGCCACCCTATATGTAGCGGCGTATAGACCCGACCGCCTCTTAAGAAAGTTAGACAAAAAAATATATTATATGCAAAATTTGAAGCAATTCCATCGAGTAGTTTTCGAGATCTAACTGACATACACACACACGCACGCACGCGCACACACCCACGCGCACACACACACACACACTTACACGCACACGAACAGAAAATCAGTTTTCGAAAGTTTTTCTTCTTTTGACAGTCGAAAATATGTTCCATACAAATTTTCAAGCAAATTCTTCGAGTAATTTACGTAAAATACAAAAAAGATGAAAAAATCGAAATTTTTTTAAATTACTAAAATGGCTATAAAATTAAAACTGCACTAAGAAAACCAATTCTCAATAGCTTCCGCACCAGTTAATCGAAAAATTGAATTGTATGGACAATTTGAAGTTAATCTATCAAGTAGTTTTTGATATTTTATTGGCCTAATAAATATAAACATTTTGTTAAAAAATTTCAAAATGCTCTAAAATTAAAACTAAGCTAAGGAAATCAGTTTTTAGAAATTTATTTTATTTGAAAAGTCTAAAATATTGTTATATAGCGAAAAATGCGGCGCGAGGTAGAGCCGACGTAAACATAAGTATACATCATTCTTTAGTATTGCTCTCTCTGTCGCACTAAAGGAAGGTGCACGCATGTTTACATCGGTCCAACGTTGCATCGCATTTTTCGCTTTATAACAATATTTTAGACTCTTCAAACAAGATAAGTATTAATAATTATTCTACATATATATATGGCTAGAGAAAATGACAGCATTAAAAGTATATTATCGTCTCAGAAAATTGTAAATAGCCGTATAAAAAATATTTAATAGATTTCTCTCACCTGACCGCAGCGCCACCCTATATGTAGCGGCGAATAGACCTGACCGGCTCTTAAGAAAGTTAGACAGAAATAGTATATTATGCGTCAAGGCCGCAAAACGTATCATTCTTGGCGAGTGCATGCTGAGGGGCCGAGCGTAGCGAGGCCGTTCTAGCTGCACGAGCAAGAATGATAAGTTTGTGGCCGTGACTGCATATACTATTTTTTGTCCGAAGGCCGTTAAGCGGAAGCTGGGGCGGAGCCCCCCGCCTATAGTAAAATAATCGATAATTCTTAAAATATAAAAGAATTTATTAAAAAAAAATTCAATTATAAACAATAAATAACTAATAATTCTTAAAATACAATAAAAATATACAATAAAAAAAATTTGATTATAAAAACCACTAATAACTGTTAAAATATAATATTAAAATCGAACAAAAATACAATAAAATATAAAATAAAGCTGAACTATAAAAATTATGATAAAAAAATATTATCTAAAAAAAAGAAAAAAAAAGTTTTAAAAAAATTCGATCATAAAAACAACTAATAATTGTTAAAATATAATATAAAAATTTAAAAAAAATACAACAAAATATAAAACAAAGGTAAACTATAAAAATTATAATTGAAAAATATTGTCTACAATAGAAAAAAAAAGTTTTAACATGCGAAACTTGTAACTATGTCTTTCTCTCGCTCTCTCCTTTTCTTTCATAATATACATATATTGAGTCCATGTTATTCGTTAACGCATATCCAGTATAGTATATGTAAGAAAAGGATAGCGATATTAAGGAAGAAAGTATTTTTATCGCAAAAATTGCTTAGTCACTAAAAAAGTGATACTTTGAAAAATTTTTCCATACAAAAAGTTCCCAATGGACTAGCAATGTGGGCCGACCTTGCGGTGATACCGATCGGCATCACCCTGCCCGCCTGCAGATTAATAAATGAACACTTATCATTCCCAAATGGTTATTAGAACATTTCATGATGAAATAAGAATTGTGTTCTGAAAGGGTTAAAGTATAATATGCAGTGATTTTCAATTAGACACAACTTTTGAACCATACAAGCTTTTTTGTATCTACAGCTCTACCTTTTTTTACATTTGTATATCACTCATATTTTAAATATTCTGTTAATAAGTTTAAATTTAAAAAGAGTAATTAAAAAGTATATTCTTTCACTGGTTCAATGTTTTTTTCTACGTGGTTATGAAAGTCATTTCCAAAGTGAAGAAAATAAATATTAATATCTGCAAATAAGTACTAATAACTTAAAATTATTGTTAACGGTGGATATAAAAAGTTTGATTATTAATACTCATAGCAGTTATTAGCTGTTATTTAGAATGTTATTAAATTATAGTTGTTAAATAAAAAGATAGTATTCATAATAAGATCTTTTAAAATATCTCACAGTAAATAATGTATAAAATAGTTTAGGACTTGAGATATCTTACAAGATTATTCTTTACGTATTTTGCGCGAAGATTTTGTATGCTACAGATGATTATTGCTTCAAACTTTATTAAAAAATCTTTTAGAAGATTTGTAAAATACAAAAAAATGTACATAGAATTTGCCAGAATCAACTTTAGCGTAACTTGTTAAGAGGATATCGTAATTATCCCCTCCTAATAACATTTTTATTCAAAGTTCATGAGTAAACGGTGCGTCAAATCATATTCTTTCACCACAGAAAAGAAATTTATAAGATTAATCTTGAGTGCGGACAACTCAAGAAATTTATTAAAATATTACGCATAAAAAGTTATGAACAAACTTTCAATGTTCATGAAAAAATAACAAGTCTAAATGATTTTTTTTTTAAATAAAAATGATTGAATTAATGTAGCTTTAGCGTGGACAAGTCATATTTGTCTAAATAATCAATTTAAAGAGATATCAATCAGATAAAAAAAGCAAAAATAGATTCTAACAACTCCGACATCCCGCTAAATTTTATACACGATTTTTACAATTATTATTAACAAATGCTAAAATAAATAATTAAAATTATTAGTAAATTACTCTTCAACAAGTTATTTAAACGTCAATCTTAGTTGTGTAAGTCTTTGCATATGAAAAGTCTTTGCGGATATCAGATACAATAATTTAAAATCAATAGTAAAAGCTTCCAACAGTAACCTTACACTAGACAGGTACCTTGTTTTTTGTTGCTGCACTAAATATAAAAACGAAATTTTAGAAAATTTAATAAATATAATTTTCTTTAAACTCTTTAATGTCTTTTTAAATTTTCAACGATTCTCATCACTTTTTTAATACAGAGATTATTTAGAAAGTAGTTTGTAGTTACATATAGTTGTTTGCAGTTTCTTATCATCACTTAAATATTTTTTTTGTTTAATCGAAAGAAAAGAGAATGTAAAGCAGAAGCGTCAATTTATAAATTTTTTTTGTTTTTCAGTATGTATATATATATATATATATATATATATATATATATATATATATATATATCAAATAATCTTAACAAAAAAAAATTTATTAATTCACACTTTTATAACCAAAAAATGTATTTTATAATTTCAAAAAGAACATAAGTTAGCAAAGCAAAAAAAAAACTTTCAACAACTATGATTAGTACTTTAGTTAATTTCGCATTGCAATTAATTTGACTGTGAATCATTACAAACAACTATGACCGTTTAATATTGTTATTATTGTCATAAATTTAATTGTCACAACATTCATTACAACTTATTTAAAAAACAATTCCACTAGGGTTAAAATAACTTTGAATTAATCAAATGGTTTCAACTTTTCCCTTTCTACGCGATCTACTTGCGTTGATTTGTTTTTCAGTAAACGATGTTTCTTCTGAATATTTTATAGAGAGTTCAGATTCATTTGAAGAAAAGATTTCTGAAATTGTAGTATCGGTTTCTTTATAATCTGAAATATCAGATAAATTAGATGTGAGAGAAGTTCTACGCAGCCTCATGTTTTCTAACGGAATCTCTTCACTGAGAGGTCGTGATATTTTGGATGAATCATCACAAATTTTTATGTTGCTTTCGTGAGAACAGTAATGACTACTTTCTATGTGTCGTAAGCCAGATTTGCTTATATTTCCGTAGGTCATCTGAGTTGCAAAACCTGGGACTTTGTTTACTGTAAACATTCGTTGCTGATCCTTTTGTTTCTGTCCTCGTCCTGGTGTACCTTTAAGAAAGAAAATAATATGCTTATCAAACATAATAAAATGAATTTCTAATTAGACTTAAAAAATTAAATTACAAATAATTATTAAATTATGAACTACTGGACAAACTCTCTTCCAACTCACTAAAGCTTATGGCCTTAGATGTTTTTGATGTTTTTTTTAAAGCAAAGTTACCATTATGAGAACCTATAGAACCTAAATAATTAGTCCATCAACTTTAAGAATATGATATACTTGCACAAATGTAAGACATATGCACACACGCGTGGCATGCATAACGGCGGGGTCATGCTCAGTGCGTCGTTAGCTTTCGTATAACCAACAAGAAGAAGTCTTCATTTCTGGGAAACAGATTTGACAGGAATCGCTAAATATCATTTACTAATGAAAAAAATTGAATAGACTTTTATTTTGTTCTAATAGGCTCTTAAAAAAATATATAAATTTTTTCAAAAAAAAACACTGCTAAGTGCTTTAGCGCAATGCTTTCTTATAGAGTTCATTGAGTTAAAGTAATTTGATTTTATTTTTTTAAATGTGACTTCAATATAAAATACAATTTCTATTCAAGAAAAATTAGTAAATGTGAGAGAGTGATTTGTAAATAGGAAGAGAGAGACAAGAATGGATAAAAATAGGGTAAAAATGAGGATCAATCTAAGAAAAAAGGACAAAGAAGAAGTGAGGAAGTAAGAAAAGAGTTAGTGAAAGCGTTAAATCAGAAATCAAAAGAAGTAATCAAAGAGCTACACTAAGAAAATTATTTTTTAAAAGCTTGTTTTATGAAGACAACAGCAAATAACTTGTATACAAATTTTAGAGCAAATCTATCGCGTAGTTTACGTAAAATGGAAAAAAAAAATAAAAATTAAAAAAAAAGATTGAAAAAATTTTTTAAAATTAAAACTACGCTAAGGGAATTAGTTTTTAAAAGTCATCCTTCTTTTAACAGTTGCAAATAATTCCCATGCAAATTCCAAAGCAAACCATCACGTAATTTACGTAAAATACAAAAAAAATGAAAAATCGAAAATTTTTTTTAAATTTCTTAAAATGGCTCTATAAAAAAAACTACACTATGAAAACCAATTTTCAATAGCTTCTCACGTACTTAGACAAAATAATAGGTAGTATGCAAAATTTGAAGCAAATCCATTAAGTAATTTTCGAGATCTAATTAGCTAAATAAATAACATTTTCTTTTCAAAATTTTAAAAATGCTCTAAAATTAAAGCTACTCTAAGAAAATCCATTTTTGGAAATTTCCCTTCTTTTGGCAGTCGCAAATAATTTCCCTGCAAATTTTAGAACAAATTTATCGAGTACTTTACGTAAAATAAGAAAAAATAAGAAAAGAAAAATCGAAATTTTTTTAAAAATCTTTAAAATTCTCTAAAATTGTAACCACCCAAAGAAAATTAGTTTTTGAAAGCTTATTTTCTTTAGACAATAGCGAATTCATTGTATACAAATTTTGAAGCAAATCTATCGAATGGTTTTCGTAAAATATAAAAAAAAGAAAATAAAAATTATTTAAAAAATTTTAAAAATGCTCCAAAATTAAAAGTGTGCTAAGAAAATCAGTTTTCGAAAGTTTTTCTTCTTTTGACCAGTCGAAAATATGTTCCATACAAATTTTCAAGCAAATTCTTCGAGTAATTTACGTAAAATACGAAAAAGATGAAAAAATCGAAATTTTTTTTAAATTACTAAAATGGCTATAAAATTAAAACTGCACTAAGAAAACCAATTCTCAATAGCTTCCGCACCAGTTAATCGAAAAATTAAATTGTATGGACAATTTGAAGTTAATCCATCAAGTAGTTTTTGATATTTTATTGGCCTAATAAATATAAACATTTTGTTAAAAAATTTCAAAATGCTCTAAAATTAAAACTAAGCTAAGGAAATCAGTTTTTAGAAATAATTTCCATGCAAATTTTGAAGCAAATTCATCGATTAGTAAACGAAAAAAACCAAAAAAATGATAAATTGAAATTTTTTTTTATTAACCTTTAGCCTGCGGGGGTGGTCGATTTATTGACCAGCAGTCAGGGTGGGGACTCTACCTGAAAAATCCAATGATCTCATGTATACATTTTGCACTTTATAAAAGGTCGTTTAGTACTAAAATTTTCCCGCAGTCAAAAGGTTAACGACTCTAAAATTAAAACTTCGCTAGGAGAACCAATTATCAATAGCTTCCCAGCAAGTTAGACAAAAAAATAAAACAAAAAAAGCAAATCCATCGAGTAGTTTTCGAGATACAATTTACTAACTGACATAACACACACACACACGCGCACGCACACATACACGCACGCACGCATACACACACACACGCACACACGCACACACGCACACACATTTTATGGAAACCACTTTTTCCGACTCCTTGAGTCCAAATATGTACAAATTGATGAAAAAATTGAAAAAAAATTTTTTTATCGATACGATGCTTTCTATAAGAGAAAGCAAAAAAAGCATTTATAAGAACTTGAATGATCAAACAATTGAAGATATACTAGGGGGGTGGGGGACCCTGCTCGTGTTGCTCGCCAACTCTGAAATTTTATTAAGAGTAGGCCGTATTCGCTGTCCTTGTTTAATTGAGATTTTTGATATTTACTCAAGTATTAATCGGTGTATTTGCGAATTAAAGGTTAAACGCAATAAATATTATTATGACAAATATATATGCACAAGAAAAAAAAAATCTACCGCTTTGTTTTTGAGAAAAGTAAGGAACGCGGAAATATTATAAACATAAACATAAACTTCGGCGTTCCTTACTTTTCTCATAAAAAAACCGGTAGAATTTTTTTTTCTTGTGCCTAGATGTTCATAATAATAATATCTATTGCGCTTAACCTTCAATTTGAAAATACACCGATTAATACTTGAGTAAATAACAAAAAACTTAATTGTTACTCGGTCGGTATCAGATTCTACTCTGGCCTGGTCTTAATATTAAAATCAGAAGTTTCATGTTAATATTTATTAGTTTTTTATTTTTTATTGAGTCTCTAAAACTATTGAATATCTTTTGTTTATTTCTTTCATACAATAGTTGACATTATTTGTTAATTTTTTAAGTACAATTAAAATTTTCTATTAATAATATTATTACTAACTTTCCCCACTTCCCTATACCACCCCCCGCCTCCTATCCCATCTCATGATACGTGATGATAAAAACTTTCCTTTCTTTCTATTTATAATAAATATACCATTTTAGTTGAATTATTAATTTTATCATTTAGTTAATAGACACTATAATTGATATCATATAAACGATCAGATCGTGGGTTGGTGAGGGAAGCAAACTAAATAGTTGTAACTGGATTTTAGCTAAATTTAACTTAAATTAAACTAATTTTTTGATGAATTTTAGTTAAATTATCGCTAACTATTAGCAAACAATAAGCTAAATTTTGGATGAATTTAGCTAACTAGTAGCTGAAATTAAACTGAATTTTAACCGAATGCAACTTGATATCAGTTAACATTTAGCTAAATCTCAACTAAATTAATTAATTTTTCGAAGAGATTCAGTTAACTTTATGGTAAATTCATTTGACTTTATTTTTAGCTAACTTTTTGCTAAATGTTGGCTTACCTTTTGCTAAAATATCTCAATACTTCTCTTAGGGCAGAAGCTGACAACATCAGCAGTGGCAATGGCGAAAATACTATCAAATATAAAAAAAAGATTACTGTTAATTGACTAAATTTTGGATAAATTTAGCAAACTCTTAACTAAAATTTAACTGGAGTCCAGCCAAATCTAACTTAATTCTAACTTTTAATTAAATTTCAACTGAATCAACTATCTTTTTGATAACATTTAGCGAACTTTAAGGTAAATTTATCTGAATTTTAGCAGATTTTTAGTTAGCTCTCAGTCAATTCTTAGTTAACTTTTAGCTAACTTTTAGCTAAAAGAGCTCCATACTTTCCTCAGAGCAGAGGCTGATAGCAACAGCGGCGAAAATGCTTTATAATATTGAAAGATAAATACTTTGAATACATCTCTATTATATGAAAAATGCTTATCTAGTTTAAAAGCTACAAATATTATTGATCAAAATCTACTAGTAAAATAGCATAGAAAATTCATCATATGTTACTTGTTAAGAACCTTAACCAGTAAGTACCAATTTACGATTAAGCATAACTTTTAAATCACATACGCTTTTCGATGCAATAAGACTTGAATGAAAGTATTTTACTTGTACTTTTTCTTTGATACATTTTTTTTAAAGTTTTTATTGTTGGATTTTTCAAGTTCATATAAGCGCTTCTTTTTACTGTATTTTAAAAATGTCTGTATCTTTGTCTCTGCAGCCTATTCAAACAAAAGCAAAAATACGAGCTCATTTTTTTCAATAAGAAATTATATTCTTCAGTTTCAGCCAAATCTATTTTCCCAAAGCGAGGACCTTTTCTTGTAAGTATGTTTTATCCTTAATCTTCAAGTGACAATCGATTTGTATATTCAATAATGTATTCTTATACATTATTCTAGCTGTACATTCATTTTCACATTCCCAACCTTACGACTCAACGTGGATTAAGATCTCACAAGACATTTAATATTTAGATTCAAATTTTCAACTATTATGGATTTTGAAAAACAATTTTTACAATGTGTTATATTATCAGTTTTTAAAGGACCTATATAATTTTAATTAAAGTTTGAGTATAATTTACAATTATGTAAATAGAATCACAAAAGTAGTTATTGGTATACCATCAACCGTCAAAACAAACCGCCTTCATTATCACCCAAAGATTACTGACTAGAAGGTTCACAACCGCTGAAGAGATGTTATGGAAATTTATTAAGACGACTCCGTGATACCCCAAAAAAATAAATAATTAATAAAATTATTTTAATTTAAAAATAAAAATCAAATAAATTACATATTTTATATTATATATTTTATAAAATTGTATTTTATATAATTTACGGACACACAAGATTTAGTTTTTTCAAACAATATATTTTTATATTCATACAAGATATAATGTTTGTATTCTATATTTTTTATATTTACACACGCGGGCGCACACATGCACATCATCATTTTATTTTTACCCTATTAACTCTCTTTATTTCTCTCGCACGCATGCACGCACGCACGCACACACGCACACACGCACATATGCACACAAACACACACACACACACACACACACACACACACACACACACACAAATACTTATAGGTCTCTATAAAAATCTTTTTAAAATTAAACAATAAATACTTTTCTTTAAATTCTATTTTACACAATTCACTGACACGCGAAAATTAAACTACACGGCAAGAAATTTCGTCTTTGGTAATGTCTATGATTTAAGGGATTAGGGCTTTTCAATACACCGTGTTTAATGATTTGAATTTATTTTTAAAAGAGGTCAAAATTAGACTATGGTCCATCCGAGGATAATCGTAAATCATATATTCTCAAATCCACTTAATTCAACCGTAATCGAATGATGATTATTCTAGAAAAAGCTTGAAAACTCTACAAAGCCGAGCAAAGATCAACTTCCTGCTGGGTGTCTTAGACGTCGAGATACGAGATTCCACTATTCGCAGTGTATACGTATTCGATTGCTCCAAGAATCTAGTGTCGGCGCTTCAAGAGTCTGTCTGTTTATTGCTGTTTAATGGATGAAATATACACTGTTAAAAACAGTAGAATTTTTCTTTCATTACATCATTGAAATTTTCATTTTAACTTTAAATTTTATGCGATTGTACAGTAAAATTATGGTAAAATTTTCAATTTTTATGCGATTCTACAGAAAATTACGGAAAAATTATTCATTTTTAAGCTTATTTGCATGAAAATTAATGGAGACTTGAAGCTAGCTTCCAGTTTTGCATTAAATTCCATGTATTTCTGAACAGTGTACAAGTGTTTTATATCAAAGAATATTTACACTTCAAAAAAAAAATTTTTAACAAAAAAAAACCAACTTCAAAAACATTGCAGTAAAAAATAACAAATAATATATTATCCTTAGAAATTATACGCATGCTACGCATCTAACACATGTGCCGCGAACATATTATAGACTATCTAATTATTTGCAAGAGCACAAACGAATTATTTTATCAGGCCGCTTACAAAGAATTTAGTTAGTAGGTAAGACAATATATGTTATGTCCGAACTTGGTTCGGGCATAGAGCTCTTATATAAAAATTATTTATTTTCGTTGAGAACCAGTCTACCGTCCCAGGACTTACCTCTTGCTGGCTTATAAATTTATTATTAATTCGTTAGAATACGCACAAGTATAATTTCCTTCAGTGATTTTCTTCAATTTTTATCTATTATAAATTTTTTATTTAATTTTTGTATCGATTATATTTTATGTTTCCTGTTATATAGGTTGCACCTTTATACTAAAAGTTCGAATGTAACCTATATACGCGCGCGATAGGCTGTTGCACTTCAATAGAGATGTAACTCCCGTTGCATCGGTAAATATACTATGTATGTAACTATAAGCTAAAAGTAACCAACCTTCACGTGTACCAAACCGTTGCGCTTCCTAGGAAGTATAACTCAGGTTGCGCCTTTATGTTGGTGCGCCAATCAGCTAGTTGGTGCAACTTTCATTTGAATGTAACTGACGCTTGCGTATCTTTTGAAATAAAGACGTGGTGACGTAAGTTACACGCGAATTGACTTCCCTTAAAGGATTAAGAATTGGTGTGACAATGGTTACACTTAATCTACGTGTATGACTAAAGTTTGGACACGATAAAAAAATTAAATCGATCACAATTTTTATAATAATATCAAATAGTAATTGTGCTTATTCACGAATTTAATCTTATTTATATATTATATTAAAGTGAAACCACTTTTTTTTCCGTTTCTCCGGTTCTCCGGTTCTTCAGTTCTCCGGTTCTCCGCATTTTTTAAATGTGTCTAATCTTTTCATAATAAAAGTAGAAATTTTTTATTGGGTCCAATGTAATTAGTACTCATTAGTCGAAAGCTTTTTTTTGGGCCATATTTTTTTGGGCCTTATATTATTTTGGACCCTATATTTTTATTCAATGCCCATTTTTTTGGGCCCTTCTTTTTTTTTATTCTTATATTTTCTTGGGCTTCATAATTTTCTGAGCCTTATTTTTTCGGGCCTTATATTTTTTGGGCCCAATATTTTTTTGTGCCTATATTTTTTTGGGCTTTATATGTTTTCGGGCCCTTTATTTTTCTGGGTCTTATTTTTTGGGCCTATTATTTTTTTCGGCCCAATTTTTTTTCGATTCTTATATTTTCATGGGCCTTATATTTTTCAGGCCCTACATTTTTTCGAGTCCTATTTTCTTTGGGCCTCATATTTATTTGACCTCTAATTTTTTGTGTCTAATATTTTTTTAATATTTGTATTTTCTTGGACTCTAAATTTTTTTGAGCTCTATATTTTTCTAGGCCTTACATTTTTCTGAGTCCTTTTTTCTTTGGGCCTCTTTTTCATGTAGGCCCAACGTTTTTTTGATTTTAATATTTTCTTAAGCTCTATATTTGTCTGGGTCTTATTTTTTGGGTTCTATATTTTTTTGGTCCAGAAATTATTTTAGATCCTTGATTTTTTTGGGCTCTATATTTTTCGGGCCCAACATTTCTCTGAGTCCTATTTTCTTCGGGCCTCATATTTTTTTGACCTCTAATTTTTTGTGTCTAATATTTTTTTAATATTTATATTTTCTAGGACTCTATATTTTTTTGAGCTGTATATTTTTCTGGGCCTTACATTTTTCTGAGTACTTTTTTCTTTGGGCCTCTTTTTCATGTAGGCCCAACGTTTTTTGATTTTAATATTTTCTTAAGCTCTATATTTTTCCGGGTCTTATTTTTTGGGTCCTATATTTTTTTGGGCCAGAAATCATTTTAGATCCATGATTTTTTTGGGCTCTATATTTTTCGGGCTCTACATTTCTCTAAGTCCTATTTTCTTCGGGCCTCATATTTTTTTAAGTTTCTTATTTTTGGGCTCAACATTTAAAATTAATTTAATAAATAATTTTATACGTCGTTGTATTTTACCTAATAGTGCTAGACTGGGTATAAACCTTAAAGCCAAATAAAGAATGTCTATGTTTCTCTTACCCTATCTTGCTATTTCAATTTATCAGTACCCTTTTTTTAATTTCATTTTTGTCATCCTAGTATTATTTAATTTTTCTTTATATTTATTTAATTGTTTTTCTTTAATTTTTATGTAATCTTCTTCCTTACGTAAAGCTTTAATCGTATGTTTTTGTTGCAATTTATCATTTCTCATTCTTTCCTTGAATTTCATTTTCGCTATCTTACAAGGAGAGGCCACCTCTGGGAAACAAATTCGGCTGAAACTGCAGGATACGATTTTTTGATAAAATAATAAACCCGTGTTTTTTCTTTTCTTCGAATAGACCTCTTAGACAAAAATATAGACATTTTTTCGAAAATATAGTAAAAAGGAGCCTTTATAAGAATATCCAAACAACTAAGACTCTTACAAAAAAATGCATACAAGATGAAATAAAGTGCAAATCAAATGCTTTGATTTAAACTTTGTTGCATTAAAAAGGCTTTAGTTATTCAAAAGTTACAAGTAATTAAAATATGCTAATGAAATAGCATAAAATATTAATTATTTTTTATATGCTTAAAAAATTGACAAATATGTAGTAATTTTCAATAAAGCATAACTTTTAAACCACTGAAGCTTTTTTAATGCAACAAAACCTGAAGTAAAGCCTTTAAATCGCACTTTATTTCTTTCATTATGTATTTTTTTTGTAAAAGTCTTAGTTGTTTGGATATTCAAGTTCTTATAAAGGCTCCCATTTACTACATTTTCGAAAAAATGTCTATATTTTTGTCTAAGGGACCTATTCGACGAAAAGAAAAAACACGATTTATTTTTTTTTTCATTAAAAAATCATGTCCCGCACTTTCAGCCGAATCCGTTTCCCGGAGGTGGGGAACTCTCCTTGTTAGTATTCTCTAATTTTTCTTTATATTTATTCAATTGTACTTTTTTAATTTTAATATAAGCTTCTTTCTTTCGTAAAGCCTTATTTGTACGCATTTGTTCCAATTCATCAGTACTCTTTTCTTTCTTAAATTTTAATTTCGTTATCCTTGTATTTTCTTACTTTTTTATATCTATTTGGTTGTTTTTTTTAATTTAAATATAAGCTTCTTTTTTTCTTAAAGCCTCATTCGCACGTATTTGTTCTAATTCATCAGTATTTTTTTTTCTATTTCATTTTTATTATCTTATTATTATATAATATTTTTCATATTTATATGGTCTATCTTCTTTTATTTTCATATAATTTTCTTTTACGTAAACACTATGAATACGCCTTAGTTTTAATTTATTATTAATTTTTTTCTGCATTTTCATAATCATGTCTTTTTATGAATTTTCTTTATATTCATTCGATAGTACTGTTATTATTTTCAAATTAAATCCTGTTATACATAAAGCTCCTTTGTCATCTATTTCTTTTAATTCTTTTTTTTCTTTATTTAATGTTATCTGATCAGTCCTAATTTTAATATCGTTATAATTTATTTGGATATCATGGAAATACATTAATTCATCATTTAGTTTAAAAAAAATTGTATCTGATATGTCATTGTCAATTTCCATCTGAATCATTTCAAGATTTGAATTCTTCTAATCACGACACATTTCCATAATATTTTTTTGTTATGCTAATAAATGCATTTGTCAGTTTTTTTCAAGAAGTTCAATCTCGGCAATCACGGTGCTTCGGAGTGAATTTAAATAAAAATTTAATGTCACTTCAAAATCCTTTTTGAGAATGATTTGCGAATATTTAGGCATCATTTTTTAAATCGGTTCACATGGCCGATTTGAAGAAAAATAAGAATAAAAAGAATAATTCAAAACCAAACAATTTCATTTTATTTATAAAAAAATGCTCAAAAGTGTTTGGAACGTACACTGTTAAAAAAAATTGAATTTTGCTCCCAGTACATTTATGAAATTTATATTTTTACTTTGAATTTCATGCACATTTACATGAAAATTACGGTAAAATTATTAATTTTTATGCAATTTTTCATTAAAATTACGGTAAAATTATTAATTTTCATGTACACGCTTGAAGCAAGCTTCCAGTTTTGCATTAAATTTTCATGATTTTTTTAACAGTGTAGGTATAATAGTAAAAACATAACCAAATTGAAGAATATTGGCCTTATGTTATGGAGCTAATGGGCTCAAATATTTAAAATATTATCGAAAAATAATTCTATAGCTACTTACGTATGAATACATGGTATTCAAAGAATGTAGATATTTACATTGATGCCATCTTCTAATATATTCTTTAATTTGTTGAAGCTCATATCATGTCAGATTTTAAACAATTCAGTCGTAATTTAAAACTTGCTTAACTAACAAGGAGAGGTCCTCACCTCTAATAAACCAATTTGGCTGATACTGCAGGTTATGATTCTTTGATAAAAAAAAATGAACTCGGGTTCTTTCTTTTCGTCTAATAAACCCAGAGGCTAAGATAAAGCCATTTTTCGAAAACATAGTAAGAAGAAGCGCTTATAAAACCTTGATTAACCAAAGAACTAAAACTTTCACAGCAAAATATAAAAAAGGGAGTATAAGTTTAATACTTTGATTTGAGCTTTATTGCATCAGAAAGTCTTGCCTAATTTAAAAGTTATAGCTAGCACAGCATGGAGAATTTCACAAAAATATTGCAAAATCTTCCACTGGAATATCTCAATGGAACCTTCCATGCAGATTCTAGGAAGTCTTCACAGAATATTTCGAAATATTCCAATAAAATTTACCATTGAAAGCTTCCAGGAACATTTATGGAACATTTCAAAAAAATGTTCGAAAACTTTTTCAAATTATTCCATGAAATTTTTACGGAAGATTTCTGGAATATTTCATGAAATATTACATTTAATGTTTACTAAATATTCCAGTGGAATATTTCATGGGAAATTCCAGGAAGGTTTCATAAAGATTTTGCTAAAAGATTCAGAAAAACTTCTAAATTTTAAAGCAGAACATTACACAAATCTTCTAGAAATATTTCATAAAATATTTCACAGAAGGATTTAAGTAATCTTACAGTGGAATATTTTATGAAAGATTTTAGGAAGATTTCACAAATATTTCGCTGGAAGATTCCGAAAAACTTCAAAATTGTACAGCGAAACATTACATAAATCTTCCAGAAATATTCTACGAAATATTTTACAGAAAGATTTAATTAATCTTTTGGTGCAATATTCGATAAAAGATTTCAGAAAGATTCTATTAACATTTCTCTGAAAGAACCCGAAAAACTTTAAAATTGGATAGTGGACTATTACCTAAATCATCCAAAAATATTTCATGGAATATTTCACAGAAAGATTTAAGTAATCTTCCAGTGAAATATTTCATAAAAGATTTTAGGAAGATTCCATAAATATTTCGCTGGAAGATTCAGAAAAACTTCAAAATCGTACAGCGGAACATTACATAAATCTTCTAGTAATATTTCACGAAATATTTTATAGAAAGATTTAAGTAATCTTACAGTAAAATATTGTATGAAATATTTCATGAAGTTTCCGTTGGAAGCTTGCACGGAAAAAGGAAAATACCTGAAAAGAATGTACTAATTTGAGTCAGTACTAGAAAGAATATTACCAGTCGTTTTTTAATTGATACTCAGTATATATTTTAAAACGACCTATATAAGTACATTTTTTAACGTGACTCGTCCCAAGAATTGTGTGGTATAGTACCGAATTTTTCCGTACTACGGGACTAAATTATCTTTTACTAACATAGTACCTATACAATATTTACTGCGGCGCTGTCGAATATGAAACTTCAATACAGCTAATTTATCATAATGTAAAAACCATTAAATTGCATAAAAATTTTTAGCAATCAATAAATATAATATCGATCATATAATATGTAAAAATTTCAAATTACTAATTATTAATTTTAAACTTGAGTTGATTATTATAAACGGAAAAAAGCAGATGAATTTTTTTGCTACAATAAAGAAATTTGTAAGATTAAGCTTGAGTGCGGACAACTCATGAAATCCACCGGGATGCTATACATAAAAAGTTATATACAAACTTACGATGTATAGTATTTCGAGGTTAGGTTTGTCAAGCTTGATCTAACTTTCAATCCAAGTATATAAAAGAAATAAATTCAAATGACTTTTTATTTTAACAAAAATGATTGTACTAACATAGCTATAGCGCGGATAAGTTAGAATATTTGTTTGATTAATGAATTTAAAAAGATGTCAACAAAATAAAAAAAGCAAAAATCGATTCTAACAGCTCTGACATTCTGTTAAGTTGAAAATTAATTATTAGTAATTTGAAAGGGTTATATATTATAAAAATGATTTTAGAATCATCAATTTTTAATTCTAGTATGGGAAAATCAGTTCTATATATAGCAATTATATTCTCTGCAAAATTTTACCCCTGGATCGGATAGGTGAAATATCAGTCCTAGTACCGAAAAAATAGGTACTACGTAGCGGAAATTCATGCACTCAGTTCGTAATATAGTTATGCCAGCATTAGTAGTTAAAATTTGAAGTATAGTATTGATTAAAATTATACTATTACATTTTTTTTTCAATACTTTATCACAGAAATAATACATACTACGTGTAGTATTGATTTTAATGGTATTTACCTTTTTCCGTGTGCGCAGAATGTTACGGGAGATTTCTGGTGACGCCGATAGGAGGATGTTCGTTAAATGGAAGTTTTATCCCCAAGTGGTTGGGAAATATCTTACTCACTATATAAGCGAAAGGGTCGCCGCTTTGTTGCGTACAGTCGAAGCGATTATGTAAATGCGATTTTATTACTTAATGTCAATGTTCATATATGCGCATATGTATTGATATATGAGTATAATGTGTTATTATATAATATATATACTATCCCCTCTCAGCATTTCTAAATCTTTCATAAAATATTCCAGAAATATTTTGTGGTAGATCTGAAACCCTAAATCTTTCATCGAAACCTTCCAAAAATCTTCCAGGAACATTTTATGAAAGATGTGAGATTACCTAAACCTTCCATTGAAGTATTCTTAATATCGTTCAAGAATATTGCATGGAATATTCCAATGTAAGAAGAATCAAGGACATACGAATATAAGAGGAATATTCCATGGAAGTTTTCTGAAATAATCCTAATCTTCCGTGTCAATATTCTACGAATTTTCCATGGATATTCCATGGAATATTTTACGATGGATTTATAAATTGTCCAGACATATTTTATGGAATATTTCATGAAAGTTTCCTCAAATCTTCCATGCATATTCCATGAAAGGTTTATGAAATGTTTCAAATCTTCCGTTTCAATATTCCGAAAATCTTCCATGAATGTTCCAACGAAATATTTTATGAAATATTCCTGCAAGATTGCTGAAATGTTTCAATGAAAGATTCGAGATGACCCAAATCTTCCAATGAAATATTCTTGGAGTTTTCCAACAATATTCCATAGAATATTCCAATATAAGAAGAATCAACGAATATTACAGGAATATTCCATGGAAGATATCCTGAAATATTTTAAATCTTTCGTGCCATTATTCCAGAAAGCTTCGATAAATATTCCATGGTGTGTACGAGGTGATATGCTAATTAAATAGTGTAAAAATTCATTATGTGTTACATGCTAAAAATATTAAGAAAATACGTAGTAATATTTAATTCAACATAACTTCCGAACCACAAAAACTTTTTTAACACAATAAGGTTCAAAGTAAAGTGTTCAATTTGTACTTTTTTATCTTTCATGCACTTTTTTGTAAGAGTTTCAGTTTTTTGGTTATTAAAGTTCTTATAAGCACTTCTTGTTACTATATTTTTGAAAGAAACAACCTTATCTTTGTCGCTGGGCTTATTATAGGAAAAGAAACAACACGGATTAATTTTTTTGATCAAAGAATCATAACCTGCAGTATTAGCCAAATCGGTTTCCTAGAGGTGTGGAGATTTCTCCTTATTAGTTATGTGAGTTTCAAATGACTACTTTAAGTGTATATTAACAGACGTCATCGAATTTACATTTTCTGGATACTATGTATCTATACGTAAATAGCTATAGAACTACTTTTCGACATTAATTTTAATAAATATTTGAGCTTAATAGCTGCATAATATAGGGCAGATATTCTTTAATTTTATTATATTTTTACTATTTCACTGACGTTCCAAACATTTTTGAGCATTTGTTTCATAAATAAAATAAAATGGTTTGGTCTTGAATCTTTTTTTCATTCTTACTTATTTTTCTCCAAATCGATCATGTAAAAGTGATGCCTGAATTATGTAATGGGTCTACAAATCATTCTCAGATGAAATTTTTAAGTTACATTAAATTTGTATTTAAACTTCCTCAGAAGCACCGTGCGATATCTAAATTTAATAGTATTTCATTGAAACATGGTTCATGACAAAACCTTCTTATCATGTACGATGGATTATCGTAAATAATATTTGTATTATTATAATTATGTAAAATAGAAAACATTCTGATTTGTTGCGTTTCAAAAATACCTAATAAATGTAATCTCATTTGAGAAACATCATATCTTGAAAAACATGGACATATATTATAAAGTATTGCAACAGCCAAAGCAATTGCAAAAAGGCCGCAATCATAATTATTTGTTTGTGATTGTACTGTTTCGAAAACTGTGCTCAATTTTGATTTGTTTGGAAATAATCTGTTTATATAAATTTTATGCTCATCTTGTAAATATTTAAGATTTAAACTGTCATATATATGAATTATTTTATTATTATAATACATACAAATCCAGTGACCTTTTTCAAAATTTCCGGAAAACAATGCTTTTTTATCAGTCGGTACTAAATTAATATATTGCGGTATTTGAATTGGTAAAGTGGTTTGCATATTAAATGAGGAGCACCGATTTCAAAGATTATTAAATCCTAATTTATGAATATCAGTTACATGTAAGCTATTCCACAATACAATTCTTGTCCTTTAACAATCAATTTATCTTTCTCAGTCAAACCCATTATTAGAAATTGAAAATCTTTTAAAAACTTTTATTTCTTTTAAATGAATTTTTTTTAAAAATATTCACAATAGAATTGCTTTTATATTACCTAATTTAATTCAGTGTATTGTTACTTTCAAAAGCTGAAAAATATAAGTAATTATGGTGAATGCTTTGAATTAATTGTAATAAGATAAAAAATTATAATAAAATTTGTGAAAATGGTATAACGATTTGAAAATAGTTATTTTCGGCAATTATATATATACATAACAAAAAAACATCGGATGAGGTTTTTCAAAATTATTAATGGATCAAAGTCTTATATTTAAGAGCAGGTCGTATATCTCTGTCCTTTTCTAATGAAAGAATTAATTTTTTTGTAAAAACTAATAATTGTAGCAAAAAATAAGGAGATAGCCCCATCTCGTATAATAAAAAGCAAGATTTTCTTTGATGAGGAAAAATTATTTTTATCGATTCGTTTTGAAGAAAACCTTGAAAAACTTAAAAAATAGAGGTTAGGGTGGACAATTCAGTTTTTCAAGGTTTTCTTAAAAACAAAGCGATAAAAATAATTTTTCCTCATAAAATAAAATCTTGCTTTTTATTATACGAGATGGGGCTTTCTTCTTATTTTTTGCTACAATTCTTAATTTTTGTAAGAAAATCAATTCTTTGATTAGAAAAAGACAGATATACTCGACCTCCTCTTAATATATATTTAAGGTAAAAAAAATTTTTATCAATTAATATCATTAGAAAAAAAAATTATGACTACATTTGAATTTTGTTTTTCAGGCTTAAAATCCATCCTGATACCTTCAACAGTTTTTAAATGTAAATACCGTGAATGTCTGTGAATAATTATGAATAATTGTGAATAATGCAATTATTATAAGTAACTAAAAATAATGATATTTCTGTTCTATTTACAACAAACCTTTCTGAATAATTAAATACATATTTATACAATATTATAATTTTCAAAGGCAATTTAACAATTGTACTGTTATGCGGTTGATATGCACAAGGGTCGGCCAAGCCAGCCCAAGTGTCATAGCAATCGCGAGAATATTTATAATTTAACACGCTAGTAACAAAAAATATTTTTTGACACAGAGTGCGTAAAATTGCACATCAAGAATTTTGCTGCGTTTCATTATATGCAATTTTACGCACGCTGTGTCAAAAACATTTATTTTATTACTATTCCAAATACAGAATTATTATATATGAATATATATATATATATATATATATATATATATATATATATACATATATACATGTATATATATACAGGGTATCCTGTTTTAAAGAAACCACCGAGATATTTTCGACAGTTGGCGTTGTATGAAAAAATTGTTTAGGCGAAAGTTATTCGAGACAATGGGGGCTATCTTTCTATGAAATCAGTTTTAACCTTGAGATTTATTTTCAAGGTCATTCGAAGGTCAAAGTGATTTTTTGAATTGGAACCTCCATTTTTGATCCTGGATTCGGAAAGAGCAAGAAATTCTACGTTCAGATAAGGTATTATGTGGGGTGCGGTTTACCCCTCCGAGGTCATGTAGGGATCAAATTTATTATTTTCTTCATCTATGCACACGAATGATCGGGCAAGGGTGAGGTTAATAATGATAATAATAATAACAATAACCCAATAACCCAAATAACCAAACCCAATAACCAAAATAAATAAAAAAGGTCCACTGTTTTCTTCAAAACACCTAATTTCTTTTTTCGGATTCGGAAAGAAGGTTCAACAAAAATTGTCTTGAGTTGTAGGTAATAGTAGGGGTCAAACAACAGTAAAATTGAGTTTGAACTCCATTTTGCTTTTCAAAGCCAAATTTATGTATTCGAAGCCTTCATGAGAAGAATTATTTTCCATCTTGTGAGAAAACAAATTATTTTTATTCTCTTTACTGGTGTGATTCCGAACAAGCATACAAAGTTTCATGTAAATCGTTAAATAACACTTCTTTAGTATTATTTATGACAGAGGTGACTCGTGAACAACCTTTCTCAGGATAGTGCATGTGGAAATTTGTAGCAACTCAAAAGGACCAAATATGCAGGATTATTGGAGAAACGATTGCCTAGATTAGTTAGATTGATTCACGTACCTAATTGTGGTATGAACACACGTAATGAGCAAATGTTCAGATAAACGGACTTTTATTTATGCGTGCGTGTGTGTGTGTGTGTGTGTGTGTGTGTGTGTGTGTGTGTGTGTGTGTGTGTGTGTGTGTGTGTGTGTGTGTGTGTGTGTGTTTAGATACTATCATATCTAAAACTAATTTTTTTGCACTTTCCATTTTTGCGCATTTTTAGCTACACGCAGGAAATAGATACAAAAAAATCATCAAACATAAAGATTTAGGAAATTTACTCTATTTTTCAGTCGCGTTCGAATTTTTTAATTTTATTAATTTCTTAAAAAGTTACATTTGATTGATTGAAATTTAAAAATTCGTAAAAATAAAATATTTTTCTATCATTAGTCCAGTCATTGGAGGCAAAAATAGGGTATAACCTGGAAATTCTTTCGGTTAGCACCGATTTTCATAAAACTTTAGGATTAAGCTTATATTACCCTACAGATCAAAAGTTATATATCGGCGAGGTGCGCTTTTTGCTTTAAAGGGCTAAAAACTACCCTTAACGGCATGTCGGAGCTGCAGCAATCGAATTTTGCTTTTTTTATTTTATCAATATCTTTTTAAATTCTTAAATTAAACAAATATAATGACTTGTCCGCACTAAAGCTATTTTTATACAATAATTTTTGTTAAAATAAAAAATCATTTGGACTTGTTATTTTTTTATGAGCTTGGATTGGAAATTAGATATCAAACTCGACAACCTAACCTTAAAATACGACATATTGAAAGTTTTTATTATAACTTTGTATGTATAATATTTTGGTGGATTTCTTGAGTTGTCCGCACTAGAGTTTAATCTTACAAATTTTTTCTTTGTAGCAAAGAAACTCGATTAAATGCATCGTTTATTCATAAGTTAAGATTGGAAATATTATAAGAAGGCGGACAGCTTCGTCATGCTCTTAAAGTTGAAAAATAGTAAAAATGCCGATTTACACTTATAAATAATTAAAATAATCTTGGAATGTCTAAAATAAGTATTGTTTAATATTGTGGAACATAATTAATGATATTAAGCATTTTTACAACCCTTAAAAACCACCCCTTTGACTTAATAAAAAGAGCATATATAGTTTTTAACATTAAAAAATATTTTTATGATACAATTATGGAAAAATATTAACATTTTAAGTTTATGATATAATTTTTAATTTATTACATTATTTCAACCCTTAAAAACTACCCCTTATGAAGAAAAATAGAAAAAAATAATTTTGAACATGTAAATTATTTTATAATGACATATTTATATTAAATTAGACATTTTTTCACAGTTTATAATGATTTTTATTTTATTGTAACATTTCAACCCTTAAACCCTATCATAACTTAAAAATTATTATTATTATTATTAGAAGAACAAAATAAAAAAATACAAATATTTCACTTAAATTTTAAACAAATTTTTTTAAATTCTATTCATGATCAATTTCGACTTCTTCTTCTTCTCCTGGATCTGTAATCGGAGGACAGTTTAGACAATTGTCACCGGAGCATGTTCCACATGTCGAGTTACAAAATAATCCTAATTTTCTGCAACTGTAATTAGCACCGCAAGTAGTCTTACAGTTGCAAAAAATCATTCTTAGAAGCTGTTCTGGTGCAGGATGGTTCAGCATTCTTGTAGGCTGTAAAAAACCATCTTTATGGATCCATCCCCAATTTGTCGGAAGAATATTTTTATTTCCCAACCATATTTGCGTTTGCAAATATACTCTTTTAAAATGTAAAAACAATCAATGTCAAAAAATTATCTGTTACATTTTGAATGTACTAACACTTTAAAAAAAATCAGAAACATTACAATATTAACTATTTTATTAATATCATCAAAACAGAATGTGTTTACACTTTCATTTTACAATACATTCAAATATAAAAACATACATACATACATACACACACACACACACGCACGCACGCACGCACGCGCGCACACACACACACACAAACACACACACAAACACACACACACACACACACACACACACACACACACAAAGACAGGTAAGAAAAAGAAGAGAAAAGGTATAGAACTCTTATTTGTATAGACGTATATATTGCACACGGCAGCTGTTTCAAATCGGCAAGCTACATAGTCTCATTTCTTTTCTTCTACCTGAGTTTATACCTTTTGTAAGTGGACACACATATATATATATGTGTCCACTTACAAAATATACATATAGGAACTGAAAAGAATAGAAGCTATCTACCGTACAGACTCAAAGAAGCTGTAAAATATTTATATGTATGTATCTAAAATACTCGAAAATAAACGAATTTATGCGCTCCGAAAATTTTACCGAAAAAGTAGAATTGGTTTTTTTATAACTCCGCTAATTTTTAAGCTTTTTAATTGCTCCAAAATGGATTTTGTAGGTAATTGTATCATCTTTAAGTCATATGAATATCAATTTTTAAAAAGTTTTATTTTTTGAGATTTTTTAGTTTGAAGGGCCAAAAATAGGTGGTACTTGGCTCTGATTACAGAATTCTAACACTAATATCTCAGTTGATTTTTATCGGACAAAAATAGAAAAAATAGCAAAATATTCATGAAAAAAAACTTTGGTACTTTTTACGTACATCTGTTAATTATTGAGATATTTTAAAAAAAGGATGAATTTTTGAAAAATAAAAAAAAATTTTTTTTTATATAAACTTGATTTTTTAAAAAAATAAGCATTCTTAATTGCTAAAACTTCTAGAACACATAGTTGGTATCTAAATAAGATAAACCCTAAAAGGATTTCTTCATATTTCAAAACCTGTCTTAATGACAGTGGTTTTAATATTGAAATTTTATTGTCAAACTATATAAAATAATTTTATTTTTCTTGTAACTCCTTTAATTTTTATACTTTTGACTTGAAACAAAATTGATTTCAAAGGTAATCTCAATACCTTCAAAAAATATTATATACATTTTCCTCAAAAAGTATGCCATTTTTTTGTTGTTTAACGTTGAATATTGCTCTTAAAGTTTCAAGCGTAACAGTATTAATATTCAATAATTTATAATTCGTTATGTATTGTATATAAAATAATGATTAAAAATGGAATCGTTTTGTTTTTTTACAAGCTTTATTTTTGTTTCTTATGAGTTTTTTGATAAAATTAAAACTTTTCAAGTTATTTCATGAAAAACCGTCAAAAAACATGCTTTTTTTACACTAGAAATCTATGTTTTCAATCACCTATAACTCGAAAAGTATTCATTTAACAAAAAAATTCATGAAAAAATTTTTGCTTTAAATTGATTTTTACATCGAATTATATGGTTTTTTTTTTCTCACCGTCCCCGAGAAGGGGCGGATCCCGCCCTCTGGGCAAAAGCGCACATCGGCATTATATAACTTTTGTTTTTTGGACTATTCTTTACCTGACAAATTTTCATGTTAATCCATCCTAACCGACAAAATTTCAAGCTGAAATGCTTCAATGACTGGACTACATTAGAAATAGAGTTAAAAAAAGAGATAAAAATATTTGGCAGGACACAAAAAAATAGTATTTTGTCTGATCTTTCAAACGCCGTCCAGATTTTTTAAAATTCATCGAGCCGTTTCCAAAATGTCGCAGTTTGAAGTTCAGTTAGAAAAAAAAAATTTTACAAACTTTTGAACGGTACTGTATACGTGGAGGCAGCATATTATATGGTAAATTGGTGGATATTTTAACGATGATGTGAGAAAGAAAGAAAATAAATACTTAAATACTGTCTCTCTGGTGCAGCGCTTACGGGAGCGTTACACGAGAGAGATATGATTTAAATTAATATCTTCTTTCTCTGTACCTAAAGTTTTTAACACGGCATGCTTTCTCCATCGTATATAAGCTCTAAGAGTATGTGTAATTATTCTTGTAATAAGATTTTCTTTTTATATTGTTTTCTATATAATTAATAGTTATTATATATTAAAATGAAACTACCGTTTTATACAGTTTTTGGCTCCTACGGATCTGCGCATTTTATCGTAATAAGAATAGCAATTTTTATTGAGTCCTATATAATGAGAAATTATCATATACAAGCACTTTTTTGGGCTTCTTTCTTGGGTCTTATGATGGCTTTAGTATATGTATTTCTCTCTTCATCTATGTTTCACTATATTTTGTTCTATTATCTTTTTTCACTCTCTATTCTTTCTTCCTTCATTTTTCTTTTACTCTCTCCATCTTCAGCTAACCTTCTTAATTTTCTCTTTTCTTTAAAGTATAGATTTTAATAATGATATAATATTAGAGTCTACACTTGATTAGCTTCTAGAAAAAAGAGAAAATATTTGTCGACAGCGCATCTCTAAATGCAGTTGAATTGAATTTCAGCTAATTTTTTACTGACGTTTTGTCAATTTTTATCTAAATTTTGTATAATTGAACTGACTTTATAAATAAATTCAGCTAATTTCAAGGCAAATTTATCCTGCTTCTGTTAAATTTTAACTAAATTTTAGCTCACTTTTATACAACTTTCAGCTATTTTTTAACCAACTTTTAGCTAACTTGTTACTCCTATTTTAACGAAATTTCAACTAACTGAGGCCACGATTATTCTTATACACGGTGGCAGCGTCGATAACGATGGCAGAAAACTTTTTCTAATATAATAAGATATTTATCTTTCTGTTTGAAATAGTTTTTAAAAAATTTTAGTTGTTGAGCCCTTATATCTTACCCATAGAACTCTTACTTTCCACCCTTTTATTTGATAAAACCCATTTTCTACTCATTTTACATCCATTTTCCACTTTTTTTTAACTCTACACCCCACCCAATATTACTGGTTCATTTATTTTTGATAAAATTTTTTCATTCATTTCTGTTACACCTACGTTTTTCGGTGCTAATATAATATTTTCGTAATAGTCACAATTTTAAATATTTATATTATGCCCGTGAATTTTATTAATTAGATTGCCCTCAGACAATATTTCTTTTGGAGTTTGTATAACTTTATTTCCCTTTTTCATATTTTCAATGAAAATTACCATTTCCTATATTTAGTAACCAATTTTCAAATTTATCATCTGATTCCAATAAACGTTTATTTTCTTTCAAAGACATACATTGAAAATGCTCCGATAAATAGCTTTTTCTGACACAATTTTTGACTATCTGTGTTCTATTTCCATGTTTTCCTATTGGTAATGTTTGTCTAAAATCACCTGATATGATAAATGTTTTCCCTCCAAACCAGTAATCATTATTACATACATCTTCAAACATGCGATCGACGGTTTCAAAAGCGTATTTTGATGTCGTTGTAATTTAATCCTAAATAACAATTGATAAATTTTGCTTTTTTTTACCTATTTCGCTGTTTTTACTAATATTACATATTGTGTCTTCAGATATGTTCAACGGTAATTTAAATGCTGTATGTACTGTCACACCGTCTTGTAATAAATTAGCCGCTATATTTGTCCATGATACAACTAAATAGTTGATTCAATGAATTTTCAGATGAGTTATGATTGTATTTAATAAGTAGCTTTTAACACTTTCACCTGGACCGTATATATATATATATATACACACTACCCTCCAGTCACATTTGCCCACTCTACATGAAAATCGATAAAACTTTAAAGTTTTGTGGCTCAGTGAAAAATAGTCGTAATTAAAAAATTCCGACATGGTTTTAAAAAGGGTTTAAAAACCTTTAGTTTAAGCCGAGTTGAGCAAAAAAAAATTAAAAAATACATGCCTTATGCGTAAAAAACTAACTAAAAAATATTCAATTTTTTTTGTCCCTATTCAAATGCCTGCCATTTTTGCGGAAATTATCGAATCATAGAAAAACAAAATGGAGGTAAAAGCTAAAGGAGTCACCTTTAAAATGAGCTATAGAAAGCTCATTTATGATCGATTTTACGGTAGTTATAGTCATTTTTTATGAAAAAAACGATTTTTTAAAGTAGCTATTATCTCAAAAAATACGCATGATATAAAAAAATTTTTAATAAAAAAGTTGTTTATTTTTGAGTCAAAAAAATAAATATTCAGGTTAAACTGAGAATCAGTAAAAAAAGATTTTATTCATTTTTGATCCCATTGAAAAAAAATCCATTTATTCAATATTTATATTTTAATGAATTTAAAAAAAAATTTTTTCTTCCGGATTTCAGTTAAATCTAAATATTTATATTTTTGACTCAAAAATAAACAATTTTTTCATTAAAAATTTTTTTATATCATGCGTATTTTTTGAGATAATAGCTATTTAAAAAAATCGTTTTTTCATAAAAAATGACTATAACTACCGTAAAATCGATCATACATGAGCTTTCTATAGCTCATTTTAAAGGTGACTCCTTTGGCTGTTACCTCCATTTTGTTTTTCTATGATTCGATAATTTCCGCAAAAATGGCAGGCATTTGAATAGGGGCAAAAAAAATTGAATATTTTTGAGTTAGTTTTTTACGCATAAGGCATGCATTTTTTAATTTTTTTTCGCTCAACTCGGCTTAAATTAAAGGTTTTTAAACCCTTTTTAAAATCCTGTCGGAATTTTTCTATTACGACTATTTTTCACTGAGCCAGAAAACTTTAAAGTTTTATCGATTTTCATGTAGGGTGGGTAAATGTAGCTGGAGGGTAGTGTAAGTATATGAATGTAAAATTATTACAAGGGATTATATACATTATAAAATCTATGTATTAAATTCAAAAGGGGGGTTTGCGAGCGAAGCGAGCAGGGGGGTATATATTATAAAAAGATTTCGCCACCGCCGCTGCCGCTGTGTATGAGAATCCGATTTGTCCTTGGTTAGCTAAAATTTAACTAAAATTTATATTAATTTCAAGCAATTTTAGGTAAATTTTGGTTTGATTTTAGCTGAATTTCAGCTGCATTTTAGATCTATTTATATTATATTCTTTCAATACTATTGAAAGTATATCGCCGCTGTCGTCGCTGTCATCGTCAGAAATGTGCCCCTCATTTTTGGACTTACATTACAGCGTTAAATTTAGAATCTTTTTACTACTAGACTGATATTTGATAAAACGTTTATAAATCAATTACTGACTTTATTCTTTATTTAATATCATAATAAAACATATACACGTAGCCCTCATAACACACAATGTTTAATTATTAATTCTGTCCTGGTATAAAGCCAGGACTTCACAGATGATTGGATTCATTAAAAGATCATTGAAGATTTACCTCAAGAAAACTTTTGAATAATTAATTTTATTCAGTATTTTAAATAAAAGTTATTAAAAAAATTGCAAATTCTTAAATATTTTTTTAAAGTTATAAAAGCAAGATGGGGGTTGGCGCGCTTGTGCGCAGGGGGCTTGCCCCCGAGTATAAATAAATATTTATTTTTCCTTTAAAGTTAGCATATGCAACAATTTTTAATACAATAGTACAGAAAAACAACACAGAAGTATCCAAAAGAAAGTGTTACTTTTGGTGCTTTAATAGCTTCATTGATAGATTCTTCTTAAAGGATCGAACCGATCAAGCAATTTTAACAAAATTTTATATAAGTGAAAAAATGAAATGCTACTTTTTGAAAAATATTTAGTATATTTCTGTAAAAAAAGTTAATTTTTTAATTTTTTTGCAGTAAAATTTTTTATTTCAATAATATAAATAATACGTATTTACCGACATTGCAGTTTCTCGAATTTTTAACCTTTATTTAAAAATTTTCTGAAATATCTCTATATTATGCTTTTTTGTTAATTAAAATAGAAGGCTGTAATATTGAGATATTTAAAAAAAATTTGAATCAAAAATGAAAATTTTTAAAAACTGTCATGTCGGTATTTTACATCCCCTTAATTTGTACATATTTTTACTCAAGAAGTCGAAAAAAGTGGTTTCCAGAAAATGTCTGTATGTATGTGTATGTGCGTATAAATACAGAACTCCAATTAGATCTCGAAAACTACTCGATGAATTTGCTTCAAATTTTGCATACAATTTATTTTTTTGTCTAACTCGGCGGGAAGCTATTGAAAATTGGTTTTCTTAGTGTAGTTTTTTAAGAGCTATTTAAAAATTTTTTTTTTAATTTCGATTGTTCATTTTTTTTTATATTTTACGTAAACTACTCAAAGAATTTGCTTGAAAATTTGTATGGAAATTATTTTTGACTGCGAACACAAGAAAAACTTTCGAGAACTGATTTTTTTAGCGCACTTTTAATCTTCAAGCATTTTGAAAATTTTCATTTTTCATTCATTTTCTATTTTGCGTAAACCATACGATAAATTTTCTCCATAATTTTTATATAATCAATTTGCTATTGTCTAAAAAAAACAAGCTTTTGAAAACTAATTTTCTTAGCGAGGTTACAATTTTAGAAAATTTTAAAGATTAGAAAAAAAATTTGGAATTTTTTTTTATTTTGCTTTCTCATAGAGAAAGCACTGTATCGATAAAAAAAATTTCTTTTTATTTTTTATTTATTTGCACATATTTGAACTCAGGGAGTCGAAAAAAGTGGTTTCCAGAAAATGTCTGTATGTATGTGTGTGTGTGTGTCTGTATGATGTCAGTTAGTAAATTGTATCTCGAAAACTACTCGATGGATTTGCTTCTAATTTTGCATGAAATTAATTTTTTTGTCTAAATTACTGAAAAGCTATTGATAATTGTTCTTCTAGCGTAGTTTTAATTTTAAAGTCGTTTGAAAAAAAAAAATTTTTGATTTTTTATTTTTCTGGTTTTTTTGTTTACTACTCGATGAATTTGCTTCGAAATTCGCATGGGAATTATTTGCGATTGCCCAAATAAAATAAATTCCTAAAAACTAATTTTCTTAGCTTAGTTTTAATTTTAGAGCATTTTGAAATTTTTGAAAAAAATGTTTATATTTATAAAGTCAATAAAATCTTAAAAACTACTCGATCAATTTACTTCAAATTTTCCATACAATTCAATTTTTTGATCAACTGGTGTGGAAGCCATTGAGAATTGGTTGTCTTAGCGTAGTTTTAATTTTATAGCCATTTTAGTAATTTTAAAAAGATTTCGATTTTTAATTTTTTTTGTAATTTACGTAAATTACTCGAAGAATTTGCTTGAAAATTTGTATGAAACTTATTTCCGACTGCCAAAAGAAGAAAAACTTTTAAAAACTGATTTTCTTAGCGGACTTTCAATTCTAAAGCATTTAAAAAAATTTTTTAAAAATCTTTATTTTTAATTTTTTTTTATTTTACGAAAACCATTGGATAGATTTGCTCCAAAATTTGTATGCAAATTATTCGCTAGTGTCTGAAGAAAACAAGCTTTGGATAACTCATTTTCTCAGAGCAGTTTTAATTTTAGAGCATTTCAAAAATTTCCTGTTTTTATAAAACAAGCTTTCAAAAAATAATTTTATTAGCGTAGTTCTTTGATTACTTCTTTTGATTTCTGATTTAATGCTTTTACTAACTCTTTTCTTACTTCCTCACTTCCTCTTTGTCCTTTTTTCTCAGATTGATCCTCATTATTACCCTATTTTCATCCATCCTTATCTCTCTCTTTCTATTTACTAATCACTCTCTCACATTCACTAATTTTTCTTGAATAGAAATTGTATTTTATATTGAAGTCACATTTAAAAAAATAAAATCAAATTACTTTAACTCAACGAGCTCTATGAGAAAGCATTGCGTCAAAGCACTTAGCAGCGTTTTTTTTAATTTTATGTAAAGTACTCGATAGATTAGTTCTAAAATTTACAGGGTTATTATTTGTGACTGCCAAAAGAAGGGAAATTTTCAAAAATTGATTTTCTTAGCGTAGTTTTAATTTTAGAGCATTTCGAAAATTTTGAAAAAGAAATTTTAAAAAGAAAATTGTATTTATTTAGCCAGTTAGATCTCGAAAATTACTTGATGGATTTGCTTCAAATTTTACATACTATCTATTTTTTTGTATAAGTAGACGGGAAAGCTATTGAAAATTGGTTTTCATAGCGTAGTTTTTTTTATAGAGCTATTTCAAGAATTTAAAAAAAATTTTTGATATTTCATTTTTTTTTGTATTTTACGTAAATTACTTAAGAGGAGGTCGCGTATCTCTGTCCTTTTCTAATCAAAGAAATGATTTTTTTACAAAAAATAATAACTTTAGCAAAAAATGAAGAGAAAGCCGCACCTTGTATGGAAAAAAGCAATGTTTCCTTTGATAAAAAAAAATTAATTTTATTGCTTCGTTCTCAAGAAAACCTTGAAAAACCAAATTGTCCACCCTAACCTCTATGATTTAAGTTTTTCAAGGTTTTCTAGAAAACAAAGCAATAAAATTAATTCTTTCTTATCAAAGAAAATATTGCTTATTTTGATACGAGATGCGGTTTTCTCTTCATTTTTTGCTAAAGTTATTAGTTTCTGTAAAAAACTCAATTTTTTTATTAGAAAAGGACAGATACGTGACCTCCTCTTAATGAATTTGCTTTGAGATTTCCATGGAAATTATTTGCAACTGCCAAAAGAAGTATGACTATTAAAAACCGGTTTCCTTAGCGTACTTTTAATTTTAGAAAATTATAAAAAATTTTTTTTTCAATTTTTATTTTTAATTTTTTTTTTTCATTTTACGTAAACTACTCGATAGATTTGCTCTAAAATTTGTATACAAGTTATTTGCTACTGTCTTTAAAAAAACAAGTTTGAAAAAAATAATTTTCTTAGAGTAGCTTTTTGATCACTTCTTTTGATTTTTGATTTAACGCTTTTACCAACTCTTTTCTTACTTCCTCACTTCCTCTCTGTCCTTCTATCTCAGATTGATCCTTATTTTTACCCTATTTTCATCGATCCTCGCCTCTCTCTTTCTATTTCCTAATCACTCTCTCACATCCACTAATTTTTCTTGAATAGAAATTGTATTTTACATTAAAATCACATTTAAAAAAATAAAATAAAATCACTCTAACTCGATGAGCTCTATGAGAAAGCATCGCGCTAAAGCAATTGGCAGCGTTTTTTTATTTGTGATGTGTGAGTCGTGGAAATGATTATTGCCCCAGCACCTGGGGGACAATCTCTGGGGATGGCTTTAGTATCTGGAGACCTGTCTCAAATTAGTGAAATTTTGTCGTTTGATTCTAAAGATTTTGAATTCAGTTACCTGAATGCCATACAAGGTCAAAAAGTCCTCGAGCGGGAACAGAGTTTGGTCATGATGTGCGTAGAGGGTTCGACCTTCATCGACTAAACTCATACCATTGGTAAAAAAATTGGCCTGGATAATGTTCTGTTTTCGACTAGAGCTTTTAAGAATCGTGGCGTCTTGTATTTAGCAAATAAATCTATTGTTGATGATTTAACGGAAAATTTCGACTTCATTATAATCAAAGAGAAAATCGTGTATATAAAGCCTCTAGTAGCCAAATACAAAAGAATTATTCCCTCAAAAGTTTTTCCAACGATTGCGGAAAAACTATTAGAAGCTATATTAGATAAATTGAATGTTGACCATGACTCGCAAGTTACATACTTCAAAGCAAACATTGACGACGTCAAATACAAACATGTTTTAAGTTCCAGAAGGCAAGTTTACTTCAAGACAGATAGTATACCTGAAATTTCCAACA
The DNA here is from genome assembly GCA_017163975.1 of Anastatus disparis. Classification (NCBI taxonomy): domain Eukaryota; kingdom Metazoa; phylum Arthropoda; class Insecta; order Hymenoptera; family Eupelmidae; genus Anastatus; species Anastatus disparis. The sequence continues at coordinate 631,380 of JAFFSR010000282.1, forward strand.
TATTTACGCTTAAGCATGGAGACATGAATTACTTCATTTATGCTGGCACTGACTCGCAAAAGTGCTTCAATTATAAACTAGAAGGGTACAAGGCTAAGAAAGGCCCAAAAACAATGGACAACAGTACCGGTCCAACTTAAACGAATAGTGATAGCCAAGTTAACATTCAAGAATCAAATAATTCAGACAAATTGAATCAAGTGAATACACAAGAGAAAAAAGTGTTTTTAAACACCCTCTGTCAACAACAGATAGCGTAACAACATCTTTAACGGCGTCATCAATCATCACAGAAAACTCAGAGACAATAAATATTTCCGAAAAAAGGGCACCGGACCATAAAAAAAGAAAATTGAAATGAGTTTGAAGAAAGGTTAAATTAAATTGAGGAGGCACTTTCACCTTGTAAGAAAATTTTAAAGGACCCTCAACACAATGCTCCAGTCAGGTACGAACAATTTCTAGGCTTTTTAAAGAACACGTATCAAAACCCTAACATTTTTTATGAAGCAAAAAAAAATGGTAGATAAAAACACGGATATTATTACTTATATAGATATAGTATATCCTCTCATTTTCGTCAGATCAGTCAAATCTAAATTGACTAGAAATAAAAGAAACCTCACACTGAACAATTTTGAAGAGGAAACATAGAATTAGTGACAGCAGTGATTTAGAAAGTGATAACGATAAACATCAACATGATAGCACATCTAAATAAAAGTTCATTATAACAATAATCATGGATACACCAAGCAATAAAAATTTTTTGGAATGAACGAAGCATTAATAAACGCAAAACGATTCTACCTATCTACTCAAAGACATAGATTTATTCTTGTGCGTTGAATCATAGCTACAGGATTCAACAAATTCAGGTTCAGCAGCTAAACACTAATGTACGTTCGCACCAGGCTTTGTTCAGTTGCAGGATAATCGGATCTACTCAAGAGGAGGCAGTATTTTAATAATGGTAAAGAAGGGCATCGCTTTTCAAGAAGCTCATATAAACTCCCCAGACCCTAGTGTTAATCTGTGTAAAATAAGTCTAACACAATCCCGTCAATTGACATTGTTATTTGTTACCGAGCTCCGGGTATCCTCTCGCAACAAATTTATGACTCTACTATCTCGACTATAGATATTAACACACCATGTTCACTGATAGGAGACTTTAATGCAAATAATGGCCTTTGGAATTACTCAAGAAATAACATAAACGGTGAAAGGTTAGCACTTAGTATTGACAATAACAATTTATTTTTACACAATTATGATTCCTTAACTCACATCAATCAGGCAAATTGAAACCATTCTAATATCGACCTTGTTTTTTCTTCCTTTAACCTAACTGATAGAGTCATAATGGAAGTTGGAGAAAAAACCCTAGGCTCTGATCATTATACTGTTTATTGCTACATTGATTTGGATAAAAACACTTATAGAAAATATCGTTTAAGATTAAATCCAAACGTACCAACTGGATACAATTTTCAGAGGAACTTGACGCTAAATTGTCAACATTTGTGTCCGATAGTTTTGCAACAGTCCGAGTAGATATCAAATACGAAATGCTTGTTGACTCTGTTACTAGCTCTCTTATCAATAGTACTCCAAAAAAACCGATCGAGCCAAAAAAATTCAAAAACCTGGTACCTTGGTGGGACAAAGAGCGTTATAAAATACAAAGACTTGAAAAAGGGGCCTTTAAAAAGTGGAATTATAGTAAATAATAACAGACCGAATAGCATACAATAGATTAAATTGTTTAACAACAAAAATCTTTAAAAACAAAAAAAAAAAATTTTTTTTTAAATTTGCTGAATTTATCAATTTTAGTACAAATAAAAATTACGTTTGGAATACTTGTGAAGTTTTGAAAAATAAATGGACAAAGATCCAACCTACTAATAAGCTGTAATTTAGAAAATTCCGGAAATATTAACTCCGCTATTAATAAAATCTGTCCACCATGGTGTGAAACAGACTCTGAACATATCCCAAATTGTTATGATGATCATAAGCTATTTTAAAATGCATTTTTTGATTTCGTGGAATTAAATTCGGCTTCAGACTCTAAAAAAAAAACAAATCAGCAGCCCGACTTGATAGTCTCGATTATGAAGTGATAAAAAATCTACCTATAAAATACAAATTACTTGTCTTTTTTAATAAAATGTACCTTCATGACTGTTGCCCTAAGTCCTGGCTTCAATCTTTCGTCCTATTTATCGGCAAACCTAACAACAAAGGTGTAAGACTGATCTCTCTAACAGCAAGTTTAGGCAAGCTCTTTGAATCGCTAATCTAAAACCGTTCACAATAGTATTGCAAATTTTATAATATTATACGAAACAGCCAATCGGGTTTCATTTGTTTTGACGACTTCGCAACTCTCACTTTAAAGACAAACCAAGCTCTTTCTAATGGTAAAGACTTGTTAGTCCTTTTTCTTGACTCCGCTTATGATAATGTCGAGAATAACGTCCTATTAGTAAAACTAGCATCAATCGGATGTTTAGAATTTAGGAACAGCTGTAAGGGAGTACCCCAAGGCGGTGTACTTAGTCCACTTTTATACCTTATTTACGTTAATTTAAGCAATTAACACATTGAGCGCCAATTTAGCGATATTAGGACTCTTACTCAAACCCGAAAGAAGCGTTTACATTAACTTTAACAATAGAGGCATAACATTGGGTGATTCAGTAATTGAAGTCAATAATATCTAAATAAAATCTAGTGAGTCGACGCACTTTCTGGGTATAACTTTTGACTATAAATTAACGTTCGCTGCTCATATAAATAAGTTAAAACATGAGTGTAGCAAGAGGGCTAAAATTATAACATTTTTATGCAGCTTGAAATGGGGAGCCCACCCCACTACCTTATTTATTTTATATAAAAGTTTTATTCGCTCTTTAATTGACTACGGAAGTTACATATTCTTTCCTAAAAATGAAAATCTAGCAGGCTCCCTGGAAATAATTCAATATAGTTGTATTAGAACAATTATGGGCTTCTGCAAGACATCACCTACAAGCGTTATATTAGCAGAGTCAAAACTTCAGTCAATTGTAGGGCGAACAAAATTTCTCTGCCATTGCTGCTTAGTGAAAGTTTCATCCAACTCTAATTTACTCATCACAAACATTGTTAATGATATATTTAAGAACACAAGAGACGTCAACTTTGAGAACACAGATTCTCGAGTTTTCATGAGAAAATCATAAAAATCATCTAACAATATAAATCGTTCTTGATTATTTTCGAAGAATGTATGCTCACTTAATGATTGACAAATGAAATAATCAAATGACTAACCTGTTCTATACTGAAGGAACTGTCTTTATGACTTTAACAAATTGAAAGAATCATTTCATTTATATTATGCTACAATTGTAGGTACTTTAAATGACTAACCAATTCTTAATATACAATAGATAAGAATTATTTGCAATCTCACTTTTTCATAAAACCAATTCTACAATTTGTAGAATTAAATAAAAACATGTTGTTATAAATATTTTGTTGGTTAATTTTTTCTCATTTCCATTCATTATTTATCATGCAATAAATTATATGCTTTCATCATATTATATAAGTATATACTTTCATTAATTATATTTCATTCTGAAAACAATAAATTATACAATTTTTAGTCCAATCAATAGAGCAAAAAAAAGGCTATTTTGGACATTAATTAAAGGCTTAATAAAACCTATATAGAGTTGTTAAGGGCGATGAAAAAACATACTCTATATAAAATGTAACCAAAAAAAAAACGGTGGAAAATGCTCCGGGAGCCTGCAAAGTTGGCTAAAACAGCTTTTTTGATTCTCTGAAGCAACCTATGCATTTTAGCAGAAAAAGTAATTAATAAAAGTATTGGAGAATAAAAGACCTACAATTTGAGTACTGCCGCGATTATTTTCGTCAATTAGTTATTGCAAAAAAGCCAAAAAACCATCCAAAATGGCCATTTCTTAGATATCAATTATTTATTGCAAAAATAATTTTTTAAATATTTTTAAACTTTTAAAAGGAAGCCTTCATGAATATGAATAGAAAGAGAGGTTGTAAAAGCAAATTGGTTAATTTGTTGCTGAGATATTCCCTATTATTTATCCCAACACGCATCATGTTTATTGCAATAATTTTTTTTTGGCTGAACATATTGAGTTGCATAAGGGCTTAAACTCTTCACGAAGGTTCAAATTTTCATATTTTGTTAAGAGCAAATGAGAAAATTGAATTGCAATATTTTTTATAACACTTTAAAAAAGAGGGTGTTTTTTTATAAATAAATGAAGCTGGGCTTTATTTATAACTTTTACGAATTTGCTATTTGAATATTCTTATAGCTGTGTTCGAAACGAAGATTAAAAAAAAAAAAGAACTCTCTAAGGCCAATAGGAGCCGAGATAAGATTTAAAAAAAAAAAATCACAGTTACTTTGTTTATAACAATTAAGATACGAATCAAGCGTCATTTTTTAGTTGAAGACTTATATTTTAAAAATCTATGATTAGATTTTAAAAAATGCGATTCTTTATTATTAAAACTAAAAAAATAATAACATACAAACAATAACGTCAAGGTCGGAGTCGTGGTGGGGATGCTTATCTTTGCGCGTGAGGGAAGTTAACGAAGGATCCCGTTCCAATAAAATTCGTAAAAATTAACCGTATCTCCGTAAATAATGGACCGATTTTGATGTTTCTTTTTTTAATCTGGGGTAGCTTGAAAAATTATTAATATTGGTGCAAACAGTTTTTCAAAATAGGGTGTATTTAATTTAAAACAACTGTACCTTTTACGGACACCTTAAACGCAAATGATTATTGTGGCTCACTAAATCAATATTTTTAGACGTGTAATGTCTCATTTTAAAGCTAAAAGAAAGAACTTTAAAATGAGATCGACGCCTCCTAATCATAAGATTCTACTTCAAAAGTGCTCGCAACAAAATGCTATTTCAAATCCAATTCAATAAAAGTCTCTTTCCAATCATAATGCAACACAATGCTGATTCCCGTAACGCGTCAACAAAATTCTCCTTCACAGACCAGTGCAACATAATTCTATTTCGGTGACCAATGCAATACAATTCTCATTCGAGCTCAGTACAATATAATTCTAACTCGTCGGACAGCGCAAGAAAATTCTACTTCGGATGTTAGAACAACAAAATTCTGTTTCGGAGAAATAAGAATTTACGATTGTTCTAAATTATTAGCATGCATAATTGATAATCTATTATTATTAAAATATATTGTATTAAACAGTAATGATATTATATTTTAATGCTATTAATACAAAAAAATATACAGTGATATAAATATGAATATATTCAATAAGCACGTAAGAAAAAACTCGGACATTCTTAAAATGTTCTACGTGAAATAACAATCTGAAAAAATTCACAGCTACTCTTTGGACTAAATAGAATCATTTTAAGGGGACTTGTTTTTATATTTTTTTTTCGCTCCACTCTAATATATAGGCTTGTCTCTGAAACTTTTCACTTTTCAGTTATTGAAAAAAAATTATTCAAAAACATCATGAGAAAGTTAAAAGTTTTGAAGATTTGCCGATGTACATTATATTATCAAATACATTCTTATATATAAACATACGATAATTATTTAATGAAAATAAATGATGAATAAGTTTAGAAATTTTTTATCTTTTTCAGTTTATTTGGAAAACTGTTGAAAATATTAATAGCTTTGACATAGCTATTCTTACTACTAAAAGTTTGAATTTTTCGTCGTATGATAATATTTTTATGTACAGTACCGGCCAATAATTCTGAGCAGGTTATCAAATTTTTGCTTCGACTTTGAAAAAGCATATCTCCTTCAATTTTGATCCTAGAAAAAATTTTAAAAAAGCATTTTATAGTATTCTTTAAAGCTTTCTTTTTGGCTTACTTACATTTTTTTAATATGTAAAAAAAAAATAGCCGCTTAGGTAATTTTAAAATTTTTTCACTTTTGCATTTTTGTTCAATCAGCTGTAGTTTTTTAATAATTGAGCTAGAAAAAATTTGAAAAAGATTTGAAAAGGGCTTCAAAAATTCTGTATGCAGCTACTTTTTAAAAAAATTTATACATTATTTTTTGTCAAGTTTTAAGCACTTAAACTTATAGATCTAATACTTTTGCAGTTGTAAAAAACACTTAACTAGTAAGTAGAAGGTGTACATAGGTGTAGTAGTAATTTAATTTTAATAGGAAATTATAACTATTCATTATTAATAATAAAACATAATAAAGTATGAAACAACAAAAAGATTTATTTTGTAAAAATGTTGTCGTAGAAATCAAAAGTTTTGAATTATAATAATAATAAATTGATTAATATTATAAATTAATATTTACAAAACAGAATTTTGTTGTTCTTACATCCGAAGTAGAATTTTGTTGCGCTGTTCGACGAGTTAGAATTATATTGTACTGATCTCGAATGAGAATTGTATTGCATTGGTCACCGAAATAGAATTATGTTGCACTGGTCTGTGAAGGAGAATTTTGTTGACGCGTTACGGGAATCAGCATTGTGTTGCATTATGATTCGAAAGAGACTTTTATTGAGTTGGATTTGAAATAGCATTTTGTTGCGAGCACTTCTGAAGTAGAATCTTATGATTAGGAGACGTCGAGATATCATGAGTTTCATTACGATCAATATTTACGAAATGCGCGCGGATTTACGTAAATGTTGTAAATGAACTTACCTTATTATTCCTCGTAATAATTACATTTGGAACCTGGAGATAATTTAATTATAATTTTTATTATTTCTATATTGTAACTAATTATTATAATTAATTTTTAGTTTTAATAAATAAAAAAATAATTATTAATAATTGCAAAAATTTTAATAGTTTATAATAAAAATTGTTATCTCGATTTTTTTTTCTTTTATTTGTTTTTCATGCAAAAAAATTTTTTCATCATTAAATATATTTTTATTTCTTTTCTAAGACTAAACCACTAAGATTTTGATGTAAGGATTATTTCCTGAATATAATAGAAAAATTTATAAGAAAATTGCTTTTTAATTGGAACTATTTTTATTTTTTATTACGAAATAAAATATTAATATATGTCGAGAAAATTGGGATATAAAAGGATAAAATTTATGGAAGAAGGATAAAAAAATGTTTATAATAAAATAATGTTTCCGCCTAGAAAAGAAAAAATTTTAAAGATTTAAAAACGATTCTTATTATTACTATAGAAATTAAACGTGTCCACATATTTCAAATCAAATAATTGCTAGAAATAATAACTTTAATCTATATATATATATGAGAAGCTGTTGTTGATATTCAATGTTTATTTAAATACAAATTTAAATTTTCTGATTACCCTTTGTTTATCGATTTTTTCTGCGTTATTTTAAAAATGTTTCTTACATCAAAATCTTAGTGGTTTAGTTTTAGAAAAGAAATAAAAATATATTTAATGATGAAAAAATTTTTTTGCATGAAAAACAAATAAAAGAAAAAAAAATCGAGATAACAACTTTTATTATTACTATTAAAATTTTTGCAATTATTAATAATTATTTTTTTATTTATTAAAACTAAAAATTAATTATAATAATTAGTTACAATATAGAAATAATAAAAATTATAATTAAATTTATCTCCAGGTTCCAAATGTAATTATTACGAGGAATAATAAGGTAAGTTCATTTACAACATTTACGTAAATCCGCGCGCATTTCGTAAATATTGATCGTAATGAAACTCATGATATCTCATTTTAAAGTTCTTTCTTTTAGCTTTAAAATGAGACATTACACGTCTAAAAATATTGATTTAGTGAGCCACAATAATCATTTGCGTTTAAGGTGTCCGTATTAGGTACAGTTGTTTTAAATTAAATACACCCTATTTTGAAAAACTATCTGCACCAATATTAAGAGCAGGTCGTATATCTCTGTCCTTTTCTAATCAAAGAATTAATTTTTTTGCAAAAACTAATAATTGTAGCAAAAAATAAGCAGATAGCCCCATCTCGTATATTAAGGTAGTACTATCGTTAAGGGATTGACGGTTCAGAAAAATCTGAGATTGGGCACATAAGTAGATTTTAATTAAAATAAAGCACAGTTAAATTTTGGTTAACTTTCAGAGCATGAGAAAAAAATTATAAGCATTTTAATTTTCATCTTTTAACACGAGCTTTATATCTATATATAGTGTATATATAGATATACACGAGCGTGCATTGAGTCTAAGATGTTTATATCGTTTCAAACTCGATACTGAAAAATTTATTCTTTAGTTCTTTAATTAATTACGTGTTAAATTTGATGAAATTTTGAACCATCAGTAGCTTATAATCAAAAGTTGAAAAAGAATTTCTGTGTGGTTACCATAAGAGCGCGTGTTAAAAATGTGAAAATTAAAATGTTTGTCATTTTTTTCTCATGCTCCAAAAGTTTACCAAAATTTAACTACATCTTATTTTAACTTAAATCTACTTATATACCTAATTTCAGATTTTTCTGAGCCGTCAATCCCTTAACGATAGTACTACCTTAAAAAGCAAGATTTTCTTTGATGAGGAAAAATTATTTTTATCGATTCATTTCGAAGAAAACCTTGAAAAACTTAAAAAATAGAGGTTAGGATGGACAATTCAGTTTTTCAAGGTTTTCTTAAAAACGAAGCGATAAAAATAATTTTTTCTCATAAAAGAGAATCTTGCTTTTTATTATACGAGATGGGGCTTTCTTCTTATTTTTTGCTACAATTATTAATTTTTGTGAAAAAATCAATTCTTTGATTAGAAAAGGACAGATATACTCGACCTCCTCTTAATAATTTTTCAAGCTACCCCAGATTAAAAAAAGAAACATCAAAATCGGTCCATTATTTACGGAGATACGGTTAATTTTTACGAATTTTATTGGAACGGGATCCTTCGTTAACTTCCCTCACGCGCAAAGATAAGCATCACCACCACGACTCCGACCTTGACGTTATTGTTTGTATGTTATTATTTTTTTAGTTTTAATAATAAAGAGTCGCATTTTTTAAAATCTAATCATAGATTTTTAAAATATAAGTCTTCAACTAAAAAATGACGCTTGATTCGTATCTTAATTGTTATAAACAAAGTAACTGTGATTTTTTTTTTTTTAAATCTTATCTCGGCTCCTATTGGCCTTAGAGAGTTCTTTTTTTTTTTAAATCTTCGTTTCGAACACAGCTATAAGAATATTCAAATAGCAAATTCGTAAAAGTTATAAATAAAGCCCAGCTTCATTTATTTATAAAAAAACACCCTCTTTTTTAAAGTGTTATAAAAAATATTGCAATTCAATTTTCTCATTTGCTCTTAACAAAATATGAAAATTTGAACCTTCGTGAAGAGTTTAAGCCCTTATGCAACTCAATATGTTCAGCCAAAAAAAAATTATTGCAATAAACATGATGCGTGTTGGGATAAATAATAGGGAATATCTCAGCAACAAATTAACCAATTTGCTTTTACAACCTCTCTTTCTATTCATATTCATGAAGGCTTCCTTTTAAAAGTTTAAAAATATTTAAAAAATTATTTTTGCAATAAATAATTGATATCTAAGAAATGGCCATTTTGGATGGTTTTTTGGCTTTTTTGCAATAACTAATTGACGAAAATAATCGCGGCAGTACTCAAATTGTAGGTTTTTTTATTCTCCAATACTTTTATTAATTACTTTTTCTGCTAAAATGCATAGGTTGCTTCAGAGAATTAAAAAAGCTGTTTTAGCCAACTTTGCAGGCTCCCGGAGCATTTTCTACCGTTTTTTTTTGGTTACATTTTATATAGGGTATGTTTTTTCATCGCCCTTAACAACTCTATATAGGTTTCATTAAGCCTTTAATTAATGTCCTCAAAATGTCTCTATTGATTGGACTATTTGCTGGTTTTACTTGTATTTAGCAACAACAAAAATTTACTTCAATTAATAATAAATGTGAATGTTGACTAATATTATCAATTACTAATTATAAGTATTAATTAATTTGAGCGTAAAAGTTTGAATAATAAAAGTTCAGCTATTAATTATGAACCAACGATAAATGTTTTTTTACATTTTTACATTGCAATTTTGATCATATTTACACTATTTGAAATTAAAAATATTGTCAAAAAGGAATATCTATAATGAAATTAAAACCTACCCTCAATAAATAAAATTTCAACAAAACATCATCACCTAATTAAAATATGGCTTCATTATTAACTTGATAACTAATTAAATATAATAAAAGCATGCACCATATCAATCAATTATAAAATTTTTTTCTATGATTCAGAAAATTGAAACACAAATAACACTTTGTTTGATTAAAATTTGAGTTATGATTGCTAAAATAAATCTATACATATACACGCACGCACGTATATATTTGTACATATATTTGTAAATACATTTTTTTAACTCCTATAATTTATACACATGTTTATACCAAGTTTGGACAAAATTAAAAATTTTGACTACAACAAAGCTTCCTCTTTGAGAAAGCAATACCATTTTATACAGCTTTCAAAAAGCTACAATATAAAAAAAATATTTTCACTTTAACTACGCGGATAGATGCCTTAGCAAACTGCCAACAAAGAGGAGAGGTATCCAGTCTGCTCATACTCAGCGGCGAACAGTAATACATATGTTGGCGTTTTGAATGCCAAAAGTTACTTATGAGTTGCGCGCGCACCAGTGGCTGGTATCGGTTGGCTTTCAAAACGCCAACATTTGTTTTTCTGTCTCCCGTAAACTTGTAGTATACTGCGCCCTCACGCTTTGGCATACAGCATACAAAAAGTTCTCTCAGTGTAGAATCAAAGACATCGTCATGAAATTAAAAAATTTCTTATGAGGTTATAATTACCTAAAAAGTTCTAAAAATTTTTTGGTGTAATTACTTTTGAATGTAGAATAACAGGATTTTTATTTTATTTACCTTGAGGAAAATTTTGACCCATTGTTCACAAATTTTGGTTGTATAAATTGTTTATTTTTAAAATCATAGTTTGATCTTATACCTGGCTTTGACTTAAAACAGCTGATCAGAAATATCGAATTAACACAATAAATTATTATGATTACATTGAAAAAAATTTTTTTAATTAGTTATTGTTGAGGTGATGTAATAGGATACATGATTTGTACATATAGTTACTGACATTGCAGTTTCCTGAATTTTTAATCTTTATTCACAAAATCCCTAAAATATCCATATATTAGACTTTTTACTTGTTGCAATAAAAAAATTTAATGTAAAGATTAAGATACTTATAAAACTATTGTATTAAGAATAAAAAATTTGAAGAACTGTACTGTCGGTATTTTACATTTCCTTCAATTTATTTTTAGGTTTTGCAGAAAGTTATATTTTCAACTAATAATGAAATTTCCATGATAAATTTCACACCGGAAAGTTTCAGTTTAACGGATTTAGAAGAAAATACAATTTGTCAACTAACAGGAAAGAAACTACTTACTTAGTTACACGTTCTCCAGCTTTTCCTTCATAAAAAACGTATAGAAAATTTGAGTTTGGTCAAATCTGCTAAATAAACTCATCAACAAGTCGAAAATTTGTAGATCAGAGCTACAGTAAAAATAAAAAGAGATGATCATTGTTATGAGCAATTGAAAATAGTATATTATACACCAAGGGAGGTAAAGTATTGTCGAGTTCATAGCACATATAATTGCCACCTCGAGCCAAAGGCGAGGGTGGCAAATATGTGCTGTGGGATCGCCATTTTACCTCCCGTGGAGTGTATATTATTTTTCGCCATACCCGGGCCCAAACTATGACTTTTGTTTTTCGGTGCCGGGACAAAAGTCGTAGTTTCAGGCCGGGTATGGCAAAAATTATATAACGAATTATTAGACATGAAAAAAATTGATAAACCAATTAAAAAAAGAACAGTTTATCAATGATCTGTTTTATATTTTCAACATTTCTCATTCTCATTTGTTAACATCAATAAAAAAATCAGAAAAAAATATTTTCTTTTCTCAATTAATTAATGATATCAATGAAAGTTTAGCAAATTTAGGATTAACTGAATCACAAAGTAATTAACAGTTGTAATATCTTTGTAAAAAATTTATTCTAATATTATCCATAATGTTCCAACTTCCTCGTATCCATTCTTCCTCTAGGGTTTGTAGGACCTTGAAGAGTGCCTTGAAAGAGAACGGTGGGGAAGCCTAGCCTTGGAGGCTTGGGAGCCTAAGATCTTCTCGCATGGGGCATGCTGGGTTGATGTCTCTCTGCTGCCATCTCATCCTGTTAGGCAAGCTCTGGGGACGGGAGGGGGGCGCTCTGGTGCTGTCAGTCTCAAGGGTTGCAGTGTGTCTCAAAGGGTGCCTCGTAGATACTGGGTTTCCTCTACGAGTATTAGTTAGTGCCTTACCTCCACATGCAAGGCTCTGCAGAGGCGGACCAACCTTTCCTTAGCTATTCGTGGAATTCCAATGGAAATATCATCAAATAATAACCCTACGCAACCTGCTGACGTGGAAGGGAAGAGAATGGCTCAATCTGAGTCAATAACCCAACCGGAAGCATCAACAGTGTCTGCTTCTTTGCATGTGAATCTGGAAAAGGGAACCAAAACTACGTCGGTGAACCTGGAAGGGGAAACCGAAACAACGTCGGTGAACCCGAAAGGGGGAACTACGGAACATACACTAAGGAGATTAAGGGAGAAGCAAAGGAGGGAAAAGCGAGAAGGACGCGTGGCCTCCTTGCCTCGGACGCCCTCTGACTCTAAAGGAGTCAGACCTAAGACATCAAGTGATACTCCACCGGAAGGGTAAAGACCCCCGAAAAAGTACAACTTTAATAATAATGGTACCAATGAGGGTTCTCTGTCGCTTGCGCAGAAAACAAATCCACTCACAGTAGTGGTGCTTTCGGTGGAGTATCCAGAAAAGAGCTCGTCAGTTGATTTGACGAATCTTCGTAAGGAGATTAAGGAGCTCGTAGATCAGATAGAGGACAAGCAACTACCCAGGTTCGAGGACTCCATGCTAAAGAATGGTGCCAGCGAATCAGTTCAGTAGGGAGTGGTTTATGCGGCACATGGATAAGAAGAGTTCGCCAGGTGCTCCCATCCTCAGAGTGGGAGGAGTTAAGCTCTTTCAGCGTCCGATTAGGGACACGATCCGTCTTCCCTCGAAGGTAGAGCCGGAAGTGGCGCTGAAGAGGCTGGGGGAGGCTCAATCCGTCTCTTACAGTGGATGGCTGGAGGCTGTATGCGGTCTCTGAAACCCGGAAGCCAACCAAACAACAACATCAGAGTCAACTAAAGGACCAACAAAAGGCGCAACCGGACCAAGGTTGAACGGCGGAGCAGTCAGAAGGTAAAGCAGACTAGGATGGAATGATCCTCATAATGGGTATTCCCGAATCGTCTCTCAAAAGCCTGAGCCTATCAGACGATAAAGCTTACTACGGTATAAGCAGAGTTGAAGTTAGATACTCTGCTAAGACCGTAGAAGCTCCAAGTAACTCATAGGGGATCTTTCAAAATGGAAGGAACCCTTAAGATTACACATATTAACTTGCACCACAATAAAGGCTCCTCTGCTCTCTTGGCAAGGAGCCAGTCTGTGGTGCACACATATGTATCATTGATACAAGAACCATTGACCATTAATGGTTCAATCGAAGGATTTGGAAAAAGTGGCAAAATTGTCAGAAATCCAATGGCTACTAAATCAAGAGCGTGTATCTGGATAAAGGGTCTAGAAAACACGCCACTTATGGCAGTCATCTCTCGTGATATCATGGTTACAAAGGTAAATTAATCCATGGGGGGTATCTCAAGGGAGGTAGTCCTAGCTTCAGTCTATTTCCCATATGTGGAAGAAATTCCAACCAAAGAAGTTATCAAGCTGGTGGACTGGTGGACTACACTTGAGAACTGGAGGAAATCAAGAGTAGTTTTCATCCCGAAACCAGATGAAGCAGCTACTCCATTGCGAAGGACTTTAAATTAATTTACCTGACGTTTTCATGCTCAAGTCGATAGAAAGACTTATCGACAGATACATCAAGGAAACGGTCTTCATTCAGAACCCGTTATCACCAGAACAACACGCCTACACAAAAGGCAAATCTACGGAAACGGCACTGCTTAAAGCAGTGTCACTAATAGAAGAAGAAATCGAAGCAGGAGGATTTGCTATAGGAGCTCTCCTGGACGTAGAGGGTGCTTTCAATAATACTTCAACAGAGGCTATTTGTAAGGCGGCCAAGAACAAAGGAGTGCCAGCTATGATCACGGACTGGATCCGAAACATGCTGAGTCACCGATTACTGGAAGAAACAAGGGGTGATACCACGGTCAGAGGCAAGGTCGCAAATGGCTGTCCACAGGGAGGTGTGATCTCTCCTTTCGAATGAGACTTGATGGCAGAAGGTGCCTTAACCTGTGTTAAGGAAATCGGATGCTATGTCATAGGATATGCCGATGATATAATGATAATGATGATAGGGCGCTTTTTCGAACCACTGGCAGATATACTACAGGCAGCACTGGACAGATTTTGGAACTGGTGCATAACCAACAAATTGTTTATCAACCCTAGTAAAATAGAGGAGGTGGTCTTCACGAGGAAATAAAAGTGGAGACTACACAGAACCTTGAAGCTAGGAGGTCAAGTGTTAACACCAAAACCCGAGGCCAAATACTTGGGGGTGATACTAGATAGCAAATTGCACTAGAATCCCAAGGTAGAAGAGTGTTGCAGGAAGCTCGCCAATATATTCTGGCTTAGTAGAAGACTTATTGTAAGGAACTGAGGACTTGAACCCACTACCATCCGTTGGATGTTTAGAGCAATCCTAATTCCTGGACTAACTTACGCAGCAGTGACATGGTGGAAACGTACCAGCCAAATCACAACAGCGAAGCTCCTAGGCAGACTAAGAGGGTTAATCCTGAGAGCCATGACTGTGGTGATGAGGTCTACTTCCATAGAAGCCCTGGGCTTCTTAATGGGGGTGGTACCCCTACAGCTATATGTACATGAGGCTGCTACAAGGTCTGCGTGCAGACTGATTGCTCTTGCCCACACAGCATGAAATATTGCAGTGAAACTTTCACTGAAATATTGTCACAAGATTGCAGCAATCTTGTCTTAACATTGCTAAGAGGTTTCATAAAACATTTCAGTGTGATATTGCTGCAAACTTGCTACAAGGTTACAGAAAATAATTCAAGCAATATTGCAAGGAACCTTTCATGAAAGGTTGCAGCGAGGTTTCTGCAAGGTTTCATAAAACATTTCATGAAATATTGCAAGAAATCTTTCATGAAAGGTTGCAGCGAGGTTTCTGCAAGATTTTAGAAACCATTCGTGAAATATTGCAAGAAAACTTTCATGACATGTTTCAGCGAGGTTTCCAGCAAGATTTAGAAAACATTTCATAGAATATTGCAAGAAACCTTCCATGAAAGGTTGCAGCGAGGTTTCTGAAAGATTTTAGGAATATTTCATGAAATATTGCAAGAAAATTTTTATGAAAGGTTGCATAGAGGTTTTCAGCAAAATTTAGAAAACATTTTATGGAATATTGCAAGGAACCTTTCATGAAAGGTTGCAGCAAGGTTTTTGCAAGATTTTAAAAATATTTCATGAAATTTCGCAAGAAATCTTTCATGAAAGATTGCAGCGAGGTTTCTGTAAGATTTTAGAAACATTTCATGAAATATTGCAAGAAAACTTTCACGAAAGGTTGCAGCGAGGTTTTCAGCACGATTTAGAAATTATTTCATGGAATATTGCAAGGAACCTTTCATGAAAGGTTGCAGCGAGGTTTCTGCAAGATTTTAGAAATATTTAATGAAATATTGCAAGAAACCTTTCATGAAAGGTTGCAGCGAGGTTTCTGTAAGATTTTAGAAACATTTCATGAAATATTGCAAGAAAACTTTCACGAAAGGTTGCAGCGAGGTTTCTGCAAGATTTTAGAAAAATTTCATGAAATATTGGACGAAAACTTTCACGACATGTTTCAGCAAGGTTTTCAGCAAAATTTAGAAAACATTTCATGGAATATTGCAAGGAACCTTTCATAGAAGGTTGCAGCAAGTTTTCTGCAAGATTTTAGAAATATTTCATGAAATATTGCAAGAAACCTTTCATGAAAGGTTGCAGCGCGGTTTCTGTAAGACTCTAAAAACATTTCATGAAATATTGCAACAAAACTTTTATTACATGTTTCAGCGGGATTTCCAGCAACATTTAGACAACATTTTGATGGAATATTGCATCGAACTTTCTATAAAAGATTGCAGCGAGCTTTCTGCAAGATTTTAGAAACATTCTATAAAATATTGCAAGAAACCTTTCACGAAAGGTTGCAGCGAGGTTTCTGCAAGATTCTAAAAACATTTCATGAAATATTGCAAGAAACCTTTAACGAAAGGTTTCAGCGAGTTTTCTAGCAAGATTTGGGGAACTTTTCATGGAATATTGCAAGAAACCTTTCATGAATGATTGCAGCGAGGTTCCTGCAAGATTTTAGAAACATTTTAAGAAATATTGCAATAAACCTTCCATGAAAGGTTTCAGTGAGGTTCCTAGCAAGATTTGGGGAACATTTTACGAAATATCGCAAGAGACCTTTGATGAAAGGTTGCAGCAAGGTTCGTGCAAGATTTTAGAAACATTTTACGAAATATTGCAAGATACCTTTTATAAAAGGTTTCAACGAGGTTTCCAGCAAAATTTGATGAATATTTTATAAAATATTACGAGGTATCTTTTGTTAAAAGTTGCAGTAAGATTTCTGCAAGGTTTTTGACAAGATTTCTAAGATATCACAAAAAATATTGCTATGTACATTTCGCCAATGGTTATTACCATATTTTTGGCAATCTTTATAAAATATTCCAGAAAAGCGTTTCACAAAAAGTATCAGCAAAGTTTTATGAATAATTTAAAAATGAAATTACAGCAAACCTTTTGTAAACAGTTTCAGCAATAATTCCGCAAGTTTTTATAAAAGATTCTAAGAGCAGTCCAGATTCGCTGTTCTTGCCTTATATTTGGTTTCCTGTTATTTACTCAAGTATTTATTGCTGTAGTTGTATTGTAAACGGGAAGTTGAGCGCAATAAGTATGCTATTATTATAAATATTTATGCGTAGGGTAAAAAAATCCATCGAATCGTTATTGAAAAAAGTAAAGAACGCATAAATATTAGAAACAAAACCTTTTATTTCAATATTCTCTACTTTTCTCAAAAACGATGCTGAGGAATTTTTTCTTCTTGTGCACAAATATTGATAATAATACTATTGCGCTTAACTAGTAATTTATAGATACAACGATTGATACTTAAGCAAATCAGAAAAACTTTATCACACAAGGAAAGAAAATCCTGCCTACTATTAAATATTACTGCAGCAAGCTTTTGGCAAGATTTGAGAAATATTTTACAAAATATTGCAGGAAACCAGACGGAAAGGTATGAGCATTGTTCACGGCAAAATTTGGGAAAAATTTCATGAAATATTACGAAAAACCTTTTATGAAAGATTGCTGCAAGGTTTCTTGAAATGTTGCTGCGAGGTTTCCATGAAAGGTTGCTGCGAGGTTTTTAGAAATATTTCAACCGGGTTCTAGCGCGGACTTATATATGTTGCTGCAATATCTCATACAAGGTTGCTACGAGGTTTTCTGCAAGGTTACGGCGAAATTTTCTGAAAAATTGCTGTGTGGTTGCTTGAAATGTTTTTGCTATTTTTCCTGCAAGATTCCTGTGAGGTTTCTTGAAATATTTCTGTTACATTTCCTGAAAGATTGCTGCGAGGTTTCCTGCAAGGTTGCGGTGAGGTGTTCTAAAAGATTGCTGCAAGGTTTCTTGAAATGTTTCTGTTACATTTCCTGAAATATTGCTATGAAGTTTTCATGAAAGGTTGCTGCGAGGTTTTCTGGAAGATTGCTGCGAGGTTTTTAGAAATATTTTAACCGGGTTCTAGCGCGGACATATAAATGTTGCTGCAATCTTTCATGAAAGGTTGCTGCGAAGTTTCGAAACTTTCATGAAACCTTGCAGCAACCTTGCAGCAATCTTTCATGCTGTGTGGGTGATATGTGGACAGGTAAAAGTGGACATACTAACCTTTTTTCCCTCAAACAGGATGTATTACTAAAGATGAGGTCTGATCTGATGGTGGCGAGATATCACTTTGACAATAAATTTGAAGTGATTCTCCCAACCAGAGAAGATTGGATAACAGAAGACGGGAACAAAAGAATACTGCAATTAGACGACATCTGATATATGCATGAATCAAAGTGCGCAGTTGGCACTAGAGCAGGCATCTACTGTAAGAAGCTCGGGAGGGGTACTGTGATACCTCTGGGTAACCAGGCTTTAATCTTTTAATCAGAAGTAGTGACCATACTGATTTGTGTTCAGATGGCACTGGATGCGGACAACCAAGACATAGTGAACATTTGTTCAGACAGCAGAGGGGCTCTCATGGTCTAAAAAGCTATAAAACTCAGTCTATTTTGGTAGAACAGTACACCAACTCACTAAATACTTAAGGAGAGAGATGCAGGAAACTCTACCTCTACTGGGTTCCCAGTCACTCGGGAATCAAAGGCAATAGGGTGGCAGACGACAAAATTGTCTGCAAAAACACCACTAATTGGCCCTGAACCTGTTTTGGGAATTCAGATGAGCCAAATTAAAAAAAGAATGTGTCAATGGCTGAAGACAGAACATATGATAACCTGGAGTAACATACCAGGTTGCAGACAAGCTAAAGTTCTGCTGGGTGATGATCTCGATCATACCTGGTTAGCACGGGGGGCTAACCTAAGCAGAGAAGACGTAAACATAGTCGCACAAATAGCGACGGGGCATGAGAAACTAAACTGCCATATATATATATAATATAAAAGCAGTTGGTTCCCCGACATGTAGATGGTGCGGAGTCGCCTCGGAAACGGCTCAGCACATTCTCGGCGAATGTGAAAAACTGATGACAAACAGAATAAAACATACAGGAATGAAGTAATTTGATACTGACAGAATCAAAGCGCTTAAAAAAAATGATCTCTTTGTACAAAGAGATTGCAAAATCATGTTTACCCACAAATGTCTAACCGCACACGCCCTGAACCTATCCTTAAGGATGTGGTGAAGAGTTTTTGCTGGTAGGACTACACAAAGGGGTTGCAAAGGACTTCGGCCTAGGTAACATCAGGTGGCTCTATTCGATAAAATAATCTACCCGAATCTTCTAATAATAATAAAATCCATAACGTTATATCTTATTTTTGTTATCTCTTATTTTTTACGGTTTTATAACTTACTAGGAGAGTATCACATCTCCGGATCACGGATTTCGCTCTAACTTTGAGATAGGTTTTCAGATGTCAAAATATGGAAAAAGCCAGAGTTATAGACCCCAACGCTCAATATTTCTCTAGTTGCAGGCAATTAAAGAAAGTCACTAAAAAAGTTACTAGATTTTTAAACGCTTACAATTCTTTAGCATTAATAGCTAGACGCTTGTAACTGTTTTTAAATGAAAGCTACGTTCAAATCCTTTCGAAAAAGCACCTATAGCATATCAAAATATTATTTTTTCCCAAAGTTACAGCGTTATAAGAATTTGAGCTGAATTTCCTTTTAAAAATATTAATTAATGATAAATGTTAAAATGTAATACAATTTTCATAACGCTGTAACTTTGGGAAAAAATAATATATTGATATGCTATAGGTGCTTTTTCGAAAGGATTTGAACGTAGCTTTCATTTAAAAACAGTTACAAGCGTCTAGCTATTAATGCTAAAGAATTATAAGCGTTTAAAAATCTAGTAACTTTTTTAGTGATTTTCTTTAATTGCCTGCAACTAGAGAAATATTGAGCGTTGGGGTCTATAACTCTGGCTTTTTCCATATTTTGACATCTGAAAACCTATCTCAAAATTAGAGCAAAATCCGTGATCCGGAGATGTGATACTCTCCTAGTTAGTTGTAGACAGAGAATTTTTTTCAAATGAAAATGATAATGATTCAATCAATAAGACAGATTCTTTGGATCTCGATAAATCAGAAGCAAATGCTAATATTTCTAATGAACAGATGACAAACATAGCACCTTTAGAATCGAATTCAGGTAAAGAATGAAACATACTTTGCTTTTTTTAAATTCCGTTAGCGTACAATTAGTTTGAATTCACGTCAACTCACCTAAAAAAAAAATAGAATTCGTCGAAAATTAGTGAAAATGTTCTATTTGAAACCCAAAAAATACAAAAAAAATTTTAGAGGTCCAGGTCAAAGGGGTCAGGATTTAAACGTGATGGAATTTTTCGAATTTTCTAAATTTTTTGCTAAATAAATATTTTAATGAATTTTTTCCTGAAAAACTATCAATTTTTCGTTAAAACTTTATAGAATACTTTTTCTTGGAAATTAGATGTAGAATTCACCTGAATTTTTACAAATTATAATATACTGATTTTTATGCTTACTTGATCGATTTAAACATACTATTTAGTATATCTAAAAATCGAGCAGGTTAAATTGGCTTTTTAAAGTCTTATTTTTTTTGTTTTTTCACGAGGAAAAAATATACGAAGCCTCCAGTTGGGCAGCCTTCTCAAAGTTACTTAATTGTGCAAAAATGTCTGAAAAAATCGTTATTTTGGATCAATGATGAGATTCGTGATTGTTTTTCTGAAAAAGTATTGATTTTTGAGACAAATGTATGAAAATGTTTTTTATTGGAAATTGTATGTAAAATGTATGTAAATTTTTGTAAACCATTATTTGCTAGACATCACAAATTATAAATGAAATTTTGAAATTTTAAAATTTATTTTTTGTTAAATTTTTAGTATATATGGTTCGATTTGTAAAAATATGTTCATATTCTACACATGATTTTCAATAAAAACATTTTTATACGTTTGTCCCAAAAATCAATACTTTTTCAGAAAAACAATCACGAATCTCATCATTGATCCAAAATAACGATTTTTACAGACATTTTTGCACAATTAAGTAACTTTAAGAAGGCTGCCCAACTGGAGGCTTCGCATATTTTTTCCTCCTGAAAAAACAAAAAAAATAAGACTTTAAAAAGCCAATTTAACCTGCTCGATTTTTGAATATATTAAATAATATGTTTAAATCGATCAAATAAGCATAAAAATCAGTATATTATAATTTGCAAAAATTCGGGTGAATTCTACATCTAATTTCCAAGAAAAAGTATTCTATTAAGTTTTAACGAAAAATTGATAGTTTTTCAGGAAAAAATTCATTAAAATATTTATTTAGCAAAAAATTTGGAAAATTCGAAAAATTCCATCACGTTTAAATCCTGACCCCTTTGACCTGGACCTCTAAAATTTTGTTTGTATGTTTTGGGCATCAAATAGAACATTTTCACTGATTTTCGACGAATTCTATTTTTTTGTTAGGTGAGTTGACGTGAAACGTCCCATATACTCCACCTCATGGTCAAAATTTCATTTCAAAAGGTATTTGAGGTAATATTGACCCAATGACACCTGAGGTAGTGGCAACTCTAGATAAATGCCAGATTAGTTATAGAGAAGCAGTCACTTTAGTTAGTACAATCACCAAGGCTTTACCCGGTTGAAAATAAACACATAGTTTTATTACATGATTTTATCATATGGTTTTATTATGTGGTTTTATCATATGGTTTTATTACATGTTTTTTGGTTTCAATTTATCATATCATGAAAGTATATGATAAAATCATATAATCCCGGTCAAAAAAGGTTAGCTATAAAATATAGCTAAAAAAATAGTTAAATATATAGCTGTATCGAGCTGTATTTACAGCTATATCGATGTGTTTTTTAGCTGTTTTTTATAGTTAAAAATGTATTTAATTTTATAGTTAATAATTTCATTATCTATCGAAAATATTAATAGCTACTTTTTCAACTATATTTTATAGCTATTATATAGTTAAAAAAAAAACTTGATTTTTTAGTGTATTTATACCCGGTCAAAAAAGGTAAGCTGTAAAATATAGCTAAAAAAATAGTTATATATATAGCCTCATCGTGCTGTTTTTACAGCTATATCGATGTGTTTTTTAGCTGTTGTTTATAGTTAAAAATGTACTTAATTTTATAGTTAATAATTTCGTTATACCGAAAATATTATTAGCTACTTTTTCAACTATATTTTATAGCTATTATTATAGTTAAAAAATCACTTCAATTTTTAGTATACTAGGTGTTTTTTTAACTATAATAATAGCTATAAAATATAGTTGAAAAAGTAGCTATTAATATTTTCGGTATAACGAAATTATTAACTATAAAATTAAGTACATTTTTAACTATAAAAAACAGCTAAAAAACACACGATATACCTGTAAAACGAGCACGATACAGCTATATATTTAATTATTTTTTTAGCTATATTTTATAGCTAACTTTTTTTGACCGGGATTACAATATATTAATAGCTAGATATTTAACTATACTTTATAGCTGAAAATAAATGATTTTTTAGATATCCTTTATAGTTGAAAATATACCTAAATTTTTAGTTGATAATTTGGTTATTACTCATAGATATTTAGCTGAAAAAACATGAATATCGCTACAATATAAATAAATATAGCTGTATTTTACTTGTATTATTAGCTGTTTTTATAGATGTTTTTTTTTGACCGAGAACAGCTGAAAATATAACTGTAATTTCAATTGTATTTTTAGCTGTTTTTTAGCTATATTTTTAATAATTTTTTTTAGCTAAATATTATTAGAGTAGCTTTCAGGTATACTCGAGTTTATTTATATTGTCCTTCCCTACCTTTGCTGTAAATTGATTAACCTATACATACACTAAATCTAAGTAATAACTCGCAGGGGTCGCTAGAAAACACGCGCGCATTTTTTAGTAACGTTAAGATGGATCGGTCTTATATACAAAGTGTACTCAACTCTCACCACTTACGGGAGTTGGACACAAATTTCAACGCGTCAAATGTTGCTGCGAGGTTTTCATGAAAGGTTGCTGTGAGGTTTTCTGAAAGATTGCTGCGAGGTTTTTAGAAATATTTCAACCGGGTTCTAGCGCGGACATATAAATGTTGCTGCAATCTTTCATGAAAGGTTGCTGCGAGGTTTCGAAACTTTCATGAAACCTTGCAGCAACCTTGCAGCAATCTTTCATGCTGTGTGGGTAAGTGCAATTATGTTACGAAAAAAAACACGTAAACTTGCAGCAGAATCGAAGCAGTCTTCCGTAAGAATCTTGCAGCAGCACTTTACCCCCGAATTACATAAATATGACAAAAGTTAAGTGTAATTTAATGATGAGAATAAACACGCAAATGTACGGCAGAATTGAAGCAGTTTTATGTGAGAATCATGCAGCAGATTTGCGCTAAAATTACATCAGAAGGACAAAAGTTAAATGCAATCTTATCATAAGAATAATCACGCGAGCATGCAGCATACTTGAAGCTATCTCGCATAAGAATCTTGCGACAAAACTTTACTGTAGAATTACGTATGAATGTAGAATCAAAATATTTATCATCTTTTACTAATAGAAATTTATTTAAAATTTTTCTTAGATATTATAAAAAATTTTTATCTACGTTTTTTATATTTGACAATTGGCTGCAATGATCTCCTTTCTTCTCCCCAATGTCTACATGTATATAATTTTATACTATAACATCAGCGCCCACCCCTTTGTGTATATATGTTGATTGTTTTTTGCGTTTCTTCTTTTTTCTCTTAGCCAATATATGCCTATAGGTGTAGGCATTGGTAGTAAGAACACGTAAAGTTTAAAGAAATGCATTAAATGTATCGCAATTATAAATTATTATATTTTCATTAAATTATAAATTATAATTTTTAAATTCAACATTTGCTTTTTTAAAATCTGTCAACAACTCTTATAAACATGTTCTCGTTAGTTGAATATTAATAATATTCACAATGAAATTTTTTTATTAAAATACAACGCATTATCTTTATTCTATAAAGTGACTTCAATTTTTGAACTATTAACTTTGAAATTCTATAAACTCTGCTGCTGCAAGATTCTTACTAAAGACTGCTTCGATTCTGCTACAAGTTTACGTGTTTATTCTCGTCATATTATTGCGCTCAACTTATGTCATTCTTATGTAATTCCGGAGTAAAGTGCTGCTGTAATATTCTTACGGAAGACTGCTTCGATTCTGCTGCAAGTTTGCATGTTTATTCTCGTCATATTATTTCGCTCAACTCATGTCATTCTTATGTAATTCTGGGGTAAAGTGCTGCTGCAAGATTCTCACGGAAGACTGCTTGGATTCTGTTGCAAGTTTGCGTGTTTATTCTTATTTTAGAATCACACGATTCGATTGGCAATCTGTTACAAATCTGACGCACGTTTCAGTCGCAATTAAATTTCAGCAGATATACATTAAAATGTGGAAACAGACCACGCAAGTTCTGCGCAATCGTGCTTGCAACAGATTGTGTTACCAGGGTACTAAAGAGTTAGATAGCTAGCCATAAAAAGTTAAATGAAGAGTCAAACTGAGAATTATTGTCTGCAGTCTGCCTATAAGCAAACTACAGACAATAATTCTCAGTTTGACTCTTCATTTAACTTTTTATGACTAGCCACCTAACTCTTTAGTAATCAGGGGGGCTATTCAAGTAGTGATACACATGTATGTATTACGCGAATTCTATGCGCGTGCAGACTTTTTATTCTGTTGCCAACAACTATCGTCGCGATACATACTTGAATATCCCCTCAGTCCTTAGTTTTCTCAGATCATTTGTAAAATCGTAACCTTACTTTTGTCGCGTGGCGCAAAAATATAGATTAGTATTTATTCCCATTCCTTTAATTATTGTCGAACAAAGTTAGTAATGATTCCAAATTTTTTGAGTAGCTGTTAACTGCTTTTTCTCTCCGTGTGTATAGTTTTATTTTGTCTTCACCATATAGTTTCACTATACGATTTCATCATAGGCTTATATTGTATCATTTTATCATATACTTACATCATATGATAAATTGAAACCAAAAAACATGTAATAAAACCATATGATAAAAACACATAATAAAACCATATGATAAAATCATGTAATAAAACTGTGTGTTTTTTTTCAACCGGGTAGGCATCGATGTTGATGAATTAATCATAAATTGATCATAATTCCACAGATCTTAAACAAAAGTCAGGGAGGCGACAATAAACAAAACAAAAGCATACTTTCAAAGTTTACCAAAGTTTATTAAAGTTTATGGTATTGGATACCATATCTCATTGTGCATTGGGATAGGTAGAATGATCCCTGATAGACTTTTATGCAAACGAATTGATCGACTTCCTGTTGTAGTTACATGTGGAGATATTGAAAAACTTATTCAAGTTCCTGCTTTGGAAGATAGTAGAGTAATAACAATAGCCAAAGCTGTCTATCCAGCTTTAATTGATTGGAGATTCACTAATTCAGTACAAGGTGTTTGTTATGATACGACAGCTGCTAATTTTGGAAAAAAGGCGGGCATTGGCCATTTTTGAACAATTTATGAAGAAAGATCTGCTACAACTAGCATGTGGTCATCACATACTTGAAATCGTATTAGTTGCTGTTTTCTCTTTGAAAATACCTGGTTGCAGTGGACAAAATGTTCCCATATTCAAGAGGTTTCAACAAGAATGGCCTCAAATTCAAGATTCAACTTATAAAAATGGACAAGAAATATTAGAGCCAGCACTGAAAGAACAAATTCCTGAACTTATTCTATTTATTAAAAATTATATGAAGAAGCAGTTACCTAGAGATGGCTATAAGGAGTTTTTTTTTTAATTTAGCTCAGTATTTTTGGGTGTTGCGGATAGTGTAAGGTTGCGTAAACCTGGCGCATGCCATCATGCTAGATGAATGATGAAGGCTATTTATTCTTGGAAAATATATGCCTCAAGGACATATTTTGATTTACGGAAACAAGAAATTGAAAACTTCGGAAAAGTGTGCACATTTGTTGTTTTTGTATACCTCAAAGCATGGTTTCAAGTACCATTACTAATTTATACACCCGATAATGATCTTCGGTTTTTCAAAGAATTGGTTAAATATCAAAATATTTATAATAACATATCTCAAGTTGCTGGTAAAAAGTTTAAAAATCATTTATGGTACTTGTCGCCAGAATTGTGTGTGATGGCTTTTTTCGACGACAATCTTTCGAACAATATCAAAAATAAAATGGTACGAACACTGAAAAACGATTTAACTTAATGCAAGGATGCTGAATATGTCCATGAATTTAAAGATCAAGATAAAAGTGATCTAAGAAAATGTTCAAAAGACTCCTACCATATGACTTAAAAGTAGAAGAATTGTGTCAAAAACAGCTTGACTATTTTATTAATAAATACACTTATTATTTGTCCGAGGGATTCAATTTGAAAATAGGTTTTTTAACTTTCCCTGCCAAAATTTAGACTCATCACAGTTCTTATAAGAACAGCCGAGATATAGTGGTTAAAATCAGTATAGTCAATGACACAGCTGAAAGAACAGTTGAGCTAATTCGAAACTACGTAAACGTATTAATGAACGATTAACCAATGTTTTCAGAAGCTATATTTACTTTAATTGAAGCGTCTCATAATAAAAATGGCTAAGTCCATTTTTTTCGAAAATTGAGTTATTGAGTGATTCATATTTTTTAGCCTATTTTCTACTATATTTAATTATAAAATTTAAAAAAACTTGATTTTTTAATTTTTTTTGTATGTTAAAAAACTGCTGCGAATAAAAAAAGCGCTAAGTCCATTGAACTTGCTTATCAAAAATGTTTGAGTTCAATTTTAATTTTAAAAATAGAGTATATGTGTATTTTTATGAATATACACACGCATATACTTAAATATACACATAATACTCTCACAAATACATGCTCGTAAGCATAAGCAATAATAATAATAATTATTATTATTTTGTTGAAAATTTATAAAATTTTTGTTGTAATAATTATCATGTCAATATTATGTCCATAAATTGTTTAATTAATTTCCTTATATAAAAAAACATTGATGAAAAATAAAAAAAAACAATTTTTTATTAAATGCTAAAGACTTTTTTTTAATTTTATGAATAAATATAGTAGAAAATAGAATAAAAAATATAAATGACTCAATAACTCAATTTTTGAAAAAAATGGACTTACAAGGAGAGCACCCCACCTCCGGGGAATGAATGTAGCTCAAACTTTGAGATATGATTTTTTGATAAAAAAAATGAAACGGGTTTTTTTTTCGTCGAATAGACCTCCTGGACAAGAAATATAGACATTTTCTTAAAAATATGATAAATAAGAGCCTTTATAAAAACTTGAATAACCAAAGAACTAAGACTTTTACAAAAAAATTGCATTAAAAACGCTTTTGTTGTTTAGGAGTTATTTTTAATTAAATATTACCACACATATACTTAATATTTTTAGCATATAAAATATAATCAATTTTTTATGTTACTTCATTAGCATACTTTAATCGCCCGTAACTTTTGAACTACAAAAGCTTTTTAAATGTAACAAAGCTTATATTATAGCATTTAGTTCATGCTTCATTCAATCTTTTATGCAATTATTCATAAGAATCTTAATTCTTTCGTTATTCAAGTTTTTATAAACGCTCTTATTTACCATACTATCGGAAAAATGTCTATATTCGTGTCTAGGGGGCCTATTCGACGAAAAGAAAGAACACGGGTTCATTTTTTTTAAATCATATCCCGAAATTTGAGCTAAATCCGTTTCCCGGAGGTGACGTGCTCTCCTTGTTAGCCATTTTTATTGTGAGACGCTTCGATATTATGTTATATTATTTAAAAATCTATAAATTGCAAATCTAAAATTGTTAAGTCCAGATAACATTATTGAATTAAAAATAACTAAGTCCCGATTTTGCATCAAAATTAGTCAAGTCCTTCAAATTTTTTTTCAAAACTAGCCAAGTCCATAGTCACATCAAAGTTAGCTAACTCCATATTAAAAAATTATTTTTCTCTTAAAAAAATTAATTTAGATTTTTCGAAACATGTGCAAAAATCTTATTTTTTGTCGGTGAATTTAATAGTGAATGAGTTAAAAAGCGATTTAGAATCATTCAGAAGATAGAAATTTTTTCGCATTTTTCTCAAAATGCGTTAGTTATGACTTAGCCACGTATGTTGTGAGACGCTTCAATTCATTGATGAATACAATAAAGGATTTTTTTCGAATAAGTCCAACATAGTAAAAAAAATTAAGACTGATTAACAATTAATAAAAAACATCTATATAATATCTGCAGAATAAAAAGTTTTATGATTGAACAAATTTTGCATAAAAACTTAATTGTTCGAATTTGATAAATATTATCCACGTACTTGATTATGCTAATTATTGGAAATGTTTTAGTTTGGGTAAGGTTTTTTTATATAATAATTATTAAAGTACAATTCAAGACCTTTATTTTCAAGCTTCAAATACCGATATCGTCGGTTCTAATAAGTTAAAAAATATTTAAAAAAAAATGAATTAAAGGTCTTGACCTCTACTTTAACATTCAATAACTATAATATACGTATCGATATGATAGGCCGCTAATAATCAAGAAAATATTTAATTTTTGTCACATTTTTATACTTTCAGTTCCGATTTTTCATTGTAATAAGCAAAACAAAATAATTCTTACATGTGGAGAAAATTTTTAAAGCTTCTTTATAATGTAAAATTCATCATTGAAAAAGTTCTATACCGAAAAAATGTTTAAAATGGCGAAATAAGTGATTATATTGAAAAATAAAAGAAAAGTTAAATAAAAATGGTTTTTCAATTGAACGGGGTGCTAAAAGTCATTTTAAGGGACCAACAAACGTACAGATCTTCGTTTTTTGGGCTAAACTAACGATTTACTGGTTGGGAGAAAGGTCCTCTTGAGTTTTGGAATTAAGGGACACCCTAATATATATATATATATATATATATATATATATATATATATATATATATATATATATTACTATGCTCTGACTCTAACTTATTTTTCAATTATAACGGATGGAGCAAAATGAGACACAAAACTTGTTTATCGTTGTAAAATAATGTCGTTTTACTATATATTATATTTTGGTTCACTAATATATTTTCAGAAGGAAAAAGTAAGATATGTAGAAATGTGCATATAAGGTTCTCTTTATTCAACAATCACTTCATTCAGGTTTATAATATAACTTAGTAAAGTTTTTACACACGCAAGCGTTAATCTTATTTTTTATTCTAAAGTTATATCAGGTTAGTACAATTAATAACTTTTTGTATTTAATCTTAACGTATGAATACAATGCTTACACATCACAACGGTCAGAGAGGAACTGGGTTCCTGTACAATATACCTTATTGTCCACGTGAATTAGAATACAGTCTCGACTCTTCATAAACACTCGGTTCGGCGTCTTATTAAACTCAAGAAATAGTTAATTAGCGCGCTAGATTTGAACTATTTTTTAGACAATAAATTTAAGTCTAATACACTGAAAAAAAAGCCGATTGCACACGCTGTGGAGTCGATTGTTGTGAATGATTCAGACAACATTCGCAGCTATTAATAACGGAAAATCGCAATATAAGAGTGCGTAACAATATCGCAGCCAATCATTCCAACTTTCTGTATAAAAGATTACATTGATCGGAGCAGAGCGCTGCGACTAAGCTGCGTTGTGGCTCGCAACGGCTCTCCGTAGTCTACGGCACAGAAAGCCGAATCCAAGTCCAGCGACTAAACTGCTTTGTCGCTTGCTAAGGCTCTCCGTAGTCTACGGCACAGAAAGCTGAATCCAAACACAGCGATTTATTGTGTGGTCGCTCGCTTTGAATGCCGATCTCAAGCATTGCGACAACGCTTTGAACACACTTGCTTGATTAATAAATAACATTGAAAAAATGATAATTTATACTTCCTTTTATATTTTTTTTTAATGTTCATGTAATTATGTAAATTCATAATTTTGAACTATTTTTAAAAATTTATAATTTATAATATTAATGCTTTAATAACTTTGATTATTTTTTTTTATTTTTAGATTTATCAGGACATATTTAAAGTTAAATAATTGAAAAACTATACTAATAAATCTATTAACAAATCTAAAAATAAAACAAATAAAAAATTGAGAAAGATTTTTTGACAAACAATTTATGTGATTATGGATAATAACATTTATGAAGTTATTACTAAACATTAGATTACCTTAATTATATTGTTCAAAATTTCATACGCAAGTTGTATTCACTTGCCGTAAAAGGGAAAATATTTACAGATGATTATTATGCTATTTTAAATTCTTAATTAATTTAGGTACATAATAAATAATTGATAAATATTTCCAAGGAAAATACTCAAGGCCTGGTAGAACTAAGATTTATTGGTAATATCGTCACTACATATTTACACATGATATCTGATAAAAATGTATTTGTACGTTTTCTTCAAAACAAAGTGCGTTTGAAGAAAGAAAATCTTATGATTGATTAAAAATGACTGTTTTAAATACTTTTCCGCAAATTCAGGTGTTTTTAGAAATTTTCTTCGTTATCGCTGAAATTTATTCGTTCTTTATAAAAAAATATTAAGTCAAGTTATTAAATATCAAATCAACTTAGGCAGTTTTTGTGTATATTCAATAGTGATTTTTCATCTAACAGGTAAGTTAAAAAGTCTAAATATTGTCATTTAAAAAAATTCAATCATATTGTACACGTTATTTTCAACAAAAATAGTTCTATTAAGTTTTTACAATAGTTTGATACTTTTTAATAGAAATCTTATTAAAACATTAATTTAACCAAAAAATTTGAGTAAATAAAAATATTCTATTACTTTGAATTTTTAACCACAAAATTTTTTATTTTTATTTTGGAAACCAAATGGAACATATTCCCATAGACTCATTGATTTTTATTATTTAGCTGTGCAAATTGATGTGAAATTTTTCGTATGTATATATATATATATATATATATATATATATATATATATATATATATATATATATATATATATATATGTTACGACCGGACTAGGTTCGGTCGTTGAGTTCTTAACAAAAATTATTTGTTTTTGCTGGGAACCAGTCTACCGTCCCAGGACTTACCTTGTCCCTTGCTGATGTATTGGTTTTAATAATAACTCGTTGGAATGCTCACAAGTATAATTCTTAAATTGATTTTTCTTGATCTTTATTGATTGTAGAAATTTAAATTAGATCTAATTTTGATCAAAACTTATGTTTCTCAACATTTATTTATCTGTATAATAGTTAACGTAACTTTCACTTGAGCGTAACTGATGGTCACGTTTCCTCAGCGCAACAGAAATCACGTATTCCTGAAGCGTAACCAAAG
Organism: Anastatus disparis; assembly: GCA_017163975.1. Classification (NCBI taxonomy): domain Eukaryota; kingdom Metazoa; phylum Arthropoda; class Insecta; order Hymenoptera; family Eupelmidae; genus Anastatus; species Anastatus disparis. The sequence goes on from JAFFSR010000282.1 coordinate 662,862, forward strand.
TGACGCTTAAGAACGTAACCGAAGTGACACTTTAGAGCGTAACCAAAGTGACGCTTAATAGTGTAACCAAAGTGACACTTAATAGCGTAACCAAAATGACGCTTAGGAACGTAACTAAAGTGACACTTAAGAACGTAACCAGAGTGACGCTCAAGAACGTGACCAACGTGACACTTAAGAACGTAACCAAAGTGACACTTTAGAGCGTAACCAAAGTGACGCTTTAGAGCGTAACCAAAGTGACGCTCGGGAACGTAACCCAAGTGACACTTAAGAACGTAACCAAAGTGACGCTTAAGAACGTAACCAACGTGACACTTCAAAACGTAACCAAATCTTCGAATTTCTGAAATAGATGAAATGAAAATATAACGATAATTACACCCAAAATTCGTATTTAATTGAATGTTATGATCAATGTCTTAATAATAATATTAACAATACTTGTGCATATCCACGAGTTATAAATTTATGAATATTTGTTACGCATATATATATATATATATATATATATATATATATATATATATATAAACATTTAAGTTATAAAAGAAAAAGGATTATATATATTTTCATAAATTAAATGATTTACAAACTTTATTTTAATTAGTTTTTATTTAATTAAAGATTTTGTCTTATATCTTACTGTTAGGTTCTTATTCTAAATAATAGTCTAACAACAATTATCTTTATTTGTTATGAAGAAAAATAGTTATATTATTTTATATCAATTTCTAAGTATTAACTAAGATTATTTATATAATTTTACTATCCTTACTTGCTGATTTACGCTTTAATTTCTATTAGTTTAATTTATAAATTTCGTTGGTATAAATAACTCACAAAATTAGGAGAGAAAGAGAAGAAATTAACTCCAATTCGATAGTCCTGACGTTTCTATACTCAGACTCCTTAAACTACACGGTGAGAAAGTCCGTGGCAAGAATGATTGGTTCCTTCCTCAATTGCTTGAACACAGGTTATATTCTGGTCAGCGGCACAATTGTCTCTCAAGATATTTTATTTATAGAAATTGTGTTGAACGTATTTTCCTTTTTCTTTCAAGGTAAAGTTCCACAGATTTTGATATCACACAAGATTAATTATCTTAATATTATTAATGAATTAGGCTTCTAGGCTAATTATTAATATGGTTTAAATTTCTAAACCTTAAAAATTTATAACTTATTTTTCTAACACTGATTTTAATTACTCAGTGGACCAGCAGAGCCGACTATTGCGGGTGCTGTCTTATTATGACAAAAGGCGACTTGCTAGACCTCCAGGTTGTTTTTATAACCTTGTGTCCGGGCAATTGGAGATGGATCGTCCAATCAAACTTCGACGTGTATTCGAATTCATCAAGAAAATCGTCAAGAAGTTCATTAGCCTGCTTGCTAATGAAATTCCTAATTTATTTCCTTCTCTGTCTCTCCTTCACACTTTCGTACAATTTGAGAGTTTTCGCAATAAAAATGTTGATAAGTGCTGACTCGGTACATCGCATGGAACTGATTTTGAATTAAAGCTTTGAAATAGTTGAAACTTAATTTTTTTATAATTTACTATCGTTGTTTTAAAAATAATTAAAAAAAATGTTTTAATAATTTCTAATTAAATTTAAGGGTAGTTCCATGGGATGTAACACCTTCCCCCTCAGGTCGATTGTCGTCCCGACAATCAGCGTAAGAGTCGCAGAATGGACCGAGTCCGGCAACTGGTTTATAGATAAGGTGTTAGATAATGTAATTGGTTGTAAGATGTTTAATTACCTTGGACACTTTGACTTTTATTGTAACATTAGTTTTGTTATTCTTTGATAAAACTTAATTTTGAATTCATGGGTTGAGCTAATTATATATATTGTTTCTAAGAGAAAGAGAAAAAAAAAAAATTTCTTAATGAATTATAGTAAATGTGGTTACCTAAAAAAAATTTTCTTAAATCTAAAAAAAATGTACTGTATATTGAATAAAATTTGAAGTGCTTAGATTATAAATAATTCGCTTGAACATATATATTAACATTACGCAGGATTTAAGATGATTGTTTACTTAGTTGGAATTAGATTTCTTGAATTAAATTATTTTTATTGAACTTAGCTAAAGTTGTCTTTGTTTTGTTGTTCTTGAAGTAGCCGTGAAATTGTTGTTTCTTCTAGATGTTATAGATTTGACCACCAATGTTTAACTTTATTCGAAGGACTCGATATTGAGCTCAAAATCCCAACAGTCGGGTTTCGATAATGTTGTCAGTAATTCTTTTATTGATGTTCGTACTCTGCGATGTTCTACACGCCAATGAACGGTTGGGTGTTGCATCTCTTTGTAACTATATGTTATTTCGTAATTAGCTGTACAGGTTACTCGTGATATGTATGTTTTTATTTCCTGATTGTAGTTCATATTTAGGTTTTCGATCATCTCGGCTATCTTTTCCTATTTGGTGTTTCTTACTTCCTCTAAGAACCGAGTGTTACATTCTTTGTCGGTACATCCGTATGGAAATATCTGAGTTGCGAGGTCCCAACTTGCTCTTTCGAAGAGATATCTTGTTACGTGTTGGTAACAGCTGTTTATGTTCTGGTAAGCAGGTAAATCTTCCATCCTCCTTATATCTTCGTAGGTTTGCCTTAATTGATTTTTGTATTTTCTGAAGGTTTCGTTTATGTAGCGTACGATGTTGATGATAGAAAATAGAGTTAAGCTTTTTGGGTCCATTTTCCTTTCTTCTTCTCTTTTCTTTTTTTTTTTTTTTTTATACAACACTAATGCACAACACAAACTAGTATGAAAATTTTGATTTAGAGTGAAGTTTAGCAGTAAATATTATTGAGATAATCAATAGAAAAGGGAATTGTTAATTATTAGTTATTATTGGTAATAGATTATGTCGTAAGAAAATTAGCCGGTATAAGAAGAATTATTGTTATCGTGGTTAAGTTTGCGTTTGCACTGAAGTGTCTGGTCGTAGTATAGTCATGATTTTTTTTTTAAATTTGTTAGTTAAGCGGTTTTGTAGTTATAAGGTGAGGAATTCGCTGATAGAGCAGCTATGGTTGTTAGTGTGTATCTTAAGTGAAATTTAAAACGGAGAGAAAAGGGGCAAGGAGCTGTTTCAAACCAAGTGAATTTTTTTTTTTTTTGTTTGTAAGCAGCAGTAACAATCTGTTGTCCAGAGTGAATTGTGCTGCTGGAATAAGAAAGTTATTAAAAGAAAAAGGATCATGGTTTATGTACAGGTAGGATTGTAATACCTCCCTCTTTTTTTTTGTTTTTATTTGGGATTAAGGGATGGTAGGTTATATATAAAAAAAATTTTTCTTCTAGTTTTATTGGTGGCGTGATCTAAGGTTGTTGAGGCGCTACCTGAGGTGCAGGAACGAGGCTCTGCAGGAGTCTCTTTTCTTGCCCCTGGACTATCAGGACTTCGTTCCGCCACCTCCATACTATTGTTTGAGATATGTGGATGTAAGTTCTTTTCCGTTTTTTTTTTTATGATACTAGTCGTAGGAAAAAGGGAAAAGGAAGGAGAGAAAAAAAAAATAATAAAATTTGTTTGTTTCAGTTTGATTCTTGGGCCATTACTCGTGTTTTTAGAAGAATGGATCGGTGGGCGAGTGATGTTTTTTATCTTGGTGATGATGACTTTAATTTGGATTGTATGTTTTTTTATGAGGTGCTTGAATTAGTGGTTAGTGGAATGTTATTAAGGATTGAAATTACGCGAGATGTGATGATTATTTATGCGGGGTTTGTGAGGTTGTATGTTTTAGCATTGTAAGTTAGTATGTATATATTTATAAATAAAAATAGAGATAAAAAATTTAATAAGAAGTCTCTCTTTATTATCTTACATACCGGAAACATTAAAAATTAAAGTAATTAATAATAAATGGAGGAAGAGAGAAGGAAGAAAAAATTGAAATTTAGGAGGGGCAGCCGTAGGAATTGGCCGATAGAAGCTGTGTTTCCAGGAGGAGTGACATAAGCAAAACTTAATAGTTTATTAATAATAGTTAATAAAAATTTAAGAAGGAAATTTGTGAGGTAAGGTTTTATATATACACATATATATATATATATATATATATATATATATATATATATATATATATATATATATGGGTCCGTCTCTGCAATCCCTTCGTTTTCCTCGTACTGTTTGTGCAATGATTTTTAAGAATAATTTTATTGATATATCGCTTGAACACCATGATTATAAATTTCTTTATATATTAATTTACTGCTTGCAGTGTTCCTTTTATTAATTTAAACGATCACGAAATGTGCGAGAGAACAATGTTGTAATTTTAGATGAGTTACGCGGCATTTTATTTTTAAAGTTTTTAATTAAAAACATATTTATAAAAGTAGCACTTATGGCTAAAATTTTATTTGGTGTTTTCTTATGTATATAATTATATTCAAAGGGATTTTTGAATTATATTGCCTGTTCAAAAAACAGGGTTTAAAAAACGTGAAAAAAGATTTTTGGTATTTTTGGCTTCTGGCGAGCTTTCATTGTTAAATATTGAGGAAAAAAAAAATTTTCCTTTTTCAATGTAATATTTAAAGTAGAATGTGGTTTTATAGTTTAACTCATAGGTTGCTATAATATCGTTATTTACTATGTATTGTCTTGTAGGTTGCTATAAATGAAAAGTTCCAGAGACAACCCATACATACATATACACACATTGCATATTTAGTACAATACACATATATATGCGTAGTATAACAATACACGACACAAACAATGTGTATGCAGCTTGCGATATGTGTACGTGTTACGTCATAACGTCGTCATCGGCGACTTGATTCAAGCGTCGTACGTCGTCTTATCTGCAGTAGAATAGGCCTCTAGTGTTACTACGCGCGGGCGTAGTAGTGGCGTGTGGGGAAAAAATTATGTTCGTTGCCCGATGTAACTTTTATGTGACACACGTTGTTGCGGTTATAATGAGATACCTGCTGAGAAAACGCATATAGCTCTTAAGTAATTGCATATTTGGTTTTAGTTTTAGGCTTTTCTAATGTTTATTAATAATTTATCATTTCCCCTGGTCTTTTTTTTTTATATTTGTTAGTAACTTGGTAATCTTAGAATTTTATGGAACTGCGCGATGTTATTTTTAAACATTCATAGCATCATCCCTTGGTATTTTTGGGACCAAATTATTATTGAAAATTTAATAGGCTGAACCTTGAAAATTGACGGTTTTATATGATATCATATTTGAAATATACTTGAAATCATTACATTTTTAATTATATTTCTTTGGAAAAATTTAACTTATCCTGAAAATTTGTATATAAAAAAAAATTTTTTTACATCCTCGCATACTTCTTTTTTTTTGTAAGGTTTACGATTATTAATTATTATTTATAATATTTATTTATGTATTATATTTATATAAAAAAAAATGATTATAGATATATTTTACATAGAATTTTTAAATATTGATTATTAGAATTCCAAAAAAAAAATGGAGTAAAATGCAAGTTAAATTGGAAATCGTGTGTTTATTGTTTTGAATTTGGAAGAAAAAAAAAATTTTTTTTTTTCTTTTTAAATTTCGTTATTATATTTGAATTTCAGTCTGAAAAAGGTTCGACGTAAGTTGCTGTAACTATACTAACTAGGAGAGTATCACATCTCCGGATCACGGATTTTGCTCAAACTTTGAGATAGGTTTTCAGATGTCAAAATATGGAAAAAGCCAGAGTTATAGACCCCAACGCTCAATATTTCCCTAGTTGCAGGCAATTAAAGAAAGTCACTAAAAAAGTTACTAGATTTTTAAACGCTTACAATTCTTTAGCATTAATAGCTAGACGCTTGTAACTGTTTTTAAATGAAAGCTACGTTCAAATCCTTTCGAAAAAGCACCTATAGCATATCAAAATATTATTTTTTCCCAAAGTTACAGCGTTATAAGAATTTGAGCTGAATTTCCTTTTAAAAATATTAATTAATGATAAATGTTAAAATGTAGTACAATTTTCATAACGCTGTAACTTTGGGAAAATATAACATTTTGACATGCTATAACTACTATTCCGAAAGGATTTGAACGTAGCTTTCATTTAAAAACAGTTACAAGCGTCTAGCTATTAATGCTAAAGAATTATAAGCGTTTGAAAATCTAGTAACTTTTTTAGTGATTTTCTTTAATTGCCTGCAACTAGAGAAATATTGAGCGTTGGGGTCTATAACTCTGGCTTTTTCTATATTTTGACATCTGAAAACCTATCTCAAAGCTAGAGCAAAATCCGTGATCCGGAGATCTGATACTCTCCTAGTAAGTTACGGTATGCTAATATCCTTGCGCGCGAGCGTAGGTAATGCGCGTGGGAGAAAAAATTATGTTCGTTGTCCGACGTAGTTTCTAAGTGGCGCACGTTATGACGCTGTCTGTCAAGTGATGCACTCATTATGTTGACGTTCGTTATTGAAATTAATTAATAGTGTGGTGGTATGCATAATTGCGAGCACTTGTTGATTATTGTGGTATATAGAAAATTTTCGTGGTTCGTTTGGTAGAGACTAAAATAGTTGTGAATAGATATTTTGAAGAGAGAGGAAAAAGGACAGTTGGTTATATTTAGTGTTTGTAATAGTGTTTATAGTGATTTTAATTAATAAAACTATATTGAATTGGGATTCTGGGATATTTCTGTGGCGTTATAGTTTGCTTTTTATTACAAGTCTGCAGAGGTGAGTAATATAGTGTTATTATTAATATTCTTTGAGTTGGTTGAACGTATACATAATCATACATTCCTATATACATATATACATACATGCATTCATACACATACATATATACATACATATATATATATATATATATATATATATATATATATATATATATATATATACATACATGCAATCATTCTCCCAATTGAATATTCGATTAATTTATTTTAAGTTTAGTTTCTATCTTAATTATTCGTTCTTTAATTAATATGGTGTTTGTGATTGGTTTGTTTATATCCGAATTTTGGTTTAGATAACGCTTTTTGGCTGAGTTCGCGGCGCGTATAGCTGTGTTGTAACCGAATACCGTCACTTGTATATAACCGTTAAATAAATGTTCTACGCTGTGTTACGCGCGCTTGTGCCAAATTACGTTGTCCGCGCGCCCTAGCATTGTCATATATAGCCGACTGTCGTATGTGGCCGGTGTCACTGACTGTTTGTATTGTTATATGTTCGAGCGTTAAGTTACGTCATGAGCATCTTTCGATGAGGTTTGAAGAACATTGAAATCAATTTATTGTTACGGATTTTATAGTAAGGGTTACTAATTTAGCGAGGTTTTAGTCAAACGACAAAAATTAGAAAGAATTTTGATAACGTCAATTACTCAATTTCGGGTAGCAATCCAATTGCTGTTAAATTTGTTACAATTATATAACATAAATAATAACACAGGCCCACAAAATGAAAAAAAATGTCTGAACTTTTGACCGGACATACATATTCCCATGTATTTTTCGACGCTGAATCCGAATCTGTAATAAAAATATAGGGTTTTCCTACCTTTTCTCAGAGTTTTATTGAAAAAACCTTATTTTTTACGGTTTTTTTGCGGTTTTTCGAGTCTAGAAAAAACAAATCATGAGATACGGTTAATTGGACTTCAAAATCGAATTCTACGGGAAAAAATACACGGGAAACCATACCTTCAAATTTTTTTAACGCGATTCTAGTCCTCTGTATGGGGCTGAAAAGATGAGGAAATCGGTAAAAGTCGAAATTTTGCCTAAAATGGATTTAAACAATATTAAAATTTAATCATGCGTCTTTTGAAGAGTCGATAAACATTGGAAATACTATCCTGGGGGTTTTTCAGATTGCTGATCATGAATTTGAAGTCAGATTGTGTAAAAACTACTTCTAGAGGGCGGTGACAAGAACTGTATATGGTAAATTTATCGATTTTTTAAAAATTTTACGTCTGAAATACTAATTTTAGAGTCTTTCACAGCATTGACTGTAAATTCAAGATATTAACTTAGCCTATTGTGTACGTTAAACTTAACATTTTGTCTATGTTTGTCTCTCTCTCTCTCTCTCTCTCTCTCTCTCTCTCTCTTCCGATGTTTTTTTTAAATTGGCTTACGCTTACGTACACGTTTCTCTTCGAATGACCGATGTAGTGGATTTCTGACACGTTTTTGCCCTTTTTTCGCAGCTGTTCCTCTTTTTATCATCCAGCAGTAATCTGCTAACATGTTGATACCCCAGTTTCCTTGAAATCTACGTTCAAACTCCTTTAAATCTTGGTGAAATCGTTCACCATGCTCTTCACTAAAGTCTCCGTTATTTTCAGGAAACTGATCAACGTGTGAATCAAGAAAATGAAGTTTTAAGTTCATTAGACAACCCAATTTTTCAAAATTACGTACCATTCTTTTCACAATAGCTTTATAATTCGTGTCTTTGGCATTACCCAAAAATTTCGTCGATACCTCTTTAAAACTTAACCATGCTGCCTTTTCAACATCAGTCATGCTTTGTTCAAAGTTTTCGTCTCTAAATAAAGTTCGGATTTCAGGACCATCAAAAATACCTTCATTTAATTTAGCATCAGATTTATGGGGAAATACTTTGCTTATATATTGGAAGCATTGACCGTCCTTGTCCAAAGCTTTAACTAATTGCTTTATCAATCCAAGCTTTATATGCAGAGGCGGTATCAAAATTTTCGAAGGATTAACGAGTGGATCTTTTATAACATTCTGTTTTCCAGGTTCAAACGATTCTCTTGATGGCCAAATTTTCTTTTCATAGTGTTTATTTATATGTGGCGATTTAAAGATTTTATCTATGATACTTGGACAACAATCTGGATTTACGAAGTACCCATGTTATTTATGCATGTTTGATAGCAGAGATAGAGAAAACCACTAAAAAAAGAAAATTTGGCCATCAAGAGAATCGTTTGAACCTGGAAAACAGAATGTTATAAAAGATCCACTCGTTAATCCTTCGAAAATTTTGATACCGCCTCTGCATATAAAGCTTGGATTGATAAAGCAATTAGTTAAAGCTTTGGACAAGGACGGTCAATGCTTCCAATATATAAGCAAAGTATTTCCCCATAAATCTGATGCTAAATTAAATGAAGGTATTTTTGATGGTCCTGAAATCCGAACTTTATTTAGAGACGAAAACTTTGAACAAAGCATGACTGATGTTGAAAAGGCAGCATGGTTAAGTTTTAAAGAGGTATCGACGAAATTTTTGGGTAATGCCAAAGACACGAATTATAAAGCTATTGTGAAAAGAATGGTACGTAATTTTGAAAAATTGGGTTGTCTAATGAACTTAAAACTTCATTTTCTTGATTCACACGTTGATCAGTTTCCTGAAAATAACGGAGACTTTAGTGAAGAGCATGGTGAACGATTTCACCAAGATTTAAAGGAGTTTGAACGTAGATTTCAAGGAAACTGGGGTATCAACATGTTAGCAGATTACTGCTGGATGATAAAAAGAGAAACAGCTGCGAAAAAGGGCAAAAACGTGTCAGAAATCCACTACATCGGTCATTCGAAGAGAAACGTGTACGTAAGCGTAAGCCAATTTAAAAAAACATCGGAAGAGAGAGAGAGAGAGAGAGAGACAAACATAGACAAAATGTTAAGTTTAACGTACACAATAGGCTAAGTTAATATCTTGAATTTACAGTCAATGCTGTGAAAGACTCTAAAATTAGTATTTCAGACGTAAAATTTTTAAAAAATCGATAAATTTACCATATACAGTTCTTGTCACCGCCCTCTAGAAGTAGTTTTTACACAATCTGACTTCAAATTCATGATCAGCAATCTGAAAAACCCCAGGATAGTATTTCCAATGTTTATCGACTCTTCAAAAGACGCATGATTAAATTTTAATATTGTTTAAATCCATTTTAGGCAAAATTTCGACTTTTACCGATTTCCTCATCTTTTCAGCCCCATACAGAGGACTAGAATCGCGTTAAAAAAATTTGAAGGTATGGTTTCCCGTGTATTTTTTCCCGTAGAATTCGATTTTGAAGTCCAATTAACCGTATCTCATGATTTGTTTTTTCTAGACTCGAAAAACCGCAAAAAAACCGTAAAAAATAAGGTTTTTTCAATAAAACTCTGAGAAAAGGTAGGAAAACCCTATATTTTTATTACAGATTCGGATTCAGCGTCGAAAAATACATGGGAATATGTATGTCCGGTCAAAAGTTCAGACATTTTTTTTCATTTTGTGGGCCTGTGTAATTATGTGCAAAATATTCACTGAAGAGAAATCTATTTGACTCAAATAGATGCTTTTGATTTCCTTTCACTTAATTAAAACGACAATCGTCATGTCAACAAAATCATTTATATATAAAAAAAAATTGTTGAAAGAGGAAGAGTTATTTTGTTAGAAATGTTAATAAATTTGTTTTAAGATATTTTGGGATAATTCGAATTGAATTTTTCTGCAATAAAATTAAAATCCTTTGGAAAAAAAATGGTATAGTTACTATAATTAAGAAAATATAATTTAGAATTTTTCTTATTTTTATTTGTATTTAAAAATAGGAACGATATACATATAGTTAAGGATTGATTTGAACTGTTACCGGAAATTAAAAATTGATGAATGCTAATAAATATATTTGTCTTAATATTTATAACATCTAATTCATGTTTTTCCTGAAAATTTTGCATTAAAATGTGAAGATAGTCAGTAATTATGAGTGTAGGTGTAGTGTCCGTTTTATGTTTCCTTAAAATGTGAAATTTTTAAATGATAATAGGTTGTAAAAAAAAATCGTTTTTATAAGCCACATTATATTGTGTTAAGGACAGATGTTTTTAATCATGGGTAATTTTACATGACTATGTCCCGAGATCGATCTTGGAATTCTTTTAAGATATATCTTGAAAATTAAATACATTAGATTGATATTAAAAGTTATGTGTGTAAAAAAAAAATTTTATATATTTGTAAAATACTTTTTGACTTTATAATGTTTTACGTTGGAAGATTTATGAAATGACAAAAAAAAAAAATTGAAAGAAATATTACAGCAATTAAAATCGAAAATGTTGAGTTTGCATCTTTCTTTATAAGTTTATTCGTTTAATAGGTTAATAGGTTTATGGCAGTTCTAATCCGTTTTTATTAAATTCGTATATGACAAGATGTATTTGTTTTTTTTTTCTATATGTTACACGTGACCTTAAACTATTTGAAATTGGGTACTTGACTTTATTGGTTACATTAATTCGAGTAAATAAATCAGTGGTTAATGTGTGTACAAGCATTCACGCGTAACTTCGCTTGGTGGTTATCTTAGGGACTTGATGATGTTATTAAGTTAAGATTATTTATGTTGTTAGAATAAAAAGGATAACTTAAATTTTTTCTTTTTTTTTTTTTAGGTTGTTCTTCATTATGTCTGCCAACGATCAAAATCGGGAGGTTGTGAACAGTCTGCTTGATGTCATAAAGGTGTATGCCAATCAACCTAGTGTCTCTGCTAGTGATCAAAATCGGACGGTTGTAAACGGACTCCTTGATGCCCTAAGGTTTTATGCTAATCAACCTAGTGTCTCTAGGGTTGAGGAGGCAGTTCGGCCTGAGATGATAAGTGTGGGAGTGCAAGTGGAGTTGACGAGTAAGGGTGTAGGTGGACAGACGGAAAACATTGGGGTGCAGTGCGGCGTGGGTTTCCGAGAATTAGTGAGTCATGGCGTTCAGTGTGAAGGTGTTTCTGGGGTGAAGGTATTATACCTTAGAGGTGTGGACGGTGAAAACGCTATGAGTGACTGCTCAGAGGCTAGTTATAGTGCTGAGACTCATGGGGATAGTGAAATTGATGAGGCTACTAGGGTGCAGGACGACCGTAGATTTTATCGACCTATGGTTTCGCCAGTGTCACCACATAATCCGACAGGGGCCGCATATATGCAGATGTCGGTTCAGGACTCGATGGGAGTGTTGGAGAACATTGTGAATGCCAGTGGTAGTACCGGGGCGGGCAAAAACCAAGAAGGTCCGGCTAAGACTGATGCGAGTCTTCCGTCAGGAGATCCAACGGGTTCGGTGTCGGGTAATAAGGTTCAGCCCAAGGGAAAGGGGAAAAGGAATATAAAGTGTCCGATAATTGAGACGGAAGAGGAGAAGCTGAAAAGAAGAGAAGGTGCTAAAATTAGGATGCGCAGGCACCGTGAGAAGAAGCGTTCGACGAAATCAGAAGTGGATCCACTTAAGTTGGACGATGGGGAGATTCCTAGCGTTCCCAACGTAGGTGTTTGTTCCGAATGCCTGAAGACAATCGTATATTCGGACCCTTCGGTGCGATGCACATGTGGGGTGTTCTCTCATTTAGATTGTGTGACGACTTCTCCTCATCGTTGTAGGGTATGTCATCGAAAAGAAAGTTGATCGGGTAAGATGGTGATTTATTAAGAATTTCCTTTAATGTAATTTTTGGTTGCATGCATTTCATGAATGATAATAAAATTTTAAAACGACTTTAACTCGCGTATTCAGACTTTCCGCCTGACCGTTATTTCTGGTTATAATTTATATTAGATTAAAGGTGTCGTCCACTTTTGCTGTAGTTTAGTATAGTGTGTTAATTTATTATTTAAGCGTCGCGCGTTTGTTTAAACATTCAATTAGAATAATACTTAATTTTTTTTGGTTTCTTTACCTTCTTGTTATTTTCTTGTTACAGGAAAAGGTCGCCGACGGAAAACCGACCGACCCGGCCAAAAGTCTGCGAGTTGATTGCTTTTGTAAGTTACATTTAAGGTTAGGTTATTTTATTTGCATTATATAGGTTACTAGGGTTAAGCTTTGATTAATACGTTACTATTGTTTCATACACTGAGAGAAATCCTATAGTAAATACAACTATAGATTGTATCAAAAACCACCATATTGTACCCGCAATTTGACATTGAAATTTTTTAATTCATTTAATTTAAGATTTAATATTAATTTAAATTATATCATTACGATTATATGTTACTTATAAAATTTCGAGTCGTCTACATATGTTACACAACTATATTTCCAATTTGGTAGAAAATTTTGAGGTTGGAAATGAATTTACAGATCGTCGACTCGACATTACTATTCGAAATAGTAAAATCTATTATATACATAATAAAATTTATTATATGCGTTGTAAAGTTTATTATTTTTATAACATTAATTCCAACATAAGATATCAAATATTTTTTTTTTCTTTTCATAACAAATTTTACTGTAGCAACTACTAAAGTTATGGTCTATTTTTCTCAGTGTGTTTGTAATTGTTGTTGTAAGATAGCAATGAGTGTAATAGAGCTAAGGTACTCCCTAACATAAATAGACGTGTGTTACCTGGTTACTATCTTCCATATGCCACTATTTAATTTCTCTGACTCCTACCGATCTTATCCTGGTAACTTGCTGAAGCGTCTGACAACAGGAGTTACACGTATTTTCCCTTTCCGAAAGAATTAAAATAAAAAAAAACGTTGCAGTATGTTACTTTATTATATTTGTTTTATTAGTATTTTGCTTGCTATTCATGATTATTTAAATTTTTGGTTTATTAATATGAATGAATGGCAATGATTTATAATTTATAATTTTCGATGAAATTTTTATAAAAACTCGAACGGAAAGGATTATTATACTGGTGAACCTTGTTGATTGGGTGTCGAGGTACCTCCAAATTTAGTCCTTCCTTAATTTATTGTACACAATAAAAAAAAAGGGAGTGGCAATCGTGGGACTGGCCGACAGAAGCTATGCTTCCACTATTTATATATAAACTAGGAAGTGTGACATTTGAAAAACTATAATTATTTTTTTTTTTTAATAAAAACTTGTTGCTTTTAATTCGATGTATTACGTATTTAAAAAAAATATTAATAATATTACAAATTGATAAATTTGTTAATCAAATTCTTTTATTTATTAAATTTTTTTATTATTAATTAATACCAATTAATAGGTAATATAAATTAAAAAAAAAACATATTTAGGTATACGTAATTATGATTATAAACAAAGTAACCAAAGAAATACAGACATATATTATATGTAGCGTGAGTGCAAGTGAGAGGGTATAAGGAAACCTCGTTAACATGAAAGAGAAGGAGTACCCGCTTTGTGTTTTCTTTTAACGTTCTATGGATACTTTCCTCAAAATTTTACTATATATATACACACACATACAGTACAAGCATCAATGGCAGTACATTTAACACACATCTACTTTAGGTAACGTATATACACGCATATTCATAAGCGGAATGGGAGAGAGGGAGAGAAAGAAAGAGAAAAGAATATAAGTGGGTTTATGTTGATAGCAGTAATGACACTCTGTGCCGTATTCATACATTCACGTGGGGTGACATTCGTGATCTGTTGATTTTTATACGTTTTAGGCCCTTGCCGTAACCGCGCATAAGAAGCATAGCTTAAAAAAAAAATTTTTTTTTTTTTTTTAATAATAACGTGATGATTCAGTTTAGGCGTATGTTATACTTTGTGGGGGTAACTCCGCGTCCAGGGAGCAGATTGACAGTGATCTTTCGAAGTTTCTATTAGAATGGGTTTGTCTTTCATGGTTACTATTTTCAGGATTGGGTAGTGTAGATATTACAAGGGTACTATGATTAGTGGGGACTTGTTGTAAGGGTTGAACCGTGAGGTAGGTAGTATCTGATATTGTTTCTGCTTTTTTCTTATTATATTCTTGCAGGTATATAGGATTTGGTTTTTCACAACGTTGGGTTTTTTTGAGCAATTTGAGGTTTGACATTTCCAAACCGAAAAAATTGTGATTGTCACTATTATCAGATTAGTGGTAAAGCCAGCTGCAACAATCGTGTAACTGCGGTTGCACTCGTGGTGGTTATTAGCTATTTCTCGGAATTTTGACTCTATCTCTTGCAAAGAGATAATATTATTGTTTTGTGTCCATTTTTTTAATTGTGCTGTGGTTTCGGTTTTTAGGGTTCCTGGTAGGGTGAAAAAGGTTGGAGGTTGTTGGAGAGATAATAGTGGGGGTAGGTCGTATGTTATATTAGGGTTGTACATGTAAGTGTCATTTACGTTTATAGTATTTACTCCATAGATAGTTATGTCTTGGTTATGGGCGGTGCATTGGCCGTGTAATGTGAGTAGTCCTGTTTCTTGTAACTGTACGTTTGTACCTGAGTTTCCTTGACATGTGATATGTAAGGGCATCGGTTTCAAAGTTGAGTAAAGCCATTCGTCTGTTGAGTCTAACTTTTTCCAGTAGGGTTTAGGGTCAGTTGTGATTAGTAGATTACAAGTTTTTAGAGATTGCATGGTCGGTTGTGAATATAGTGAATATTCGCAAGTATGCGGGCTTGAGGGAGAGAGTATTGGATATTTTGGTGGGCAAAAATAGGTCTCTTTATTCCTCAAACAATCTTTTACGTAACTGGCGTCGGTGAGAAAATATTTTTGTGAATCGGGAGTAACTACTAGGTTACCGTATTCTGGTTTTATACTTGCGTAACCTGTAAGGTTATTATAAATTTCTTTGGGTATTGGTAAGGTGTGGATTTTATAATTTAGAAATTTTGTGTGATCTGTGAGGGGAAAATCTATTATCATGTTCAATCTTCCTTGAATTAGAAAGATGTTCGTTTGAGAAAGTGCCAATAATTTTTCCAGCGTTATTTTGGAATGATCGAGCAGAAGGGTATGGTCGTTATTTTGTTTATTTATTACCGTGAGTAAGGTTTGAAATTGATTTTGACTCAAAATTAAGGGGTGTAGATGTCCATGTGTGGTGCTTTCGATAGTGTTAAGTAAGGTTTTAAGAGAGTCTAAATGGGAATCTAACGATTGTGCGAATTGTGCTGACCAAATTATCATGGACTGAATTTCGAGGCTTTTATTTTCTACTGACTGTACCCTAGAGGCAGTGTTGAGTATATTTAACACGCCATTATGCAATTTGTTAAGTTCTTCTTTGTAGTTGTTAAGGGTTTGATGAATGTGATTTAGGTCCGAACTAATTATATGCGTTTGATTTGCTGCTAGTTTAGAAAGTGACTCTTGACTCTGGTATAGAGTATTTATTTGTTGATTGATTTGTTCTCTGTCTTCCGCGTCCATGGTACCAAACAGTTTTTTGCTTGCCCATCTTATGAATTCTATAGGAGCTCCTCTCTTTGCTAGCGTGGGAGATAAGTTATTTCCTATGGTGGTCGGGGTGGTGGGAACAAGGATGTTAGTAAGTTCGTCGAATCGTGATTGAAGATCGTCAAGTTTCTTTTGGTAGTAGGTAATGGGAATATATTCGTCACATTTGTTTTCGAATACCTTTAAGCAGTCGTTGTAAGTTTTCTGTAGTTGGGTCCTTTTCCAAGGGATTGGATCCCTTAAGTTTTGCAAGTCCAAAATTATGGTTATTCGGCAGTGGCTGCGTATGAGTTTTATTTCGCCTTGAGCCTCATAGAAGATTCCTGGATTTTTCTGTAAGGGTGTGATGCGATAGATTGGTTCTCTAGAATTCGCTACTGACGTGATTGTGGTCCATACTATAAAGATGTCGATTAAGTAGCTTATAGCCATTTTATTCGTTATCTTGAGCTTGTTTTATTTCCTGCAACATATAAAAATTCCAAACGTAATTAATGTAATTTTACAATATTTTTTTTTTTTTTTTTGTAATTATCCGTAAGCCCTTTTGACTTTATCCATGTGTTTGATTAATCGTTTTCCATTAGTGGATTCGATGAGGACATTATTGGATTTATAGATTTCTCTCACTATGAATCTTCCATTATAAAATCTGTCTAATTTCCCTTTTCGAGGTTTTCTTAGAACAAATACTTCCATTCCTATTTCTAGGTTTTGGGGTCGTGCCTTTTTATCATACTGTTGTTTACTTTTATATTTTGATTGTATGAGATCATCTCTAGCTGTTTCTCTTAAGTCTCTTAAACATCCAATAAGTTCACATAGGTAATCATTGTAGGTTTCTATGTTGAATTCATCGAGTATTATATTTGGAGTTCGTGCGATTCTTCCAAATATCAGCTCAAATGGAGTGCAACCGATGGATGAATGGACTGAGGTGTTGTATTCGAACATGGCAAAAGGGATTATTTTATCCCAATCTTGTTTGCCTGATCCTCGGGTACGTAGATAGTCGGCGAGCATAGCATGACTACGTTCTAGTGAGCCATTGGAAGCAGGATGGAAACTTGTGGTATTTTTAAGTTCGATCTCAAAGATCTTTGACAATTCTTGTAGTAATTGGCTCTTGAAACTCCTATGGTTATCCGACAATATTATTCTTGGTACGCCGAATTGGGCGATGAAATGTCTAGCCAAGATATCAGCTATAGTTATAGCAGTCAAATTCGGTATAGGAATGGCTATGCAGTATTTTGTAAAACCGCATTGAATGGTTAATATGTGTTTGTTACCAGAAGTAGTAATAGGTAATGGTCCTACTGTGTCTATGGCTATCTTATAAAAAGGTTCAGAGGGTGTATCTGTTATGATCATCGGCTCTCTAGTTCGGATTCAAGTTAACTTTTGTTCTTGACAAACGTCACATTTCCTCACAAATTCTTCTATTTCTTTTTTCATTCCTTTCCAATAATAACGTTCTCTTATTCTTCGGTAAGTTTTTCCCATGCCTCTGTGACCGCCAAATAAACTGGTATGACTTTTAATTAAGATATTTTCTTTTGCTTCTGCTGGTGGCACTTTACAAATGCCCATACATACTTTCATTGTAATATCTAAATGTTGCAGATATTTTATTAAAAGCAAGAGAAGTTCGTTCTGCGGAAGGTTATTAGTGATTTCACCCCTTCTTGCTATTCTGAAAGACTTCACTTGTTTTTCTACTAGGAATTCTCTTAATGCTTCAAAACATTTTTTTATATTAGATGGTTTTATTTTATCTTTATAACTTTCCGTGACTACTAAGCTGAATATGTATCGTTTCCGAAATTTAGTGACCATTGCTTCTCCAACGGTAGGTTGTGAATTCGCTAAGTGATCTTTGTTTATTGCCTGAAAGTCGTATAAAAGTTGATTGTTTTCAGCTACCATCTGCATGTCTGCTGATACAAAATGAACTAGGTTGTCCTTCGTAAATGTCAGGCATTCTCTGGTAGTAAGGACTCTTATTTTCTTATTTTTGTTGAAATGAGGTTGTAATATTTCGTTAGATTCTTTCTCGTTGTAGATGCTTGGTGCATGAGTACCGTTTCCTTCTTTGTCAGTTAAGGATTCTGGTATTTCAATTGAGTAATTCTCTTCCTGGGTATCAAGATTGTTACTCGTGGATTGTCTTGGTATAGGTTCTGCAGTTTCAGAAACTTCTGGAGTTATCGTAGTCATTATATCAGGTTCAAGTCCTGATTCCTCTAGATTAGGTTCATGTATTATAGATAATTTACTCCAATCTGACAAGGCCTTAAAATGTGTTGTGAAGGGTGTTGAACGTGCTTTGTTATCTTTAGATTGTGGTTTTAAAGATGTGTTCGTCTTGGAGTTTTTGCACATTTCGGTAGGTTGAGTATTGATATCGAGACGTTTGGGAAGAGGTTCAGATTTTCTCGCTGGAGTTGGTAATTGATTGACATTTTTGTTACTTTCGTTTCCTTCGTCGTCGTCGCTTTGGTTTATAGTTGATAAATGACACAATTCTGACGGCTGATGGAGTCGTGAGGTGAACGGAGTGGAGCGTCCTATGGGACCTCGGATTGGTGACTTATGTGTTAGAGCTACAGGTTCTTTGTACGCTGGGAATGGAGTTGCATTTTCCCTGATTTGGTCTTTTACCCAGGCTGCTGTATCTATCTCCCTTGCTTCCTTTTGGGTTTTATTACTTGGTGAATTAGGCAAGGACTTTGTTTCTCTTGTTTCAGGAAATACTCTTCCTTGTCCACCTTCCCACTTTATCGTGCCATCATCACTAGAGTCGCTACATTGATCTATTTCCATTTCTCCTTCCCCCTCGGGCTCTTCGTCGGGATTGCGAAGGTAAGTATTCATGGAGAAATAGGATCCACCGTCAAATTCTTCCAGAAATTGTTTAGTTTCTTCCGGTGTAAATTTGGTTGCTTCTAATTCTTTCGTTATATCTTTATAACTTTCCTGTTCTTCTTCAGTTGCTAAAGATTTCCTCATAGTAGATTGAAAGCGAGGGTTAGGCATTTCATCTTCCGATGAGGAAGACGAATCTATAGATTGACGTTTTTGCCATATTACTGTTTTCGTAGGAAGATAATTTGAGGCCGTGGGTTCGGCCGGTCTGTGCTCATCCACGTTTTTTAACAAAATTTTAAACCTTTTCTTATGGTAAATTTTTTAATATAAAAACTAATGCGTATTCTTGGTTATATAACTGTACGTACACAAAATCTTGACATACGTGCGCTGTTCGCATTGTTTTTGTCCATAGTCCGCGAGATTTTAAAACATAATTATTAAGGTTAGATACTTGATTTTTAATAAAAATTAAGTTAAGATAAAAATAATTTGCGCGTATTACTGTTAAATAATAAATTATAGTGATGTCACTTTTAAATAACATTAAAGATTTAATAATTAAATTTTAATAAATTGATGTTAAAAATTAGGGCGCGCAACGCGCGCTGTTCAAGCTCTAGTACTATTAAAAATCTAATATTTATTACAGATGTTTTTTCTGTTACAAGACTTTTCAATAAAGTTACAAGTGATCGTATATATTGTTAAGCATGTAGACAATCAAATTCGAATCAAAATTATTCAAATAATTCAAATATTTTTTTTCAAATTTCTTCAAAAAACTAAAATTTATTTCTATGAAAATAATGATAATATATATAATAATATGTCAAACGTAATTGTTAATCAAATTTTGATTAACAATTATTTTGGTGAACGCTTTAAGTAAATGAATACGAAAAGAGATTAAGTGAGTATGCAAGAGTAAGAATGAGTATTTGTAGAATACGAATGAATATTGAAAAGTATGCAAGAGTACCAATGAGTATTCAAGAGTACGCAAGAGTACAAATAAGTATTTAAGAGTATGGATGAATATTCAGAAATTTGCAAGAGCGTAAATGAGTTTACGTAAGTTTAAATGAGTATGCATGAGTACGAGTGAATATATATAAGTACGAATGAGTATACATGAGTACGAATGAATAGAAGAGTATATGTCGAGTTTATGAAAACCAGAACATAATATTTACAGTTAAATTGATTTAATGCAATTAATTCAAATATTTAACAAATAGAATTTTAGTAATATTGATTTTATTATTTTATTGATTTCGACGATAAGTCATTTTATATCATGTTTGATAAATAGAACAGATCGTAATAGTATAACGCTGAATTCTGAGTCTTTATCTAACAACCCATCTCTTTATTAATATTAGTTACGTTTAGGTAAAAATTATTAATTATAACAAAAAAGTTATAATTAAAAAAAATTTATTTAATAAGAGAAATATAGTTTTTTAAAAAAATGTACCTATAAAACGATTGTTGATGTACTTATATCAATTTATGAAATTTTCGTAGGTAAAACTTTTTCCGACTTTTTCTCAAACAGGAGACAATAAAATTTTTCATCAACTTTATAAAATATTATTATATTTCAATCTAGTGAGGACAAATAACTGGTTTTTATAATATTTTTGTAAAATAGTAATTCTAAAGGTTATATTTTTTTATTTTGTCAATATTTTATTTTTCTCAACTGTTGAAATTCAACTTTATCCCTTGCATAGATCAACTTTTAAATCCATTTTTCACTAGTAATTAATTTTTGGTAATAAGAATATTTTTTGTGGGGAATGACATGTAATATACAACTTATTTTTTGCCAAACATTATTTTTAATAGTTAAATTTCTGATTCTATCTTCTGAAAAGTATTTATTTTTAAATAAAATAAATCGCAACATTTTTTGTTTAAAATTTCACGCAAAACATATACCTATATTAAGAAATAGTTAAATTTAGGCTACGAATAGTTAATAGATTTTACCACCGTGCATAAGAAAAAGTTACTCATTATGCTATTATGTTTGGTATAAGCAATATTGAATACCTTATCAAAGTTAAAAAAAAATCTTATCGTGTTCAACCAGTAATATGTCGGTAAGTAATTATATAAAATAAATAAAGTAATAGTCAAAACTACAAGAAATTGTAATCATAAAAAGATATGTGTTTTTATTGGACTAAACTACTTCATTAAATATATAAAGATGCATTTTTATATATTTGTGTATTTTATAATTTAAAAATAGCCCTAATAGAAATTTTGCTAACTAAAATGGTCAATTCATCAATTATTTTTTATTTAGTTTAATATTTACAATGTAGAAAATTAATTATTACTATTATTTTAATTATTTTAGAATATTACAGAAAATATGTATATGAAATGTAACCAGTAACATACAAAATATTAATGTATCAGCTTATAATTTAAATTTCCTTTTTATTCACTATATTCTAAGCAAATTAATAGCTGGATTTATTTTATTAAAAATTAATGTAATAATCACTTATTTTGAGTAAAAATTTTTTGTAATAACATTCAATTTTAAAATAATTGAAATGTTACTTAAAATAATTTTTTACCTTATTTCACAATTTAATAATTAATTATCATTAATTAATTATCGATTGATTATTATCAACCTATTGACTCATCGACCGATCAAGCTATCGATAGATTCATATATCCACGCATCAACCCATTGATTTATCAACCCATTGACCGATTAATTCATAAATATAACAACCCAAAATAACATAGATTTATATTCAACTCAACTATTTATCAACTTATTGACCTATCATTTCATTAATCCAACGGTCCATCAACGAACCAATCAACTTTTTCCTCTTTAAACGTATTAATCTATCAATCCATCGACCCATACATCCGTCGACCCTTTGAATATCTTACTCAGCTGAGTCCTTTATCCAAAAACTTATTTATTTTCTTTATTAGTTTCGTAATTTTTTAAATAATTAATTACATTTTTATTATATTGTTACGTGGGATTTTTTATACGCACTCCTATGGGGAGTGTGAGGATGCAAAAATAATTACAGAGAAAATTAATATGAAGTTGACTGTTATTTATTATAACCAAAAATACAGTGAGAGAGAGATTAGTTACTACTGTATTCTAGCGCGTCCGGCGATGGTCTGTCGCTCGTCGTCGTCTAAAACGACGATGTAAGTTGCCCGCGACAAAGTGCCGAATCAGCACTTCGCGCATCGTGCGACTCTTGACCCGGAAACTCGGAGTCACATTTCTCTGAGTTTCTACTTTATTTTATGTTTTATACTATAATATAAGTACAATATAATGTACGTAGCACGTCCGAGGCCGCGAGGCTTCGGCCCCCAAAGCCAAGAACGTACACATGAATACAATAATAAAAAAAATTATTAAAATTAAGTCCCTAAAGTGTATTTGGTACTTTTTGTGTACCTACACGAGCCGATGCCCATCCTATCTTACAAAAATTTCTAGCTTTTTCTATTTGTTTTGTGTTGGTGTTGTGTTGTTTGCGTACTAATTTATTCTACTGTTTATTTTTAAATACTTTTTCATTTTAACTATGAATTTATGGTCTCTCTCTTTTTTTCAAAAAGATATATGACATTTATAATAGAATATTTTACAAAATTGTACAAAAACTAAAATGAATTTTGAATTATTAAATAATATAGTTTTAAATACAAAGTTCATTATCTCTTTTTTTTTCTAATGTTAAAAGATGTTTCTTTTGAAGATACACGCGCGCATCATGTTGCACTCTTGATAAGATAAGAAGCCTTTCACATCACGAAATGCATTCTCCCTCGGATGATATTTAATTTTATTTTAAAGTGATTTAAAGAACCTTCTACTTGTTTTTGTGTGGGTTTGAAGCGGGATTCGAACGTGGATTCAAACTCCTTTTTTTTGTTGAATTTTTCATGATAAAATTTGTACATGATTTTCAGTAATTGTATGATTTATCTGAAACAAAACTAACTTATTAGTGAAAAAGGGTCCCCCCTCTATTTCTAATTGTTTAACCGTCATTTATCTGTTTATTTTTTTTATTCCTCCTTCCTTATAAAATACTTTTTTGTTTTTTATTAAATTGATCACTGATTAATATTCTATCATGTATCCTCAAAGCTGCGTCTTACAAAAAATTTATTTATTAACTCTATGTGTTCTTTTTGACGCTTTTGTTTATCTTTTTTTTGTGTTAACATTATCGTTTAAGAAGCGTTGCATCAACTAGAATATGGCCACGGTTTCGACCACGATTGGCTCGATAATCGCCTTTTTTTCTAAAATTTTACTTTGCTTCCAATATTTTCTATGTGTTATTATTTTAATTTTATAAGCAATGTTATTCAACTCAAAAAACTCATTGGATTTTCATTTTACTTCTTTTTCGAACAAATTTGTAAAGGATACTTGCGTTCGATTCCCATGTGTTTTTGGGATATGTTCGGTTGTTAAGGTGATATATTTTTTTCAGATCTTAGTCCTTTAGCTGACTAGGAGAGGCCCAGACCTCCGGATCATGGATTTTGCTCAAACTTTGGGATAAGTTTCTAGGTGTCAAAATATGAAGAAAACCAGAATTTTGGACCCTAACGCTTAAAAATTCCCTAGTTATAGGTAATTAAAGAAAATCACTGAAAAAGTTACTAAATTTCCAAACGCTTATAGCTCTTTAGCATTAACAGTTAGAAGTTTAAAACCATTTTCGAATGAAAGCTGACCTCAAATCCTTTCGAAATAGTGCTTGTAGCATATCAAAATATATTTTTTCCCAACGTTACAGCGTTATAAGATTTTGACGTAAATTTCCTTTTAAAAACATTAATTAATAATAAATGCTAAAATGTAGTAGAATTTTTATAACACTGTAGCTATAGAAAAAAATAATATTTTGATGTGCTATAGGTGCTATTTCGAAAGGATTTTAGCTCAGCTTTCATTTAAAAACAATTACAAGTGTCTAATTGTTAATGCTAAAGAACTATAGGCGTTTGAAAATCTAGTAACTTTTTCAGTGATTTTCTCTAATTGTCTATAACTAGGGAAATTTTGAGCGTTAGGGTCTAAAATTCCGGTTTTCTTCAGATTTTGACATCTAGAAACTTATCCTAAGGTTCGAGCAAAATCCGTGATCCGGAGGCCTGGGCCTCTCCTAGTGAGTTCTTAATAATTTATAATTATTATTAGTATTCAACTTCTTTTATCACGAAGTTGATAACACATGCATATAATGGATCACTGTATCTAACAGTCTTTTTTTGCTTTTTTTTTTTAACTTTTATCTCCAATTTTTTTTGCATGTTTTATTGATTAAACTATGCATGTCATGTTGCTTTATTTACAACATAGAGAAGATTTACTTCTCGTTATAATTTTTATTTACATTTTATTTATTCTTTTTCTTTGAACTCATGCCTGTTATTACCTTATTTTTTTTTTTATTTATTGGACTTTTATTTTCCGTAAGGGGTAAGGGGTAAAAGGATACTCATAGGGAATCTTAGGCGAGATCCTGCATTTCTTTTATAGTTGTTATTATTATTTGAGTTGCCTAACTTTTGCTAATTTTACAATTTTGTTGATAATAAAAATATTTTTATCACAATTATCCTCAAAAACAATCAGCTAATTTATTATTTTTATTTATTAGTAAAAAACGTTTCTTTTTCTCTTGCGGCCAATTCTTTTGACGCTTTGCTTTACAACTGAATTTTATCTACTAATTATTTTTCTTATTTATTTTTGCTTTTATTCAAAAGACATTTGATTCTTTTTTTTGCTTATACAATATTTGTTGAAACGTCGCACCTTTAAGGATATTTTATTATTCTCATTTCTTAATTTCAACCATTATTATTAATTTTCATTTTTTTATATATTTTCTATTTTCTTCTGTAAAATAAGCAGTGATCATCTGTCGTTCTTTCTTTTTCCTCGTCCGAAGGCCGTGGAAAAGAAAAGTTTTCGTTGCATTTCATATTGAAAAATTAATTACTTGCTTTGTCTGTGAAAGGAGGAGACGCTTTTACTGTAGTTGCGCGCTTTATTTTGTCTACGTGAACCATTTTTATCTTACTCGCGTTTTTTATTGTTACATTATGTTTCGCGTTATTTATCTCTATGATTTCGTACGGTCCCTCATATTGCGCGTCGTATTTACCCTTCTGCGGTTGTTTTAGTAAGTAAACGCTCTCACCCTCTCGGAAATGTTTAGTGTTTAATTTCTTATCGTAGTAATATTTTGACCTGTATTTGGCCTGTACTAGGTTCATCGCCGCTAACGTTTGTAATTGAGAAAGGTTTTCTACCGTTTCTTTTAAATACTCATCATATGTTTGTAATTTTTCTTTCGGTGGAAAGCTTGATGGCATACAATAATACGCGCTTTGTATCCGAACACTAGTTCGTAAGGGCTATATCCTGTTGCTTCGTGTTTTGTACTGTTATATGCTAACTGGCATAAGTCTAGCCATTCGGCCCAATCTGACTTTTCTTCCATGTATGCTTTTAAATATTCTGTGACTGTATGGTGCATGCGTTCGATTCCTCCTTGACTTTGAGGATGATACGCAGTTGTGCAATATTTTTCTATTTTAAATATCTCTGCGAATTCTTCTAGTAGATTATTTACGAAATGCCTGCCTTGATCTGTAACAATATCAGATGGCTGCCCAAAATATGCCAATACTTTCCGTGTAAGGGCGTGTGCTACCTCCTCTGCGTCTGCATGCACCGTTGGTATTAAGATACAATATTTAGTTAGCCAGTCTTGCACTGTCAGCACATATCTATATCCTTCTTTTGTTTGTTTTAATGGTCCGTAGGAATCCATAGATAATTTTTGAAATGCTTTTGCAGGTGTGTCTGTAATCAACATAGGTAGCCGTGTTTTAACACGTACTAGTTTTTTCGTTTGGCATTTTTCGCAGCCAAGGACGAATTGTCGCACGTCTGGTCTCATGTTCCTCCAATAATAATCTGCTGCTATTTTGCTATACGTCTTATTTAATCCACTGTGCCCACCTATAGCTGCTTCATGATATTCTTTGAGTAATCTATATCTATCTTCTACCGGTGGCACTGGAATATTATTTTGGTAAAATACTGCTACTAATGGCATATTTGCAAATATTTCATTAAACATTTCTATGAAGTATGTCCAGTCGCTAGTTGAGAGCATTGCTAAGTCTCTCACGACGCTAACGTATGGAATATCGTACTGTAAAATTATTTTCTTTAAATTTTTGATACACTTCTTAATATCTCCTTTTAATATTTTGTCGTCAATATGTGCTTTAACGAATGCACAAAATATGAAATTATCTTTGTAATTAGATACATGTACCTCGCCGACTGCAAATTTTCTGCTTGGTATTTCTTCCGGATTTATATATTGCCGCTCTATAAGTGCTTCGATTATTTAAATGGGTGATCTCTTAATATTTTTAATTTACTAAATGGCTGTGGTACTTCGTCATCTAACGGAGCCCAAGGTGGTTTCTCGCGCGGCGGCCTTGCATTCTTCACAAGGCAACGCTCGAGCGCATCACTTATCTTATGTGATTGACTCTTTTCTCTTTGCGCCAGTACGGCTGTTGATATTATTATCGCGTAGTTCGTTGTCATTTTCGCTTGAAGCTGTACTTCCTTCGTTTTCTTTATTATGTTGATGCTTTTTTACTCTATTATTATTTCTTGCATAAAAGTACGGCGTGAAATGCCTTCCTTTTAAATGTAAATGAATAAAATTATTTGAACTATTTGCCTTGAAATGACAATATAGTGTTTCATCATAATCTGTTATAAAATGCACGCATATGTTTTGATTAAATTCACAAGAAAATATAAATACACAATCAACATCTGCGTGTCTTGTGCGTGACGTCAAAATAGCTTCTGCTGTTTGCGGGTCTCCGCATGCACCTAATGATATTGCGTCTAATAAAATGTCTCTTAATTCATTCGCGGACATTCCTAAATTACATACTTTAATTACTGAGTGAAAAAAGCAATTACCGTCTTCCGGTATATTGTCATCCCTTATCAAATCTAACCAGTATTGTGCGCATTCATCACTTGCATCAAATACTTCGAATACACCTGCACCATCATTAAAAGAATTACTCCAACTTATTGGTTCAATTTCGTCATCGTTTTGTACTCTTTCTATTATATTCATGTGCTCATTTTCTTCGTCAGCTTTTTCTTCTTCAAGGTCTTGCGACTCAGTCTCACCTAAATCATTTTTATCTAGCTCTACGTCACTCTCATTCTCTTCCTGCTCCATGCTTTCGTCTTGCGATTCAGATTCACTGATGTCATGCTTATCTCTCTCGCTTTCACTCTCACTTATAATTTCTTTCTCTTGATTTTTACTTGTATCTTGTACCTCAAACTCGTCCTCGAAATATGAGTCTTTGCCTGTTTCACTGCCAATAATTTCAACTTCAGAACTTATTCTTAATGATTTTTTCTCTTTATCTTTTTCTGAGCTTATGTTTGGTACTAAATTGTAGTATTCTCTTGACATTTGAGGGCGAACTTTTTCTCGCTCATTAAAATCTGTTTGATTTATTATTTCTTGAGGTACATTACCTTTTAGTGCTTCTGCTACTTCTCCTGGTGTTTCTTCCCATATATTTATTTGTACACCTTCCCTACCATTTATCTCTTGTTCTTGCACATCAACTAAAAATCGAGCACGCATTTTTGTTATCATTTCTGGAATCAGATTTAATATACTTCCTCGGCTACTTTCTTTACTTTGCGAAGTGTGTTGTGAATCATCCTGTGTCTCCTTTTCTTTTTCTATTTGGGTGCCGTTAAGTTGAGATGCTTTTGATTTTACATTTATTGTCTCTAATGGCGATTCTACTTCACAGCTGTTTCTATTATTTTTCAATATACTTTTATTTTTTGATATTTCGCTCGCTGGCTCATACGTGTTCTTTTCTTTTCTAGATGACACTGCATGTGGCTTATCTACTGGTGTACTCGCTGCAAGAATTCCTTGTCGCATGTTTGTGCTTTTTCGCATATATGCGAGCTTACCGTCGTCTTGTGCTTGACTTATTATATTTTCAGCTTGAATTAATTTTTTCTTTCTATCTGCCTGAGTTTTACGTGTTTTTAACACTTTCTTATTTCGCCTTTTCCTTCTGTACGCCGATCTTTTCCAAGGGTCTTTCTTTCTTTTTGCATAATTCCAATTTTCTTCAGATCCGGTTATACTATTAATTTCTGACTCGTCACTTGTTTCTTTAATAAAGATTTTCTTCTTAGGATTTTCAGGATTTTCTGAACTTGAATCTTCTTCTTTAGTTTTATTTACATTTTTATTTATTGCGCGTGTAATAAAAATTCTTGCTGGCGGTCCGCATTCGTTTGCGTTTGGTTCCTGATTTTCTTACTTATCTGCTAATTGATACATTTCTGCACGTGGTAATTCAGGATTTTCTTCACCGTCTGCAATTACTGGATTTCTAGAGAGTGCATCAGCTGCATTATTTTTTCTTCCTGGCCTATATACAACGTCAAATGTATACCCTCGTAAAGCTGCTTTTAATCTATTAAATCTTAAATCCAGCTTTGTGCTTATATGGAAATGTTTTAATGGTTCGTGATCGGTAACTACTGTAAATTTTGTACCGTATAAATAAGGCCTAAATTGTTCTTTTGCAAAAACTACTGCCAACAATTCTTTGTCATATACAGTATATCTAAGTTCGCTTCCTTTTAAACATCGTGAGGCATATACACAAGGTCGATCTTCGCCGATTTTTTCTTGGTTTAATATTGCGCCTATCGCATAATCAGACGCATCAGTAGTTACTATAAATGGCTCGTTTAAGTTAGGCGCGGCCAACACAGGCTCTTCGCATAGCTTTTCACGTAACGTGTCAAATGCTATTTGATGTTCTTCTAGCCACAAAAATTTCTCTTTCTTTGAACTTAACTTATGTAACGGTCTTGCTATGCTTGCAAAATCTTTTATGAATAAAAATTGTTTTACTTTCTTTTTATTTGTTGGTATAGGATAATCACGCGCTGCTTCTATCTTTTTAGGGTCTGTTTTAATTTGCCCTTTCCCTACTATATGTCCTAATACCTTCGCCTCGCGTCTTAAAAATTGACATTTCTTTGGTTCTATTGTTAGATTAGCTTTCTCAATGCGTTTTAAAAATCTTTTAAATCTTACTGCATGCTGTTCTAAATTTTCTGCATGAATTATTACATCGTCTAGATAAATCTCTAATTCTGAACCTTGCAAGCCTTGTAACGTTGGAGCCATTGCTCTGCTAAAGATCATGGGTTCTTCGCATAACCCCATAGCCATACGCTTGTATTGATATGTACCCGATGGCCCTGAAAACGCAGTTTTATGCGCGTCTCTTGGATCAATCTTTACCTGATAATAGCCGTCCTTAAGGTCTACGGCGGTAATATAATTTACTGACGCTAAATTTTCTAAGATGTCACAAGTTAATGGCAGTGGATAGCAACTTCCCACAGTGATTTCATTTAGTTGGCGAAAATCTGTCACCAAACGCCAGCGTTTCCTGCCCTGAGGGTCAGGTTTCTTGTTAACTATCCATGCTGGGCTACTATATGATGGTTCTATAATATCTTTTTCCAGTAACTTCTCTATTTCTTGCTGCATAATATTTTTTAATGCTATCGGATATCTATATGGTTTCACACGTATTGGCTCCTCATGAGTCGTTTTTATTTTATGTGTTAAAATATTTGTTGCTGGGAGCAACTCATCGTCTAGACCGAAAACGAAGGGGTTCTCGGATATCAACTCTCTGACGTGCATTTTTTCTTCTTTGTTCAAATCTTCCAAGTCTAAAATACTCATTATTTTTTCAACTCTTTCTTTCATTTCACATGGAGTTTTATTTGCCATGCATCTGTCTACATATTTTATTTCAGCATCAGCATTTTTTTTCTCTGAATTTTGTTGCGCGTACTCCGACATTGCGCGTCTAATTTTTTTGCAATCGGAAACTTCGTTTCCTTCGCGGTTGCCGTCCTCACCGGCATAAAAATCATTATCTTTTTTTATAACCTCGCATGGAAAAATTTCTATTTCTGGAGTCGGAATTTCAATATCTTTATGATTTGTATTTATACATACTGCGTATGCTCTACCATTTTTATTTTCTGTAATAAAATTTCCGAATAATATTCCAGGCCCTAAATTTTGAAGTGGCACCCAGCCTACTACTACATCACTATTAATAACTTTTGCAGCAATAACGCGTCTCATTCTTGCGGGAATTTCCACTGTTTCCGCCCGCTCAAAGGGAATCGATAATTTTATAAAATCAATGCACTTATGTACGGCATTTATATGTCCGTTGTGCTCACTAATAGTTTCCCAGCCTAGTAGCCCATCTGTTTTTACAGGAAAGCTATCTGGGACAATATGGACCTCACACTGTAGTCCTTGAAGAGTCATATCTGCTCTTCCTAACGTATACATTTCTCCTGGTACGACGCCTGTAATCTCTAAAATATGCTGCCTATCTATACTTGTATTTTCATTTATACATTTGGCCTTTATTACGGAAATATCTGCTCCTGAATCAACATAAAATCTTGCACTATTTTCTTTTAAATTCCGACTTTCCAGTTTGACAATAAGTGGATTACGCCCCGCGCACGCGAGTTTCATGTTTATTGTGCGCCTAATTTTTACATGCTCATTATTACTATTATTTAATATATTTTGATTATTATTAATTAATTCCTGCCCGGCGCCTGAGGATTGCGGCGGACATCCTGCGAGTTTAAAGGCTCGTTTATTTTATTACCTTGATTATTCTCATTTATCTTTGCGTTCGAATCCCGTTCTCTATCCGGGTCGCGCGTTTGATTCTCGTTCCTGATATACTAATATCTCTTGCGACTATTGTCTCTACTACGACCTCTATTAAAACCTATATCATTTCTATTATTATTACGTACATTATTATTATAACGCGGCGGTCCTTGAGCATCATAATTATATTCATTATTACGTGAGTCATAGTTTCTGTTTCTATTGAACCCACTGTTGAATCTACTATAACTATTTCTGTAATTATTATCCACATTTCCATTGTTATAATTATTATTGGGATTGTTTCTGCTATAATTACTATTATCAAAATTTCTATTGTAATTATTACAATCAAAATTTCTATTGTAATTATTATTATCAAAATTTCTATTGTAATTATTATTATTGAAATTTCTATTGTTATAATTATTTCGCGGCCCACTCGTATAATTCTTGTTATCGTTTGATTTATTTCTCTTACCGTTATTAACATTTTGCGAATTATTTTTATTTTGTGCATGAATAATACCATTTGCGGCATCATTTCTTAGTATTTGACACTCTGCCGTCGCGTGCCCCATCT
Source organism: Anastatus disparis (assembly GCA_017163975.1). Taxonomy (NCBI): domain Eukaryota; kingdom Metazoa; phylum Arthropoda; class Insecta; order Hymenoptera; family Eupelmidae; genus Anastatus; species Anastatus disparis. The sequence continues at coordinate 694,359 of JAFFSR010000282.1, forward strand.
TATCGCAATAAGCGCATTGTATTTTATCATATTTCTTCTTAATGCACGCGCCTTCTTTATGGCTTTCTTTGTCACAATAGCTACATTTAACTGCACTTGTACCTGTTTTACAGGCGTAGCTTGCATTGCTTTTATTTGTGCTTCATGCGCTTTATTTGTATCTGATGCCTGATGTTTATTTTGTGTTAATTGCATTATATTATTGACATTTGGCTGCGTTAATAATGAGCAGGCTTGCATATTCTGTGCTATAGAATTTATGGGTTGCAAGCCGTTTATAAATGAATTTTGCATCTGTGCAAAAAGTCACGGCTTTTGTTTGTTTTCAAAATCAGCTGCAAGCTGTATAGCCTTTCTTAACGTTAGAGGTTTTTCACAGCGAACTTGCACGTCTAAGGGTGAAGTTAGTCCAAACAAATAATATTGTAATGCATCTCTCTCTATTAGCTGCTTTTTTGCTAATCGATCTTGTAAGTTTAAGAGGAGGTCACGTATCTCTGTCCTTTTCTAATCAAAGAAATAAGTTTTTTACAAAAACTAATAACTTTAGCAAAAAATGAAGAGAAAGCCGCATCTCGTCTCAAAAAAAGCAATATTTTCTTTGATGAGAAAGAATTAATTTTATTGCTTCGTTTTCAAGAAAACCTTGAAAAACTTAAATCATAGAGGTTAGGTTGGACAATTTGGTTTTTCAAGATTTTCTTGAGAATAAAGCAATAAAATTAATTTTTTCTTATCAAAGAAAATATTGCTTTTTTTGATACAAGATGTGGCTTTCTCTTCATTTTTTGCTAAAGTTATTAGTTTTTGTAAAAAAATAATTTCTTTGATTAGAAAAGGACAGAGATACGTGACCTCCTGTTAACATGGGCACCGAGTCGTAAATCACTAAAAGCCTATTCAATAAAGCTTGCGTCCGCGCGCCGTAATCTGCTGCCGATTCTCCGTGTTGTTGTGTAATTATTTTTAATTGCGTTGATAATTCTTCCATCACTGTTATATTATTATATTGCGCCTCTAAGTCTTTTATCAGCGCCTCAATAGACTCATATTGCATCAATCGCGCTGTAAAAATATCTGCCGCTTTTCCCGTAAGCTTCGTTGCTAACTCGTATATAATAAGAATCTGACAACTTGGTCCAAAACTATTTATTATGTTCCTTAACACAGAGCAAAATAGTTGTAATTTATCTACGCTTCCGTCAAAATATGGTATTTGCCTTATCGCTTGATGTAATGATAATTGAGGTATATTCTGAAAGTTTGCGCTTTGCATATTTAGCATAGGATTCATTTGTTGCGTATTTAATGCGTAGTTCGTATTCATCGGTGAGTTTATTGGGAAATTTGGATTGACTTGCGTTGGTATCATATTACACCACGGTTGTGGAATTTGTTGCGGAAAACTCGCGTAATTGTACGGTATCGAAGAATAACTTAACTGGTTCGGCCCCTGGTTCGCGTACGGTAACCATGTTTCGTTGGTTTTTGGGCTTTCCTCTGATTTCGATTTTTGAGTCTCGGTTTCTCTTTTATTCCGTGGGAGTGTGCCGTTACTTAGTATGTTTCTATCTTTCGTAATATTTAATGATTCTTTTGGTAATTCGAAACCCTGAGATGCGGCTCTTTTGTATTTTTTGTTCAATTCTTTCATTTCTTTCTCTGACAAGTTAACTGTTAAATTTTCACCATATCTCGGAATGTACATTGGTATGTATACCGTGTTTTGTGACGCGGTCGGAAATGATATTCTTTCGTTCCCGAATTCGGCTAAGATTTCTTCACTGCGCGAACCTCTAATAGGAGACAACTAACGTCCTCTACGTCTCGCTTTTTCGTCCTTTTTCGAAAATAAATTAATGAGCGACATGTTCGATAAATAAGATTTTACAATTCAACTTTTTCTTAAAATTTTTATTATTGCTTTTTAAATTACGCGTGAGAAGGTGAAGCGTTTACGTTTTCTTATGTGCGCTGATTTTTTTTTTTTATTCTGATTTACGGAAATTTATTAGTAATTAATGACAATTTATGACATAAAAATGTTTCTACAAATCACGTTTATTATGAAATTATTATTAAAATTATTTTCCAATATTTAGACTATAAACTCCCTTTTTTTCTAACTACGGCAATAATTATTATTTTTTTTCAGCACATGAATGATAAAAATTTATTATTTCACTAAGAATCCTAATGAAAATTAATAAACAAAAACGCTGCCAAGTGCTTTGGCGCAATGCTTTCTCATAGAGCGCATTGAGTTAAAGTATTTTGATTTTATTTTTTTAAATACGATTTTAATATAAATGTCCCTATCCTCTGTATTGAAGGCTGTCTTTATACCTACGAAAACTATATGAATTTTACTCTTTCTTACTTTTGCCATTTGCATAATGTGATTTTATGATGCTCTAAAATTAAAAATGCGTTTAAAATTAATTTTCCCAAGCTTGTCTTCTTAACACTATAACCAATAACTTGCATACAAATTTTGGAACATTTTCATCGAATAGTTTACAAAAAATACCAAATAATTGAAAAATAAACATTGTTTTAAAATTTTCAAAACGCTTTAACGTTACAACTACTCTAAGAAAACCAGTTTTCAAAAGTTCATTTTATTTAGGCAATCGTAAATAATTTCTATACATAATTTTAAGCTACTTCATCGAGTAGTTTACGTAAAATACCAAAAAATAAGTGAAATTCTATTCAAAATTTTCAAAATGCTCTAAAATTAAAACTGCGCTAAGAAAATAAGTTTTCCAAAGCTTGATTTATTCAGATAATAGTGAATAATTTGCATGAAAATTTTTGAGCAAGTTTATCGAGTGATTTTTGTGCAATAGAAAAAAAATTAAAAATAAAAAATTTTTTCAAAATTTTCAAAATGCTCTAAAATTAAATGTGCGCTAAGAAAATTGAAGAAAATTAGTTTTCAAAAGTTCATTTTATTTTGACAATCATAAATAATTCCCATACATAATTTGAAGCTCCTTCATTGAGTAGTTTACGTAAAATATAAAAAAAAATAGAAAAATATTATTCAAAATTTTCAAAATGCTCTAAAATTAAAACTGCACTGAGAAAATAAGTTTTTCAAAGCTTGTTTTATTAAGGTCATTGCAAATGATTTCCATAAAAATTTTCGAGCAAATCTATCGAATGGTTTTTGTGTGATAGAAAAAAAATGAAAAATAGAGATTTTTTCCAAAATTTTCAAAATGCTCTAAAATTAAGACTACGCTAAGAAAATAAGTGTTCCAAAGCTTGTTTTCTTTAGACAATAGCGAATAGCTTGCATACGAATTTAGAAGCAAATCTATCGAATGGTTGTCGTAAAATAAAAAATAAATGAAAAAAGAATTTTTTTTTCAAAATTTTCAAAATGCTCTAAAATTAAAAGTGCGCTAAGAAAATCAGTTGGTAAAAGTTTTTCTTCTTTTGGCAGTCGCAAATAATGTTCATACAAATTTTCAAGAAAATTTTTCGAGAAGTTTACGTAAAATATCAAAAAAATGAAAAATTAAAATTTTTTTAAAATTCTTAAAATGGCTCTAAAAAAAACTGAGCTAAGAAGATCAATTTTCAATAGCTTCCCCCCCAGTTAGACAAAAAAATAAATTGAATTGAAAATTCGAAGTTAATCCATCGAGTAGTTCTCGAGATCTTATTGGCGTACTGAATACACACACACACACACACACACACACACACACACACACACACACACACATATATACAGACATTTTCTGGAAACCACTTTTTTCGACTTCCTGAGTCTAAACATGTACAAATTAATGAAAAAATAGAAAAAAATTTTTTTTACCGATACAATGCTTTCTCTATGAGAAAGCAAAATATTTAATTTTTCCTTTTCACATATGCACTTGTTTGAATTATTCCTTTTTTTCCACAAAATCACTTATAATTTTTAAATATTTACTTATTACCGGTCGACACTGTTGGTTTTCGTAATTATATTCACGCACTAATCACTTTTATCTAACGATTAAAAAGATTATTTTAAAAGATTATTTTTAGTGTGCTACATTACGCTTTGGGACACTTTAGTATGTATTACTTCATTTCTACCTACTTTTTACAGCAGAGAGTGAGCAGCAGAATAAACGCTCTCATTTCTTCGGATAATATTCTCGGATGTCCTTCCTTACTTCCTTCCTCCTTCTTCTTGTTCTATTTGCTAAAAATCTATTTGCTCGCTGTACTCAATTAATCAAATTATCTCTCTCTCTCTCTTTTTTTCTAAAAAACGCGCTTTAAGTTTATTTCTTAAAAAAAATTTTATTTTTTTTCTAAAAACCTCACTGTGTATCCCACACCGCTGCCACCAAATGTTACGTGGGATTTTTGATACGCACTCCTATGGGGAGTGTGAGGATGCAAAAATAATTACAGAGAAAATTAATATGAAGTTGACTGTTATTTATTATAACCAAGAATACAGTGAGAGAGAAATTAGTTACTACTGTATTCTAGCGCGTCCGGCGATGGTCTGTCGCTCGTCGTCGTCTAAAACGACGATGTAAGTTGCCCGCGACGAAGTGCCAAATCAGCACTTCGCGCATCGTGCGACTCTTGGTCCGGAAACTCGGAGTCGCATTTCTCTGAGTTTCTACCTTATTTTATGTTTTATACTATAATATACGTACAATATAATGTACGTAGCAATATATATAAAATTTAAAAAATCGGTGTTTTAAGTTCTTTCTTTTACACACACACACACACACACACATATATATATATATATATATATATGTTAAAAGAAAGAACTTGAAACATCGATTTTTTAAATGAATACTCTATCTAAAATTTCCGTACTCCTTAATCTTTTGAATATTCAATTATTTTTTCGAATACTCATTGTATTCTTTGCATGCTCTTTAATTATTTTGAATATTCATCTTACTCTTTGCATACTCTCTGATTTTTCAAATACTCAACTTACTCTTTGCATACTCTCTGATTTTTTCAAATACTCATCTTACTCTTTGCATACTCTGATCAATTTTTAAACTCTAATACTCTTATAAAACTCTTGCGTACTCATAATACTCTTACAAAACTCTTACCACTCTTTGCAAGAGTATTTTAGTGAGAAGCACCTCGATCTACATGAAAGGTTTTATTGAAATATTCCAGTGAAACATTTCAAAATATTTCAGTGAAATCTTTCATACTGTGTGGGTATACATAATTTTTTTTCCTATGAATATCCGTTTTCCTCGAACTCTGTATATTGCATAAAAATATAAGGAATTGTGTATATATATATATATATGGGACGTTTCATGTCAACTCGACTGACAAAAAAAAAGAATTTGCTGAAAATCTGTGAAGAGGTTCCATTCGATACCCGAAATATACGAAAAAATTTTTAGAGGCATAGGTCAAAGGTATTACGAGTAATAAGTAATAAAATATTGTGATTTTTCAAATTTTTTTGTGAAATTACTAACTTAATTATTTTTTTTCTCAGAAACTAAGGATTTAAGAGATTCACTTATGAATATATTTATTGTTGCAAATAATGAGTAGAATCTACACAAATTTTTTTAAATCTTAGAATTGCTGTCTTCTGATTGGTTCATTTTGTACTTTCATATAATTTTGAATTTCTGGTGTTCGGCCAGGTTGATTTCACTCAGGTTTCACTATGTTATGTGTTTTTATAATATCTTGAAGTGAGCTTTGTCTTATCTTAGGCATAGAACTGAGAGAAGAGCTATAGAACTTTGAATATTAAAAAATAAAATAGAATTTTCAATTTAAAACACATATACTGTGAATTTGGTTCTTCAATTATAGATAATGCAATATACGAACAAATGATTTTTAAATATCTTAAAAGAGATCTATTTCTTAATAATTTAAGTATTAATTTAGAATTTGAATTGAAATATCAACTGTTCATTATGTAGACATCCTCAAAATACACTCGTAACCAAAACATATTTATGTGTTTTAATAAATTGTTATTATAATGATTTTAAATATGTGTTGAAAAATTATTATAATACATATTATATATTTAGAATTAATATTTATATCATATATCTAGAAGTAAAAGAAATGAAGTAAAATAAATTCTATAGGCATGAAATTGATTTAATATAAAAATTTATTACGAATTCAAAGAATGTTTTATTTATAGATTGTGGAACTTTTGGCAAGTATTTTTTGATTTCATCCTCATTCTAGTGACATTTTAATTTTGCAAATAGACTATAAATTGAGAAAATTCAAAAATATATTTAGGAATTAATATTTGTATCATATATCTGGAAATAAAATAAAATAAAATTAAATAAATTCAAGATACATAATATTTATTCACTGTTAAATATTACTAAATGAAAAAATTTTTTATTCATGGATTGTCAAACTGTTGACAAGTACTTTTTTATTTTATTTCCATTTTAGTGACATTTGGATTTTTAAATACTTTTCAACTTAAAAAAAATAATTATAATAAATGAAAATATGATAGAGCGATGATTAGTTCTATTTTTACAATCATTACTCAAAATAAGAATATCAAAAGTCTTTTTCTTTTAGAAGAATGTTATTTAGTAATGATTATTATTATTGTCATTAATTATACTATAATTAAAAATAAACAGATAGCAATGACTAATAGTATAAGGTAATTAAGAATGATAATGTCTAAATAATGAACAGTTGATAATTCAATTCAGATTCTAAATTAACACTTAAATTATTAAGAAATAGATCTCTTTTAAGATATTTAAAAATCATTTGTTCGTATATTGCATTATCTATAATCAAAGAACCAAATTCACGGTATATATGTTTTAAATTGAAAATTCTATTTTATTTTTTAATATTCAAAGTTCTATAGCTCTTCTCTCAGTTCTATGCCTAAGATAAGACAAAGCTCACTTCAAGATATTATAAAAACACATAACATAGTGCAACCTGAGTGAAATCAACCTGGCCGAACACCAGAAATTCAAAATTACATGAAAGTACAAAATGAACCAATCAGAAGACAGCAATTCTAAGATTTAAAAAAATTTGTGTAGATTCTACTCATCATTTGCAACAATAAATATATTCATAAGTGAATCTCTAAAATCCTTAGTTTCTGAGAAAAAAATAATTAAGTTGGTAATTTCACAAAAAAATTTGAAAAATCACAATATTCTATTACTTATTACTCGTAATCCCTTTGACCTATGCCTATAAAAATTTTTTCGTATATTTTGGGTATCGAATGGAATCTCTTCACAGATTTTCAGCAAATTTTATTTTTTTGTCAGTCGAGTTGACATGAAACGTCCCATATATATATATATATATACTAGGGGGGTTCCCCCCTGCTCGCTCCGCTCGTTAACCCCCCGAATACACACATTCCAAAGTAAATAGGAGAGTAGGACATAATGAGTTGAAATTTCATATTTGTGAATGTAAAAAAAAATCAATAGAAAACATCGATACATAAAAATATAAGATATGAAGTTATAGAATTAGAATTAATAGAAAAAAGATGGTTTAACGCGATATTCAAAAGTTTACAATGAATCAAACTTTTATATTTTTGAAATAAATTAAAAATAGAATATAAAATAGAATATTAAAAATAAAAATGAAATTGAACTCGATATTATTCGAAATTCGTATATATGGAATTCACGGATCATCGTAATAGCATAAACGCACGATCGAGCTTTTTAAATTCGGCTCTGGGAGTCTCAGATCCTGAGTCGAGATTTTTGATTTCTGTAGTATTCTTGAATACGTGACTTCTATAATAGCGATTAAATAAGTACAGGTATTAGAGCAAGTTGTTTGGAATAAGTGTACAAAAATTCATGATATTTATGATTATAGTAATTTCATTTTATAATTATTCATTCTTTTTAATTTTAGTAAACTAAACTTCTAAATAATATAATTCTTTTTAAATAAATAAAAGTTTTATTTTAATGCTATTATCATTGATTAAATAAATTCATTTTTTTAGACATATTAGTGATTTTTATATTTTTTTTCTTAAACATATGATGTAAATGATATATCTAAGTTATAATTTTTTTATTTGAAGTACATAAAGTGTTATTATAAAATTTATATTGACACTTTTCAAGTTACAATCATATTACATGATGTACTTCTATATAAATTAAATGAAATAAATATTTTAATTTTTTTCGATTGTACACTGTTAGGAAAAACATGAATAATTTTACGTTATTTTTTGTACGATTCCATAAAAATTATAAATTTTACCATAATTTAATTATACAATTGCATGAAATTTAAAAGAAAAATTTCAGTGATTCACTCAAAACAAAATTCTATTATTTTTAAGAGTCAGCTGTATACCGACACAGTTACCTGTTTTACCGAATCTATTTAAAATTTATTTTTTATAAAAACTAATAGCTACAGGCAGAAATAAAGAGATGGTATCGATTCGTGTAATAGAAAGCAATATTTTCTCTGATAAGAATAATTTAATTCCACCGCTTTATTTTCAAGAAAAGTTGGAATAACTTGAAAATCCCATTATTTGACACTAATTTCTAATTTATTAAGTTATTCCAACTTTTCTTAAAAACGAAGCAATAAAATTAATTCATACTAATCAAAGAAAATATTACATATTATTAAACACATCGAAATCATCTCTTTATTTTTGCCTCTTGTTGCTAATTTTGGGAAAAAAGTCAATTTTTCAATTAGAAAAGGACAGAGATACAGCGGACTCTTAACAGTTTAAATTTCGTTCATAAATAGCAATAAACATGCAGACGCTTGAAGCGTCGCCACTCTACTCTCGGGGTAATCAAATACTATAAACTGCGTATAGCAGGATCTTATATCTCGACGTCTGAGACGTCCACACGAAATTAATTTTTGCTCAGCTTCGTATTAAGAGTTTTCAAGCTTTTTTAGAATTATCATCATTCGATATACGATAGAATTAAGTAGATTTTAGAATATATGATTTACGATTATCTTCGTTTTGCAAATTTTCGCTGAATTTTTTATCAAAATGTTATATATAACTTTATCGCAAAAATTTATGAAACTTTACTAAAAATTTATACACAAGACACGTTAAAGTTTTTATAATATTGTCTAAAAACTGTATAGTAAGCTATTAAGGGGATGTAAAATGGACACTACACCTGTACTCATAAATATTTACTATCTTTACATTTCATAGCAAAATTTTCAATAAAAAAATGCATTAAGTTGTAGTATGTACCATGAAGATTATTCAGTTAAATTATTTAAATGAATTCATTCATTAGTTATTGAGAATTTTGGGTTCCAAAATTATTTATTAAAATTTTTCAATTTTGTACAGGAATCCAAATATCTTAAAAGCTAATGAATGAATTTATTTGAAAACTTATCAAAATAATCATCATGGTACATACTACAAGCTAATGCATTCCTTTTCTGAAAATTCAGCAATAAAATAGAAAGGAAGCTAATATCTATAAGTACAGGTGTAGTGTCCGTTTTACATCTCCTTAATAAAATCTTGAAAAATTTTTCATTATCCTATATGAAAATAATTTTTGTGAGAAATTGTTAATAACTGTTAATAATTGTAATAAACTACCGCAATTGAGACATTAATAAAATTAATATTAATAATAAAATTATAATTATTAACAGTTATTCATATTTTATCACATTTTCACACAATTATTAATAGTTTTTCACAGAAATTATTTCCATATGGGATAATCTTACAAAAACTTTTTATAATAATCTTGTATTTTTCATTAAAACATTATCATAGTATTAACACGTATTAACTTCGCTGTAAAATTAATAGAACTTTAATAAAAGGCTTGTATAATACATGAAGATTACAATACATTATAAATATTTTTTAACAAAAATATTGTTGAAAAATATTTTGTGTTATGAAATAACTTATTATTATTAATTTTATTAATTTATTTCTATGTATTTCTTTTATATTTTTTAAAATAGAATGCAATCTATCTTCTGAATTTACACAAAAAGCAGTTTAAAAAAAATTATACATATTTTCTAAAAGAAGAATAAGAAAAATTTTTAAGAAGGAAAAACAATAGGTATGTGATTAAATAAAAGCATATATATTTATTTTTTATATATTTTAAATATCATGTCAAATAGTATAAAAATAGTAACTGTTGGTGATGGAAATTGTTTATTTCGTTGTTTTTCTTTTTTTTATATAATGATCAAAATTATCATAATATAACAAGAAAAATTGTCGTAAATAATATTATTGATAATTGGAATCGCTATGAATCTTTTATCATAGGAAGAATATATAATGAAATTGAAATTAAAAACATGAATTGCTATAAACAATTAATGTCAAAATGTGGAGAATATGGAACAGATACTGAAATATATAGGTTCTGTGAAATTTATAATGTATTTATTACAGTTTGTTTTAATAATTGTAATATTATTCATTATTTTGGTAACAATGAAAGTATATGGAAATTAAAACTATTATTTAGTAGAAATTATGATGATGGTCATTACGATATAATTGATTTATATAATACTAATTTTAAATTAGAACAAAATAAAATAAAAAATGTAAACAATTATAAAAACGTAAATTTTTATGTAACAAAGAAATTAGTCCATGTAAAAAAATAAAAATTACAAATCATGAAAATAGTAATGTAACTATAGAAAATAATACTAATAAAAAAATTATAAACAATAAAAATATATAAAAAAGAAAAAATGAAGAAAAAAATCTTATAAGTAAGAAGATCAAAATAATTAAATCGACAGATAATATAGAAATAATAGCTAAAAAAAATGATTATATATCTGATTTTGGTGAAATTGATTTTAAATGTTCCTACTGTTCTGCAGTATTTTGGAAAGAAGAAAAAAAAATTTACTTGTTGTCGCAAAGGAAAAATTAAATTATCACCTTTGAGTTTATATAATAATAAATTAAAAGAATTAATCTTATATAATAATGTTTTTAGACATTTAATTAGGTATTATAATAACCTATTTTGTTTTGCTACTTTTAGTGCTAATATAATTTATGAAAAACAAAAATCAATTTATAATTTAAAACTTCAAGGTCAAGTACATCATTATGTTCCTAAAACTTTAATACTAAATAATAATCAAGAACCTTGTTGTGGTCAATTTTATATTTATGATGATAATACTGCGATTGAAAAAAAATTAAAAACTAATAAAAATTTAATAAAAGATCATTTGGATTTATTAACAAAAGTATTTAATAGTAATCCTTATGCTAAATATTATAAACATTTACATCAATTAACAAACTTAGAGAATTTACCAAATTATAAATTATATTTTATCAGAAAAAATGATAAACACAAGCATCGTTACAATAAATCTCTAACATCTGAATGTGGGGCTATAATAGTATCACAATCTGCAATTTCAGAAGATTATGATTTATGCATTTATCCTAAAAATACAATAGAAAATGAACCAAAACATGTTTATTTAAGTAAATTATCTCAACATGTAGATCCGTTAGTTTTTCCAATTCTTTTTCCATCTGGGGACTTAGGTTGGAGTATTGGTCATACTCAAAGTCCTAAATCTTTAGAAAATTTAACGATGTTACAACATTACTCATATAGATTGGCTTATAGGCCAGATTCTATTAATTTTAATCCTTTACTATATTGTGGACGATTAACGCAATAATATTTTCTACATGTTGCAATTCAAATTGAAAATAATAGAATGAATTTTCTAAGAAATAATCAACGACAATTAAGAATTGAATGTTATCAAGGCTTATTAGACCATGTATTAAATAGCGCTTGTAATATATCAAATAATTTTGAGAAAAAAGAAAAAATAGGTAATCTACTTATATTTCCACCAACTTATATAGGAAGTCCTAGATATACGCAACAACATTATCAAGATGCAATGGCCATTTATAGAGAGGTTGGTAGACCTAATATTTTTATTACTATGACTTGTAATCCAAGGTGGAAAGAATTAAAAAGAGTTTTAAAAAAATTTCCAGCAGGTACTACTCCTAATGATATCCCTAATATAACAGTTATATTATTTTATGCTAAATTCAATAAATTACTTGATGATATCGTTAAAAAAAATATTTTTGGTAAAGTTATTGCTTATGTATACACAATTGAATTTCAAAAAAGAGGTTTACCACATGCTCATATTCTTATAACGTTACACTCTGATGATAAATTAATAACTCAAGAAAAAATAGATAAATATGTTTCAGCTGAAATTCCAAATAGTGATGACAAGGAATTACAAAAATTAGTAATTAAACACATGTTGCATGGACCACATAACAATAATTCACCATGTTACGATAAAAATAAAAATACTTGTACAAAAAAATATCCAAAAAATTTTGTTAATAATACTATTATTCAAAAAAATGGATTTCCGGAATATAAACGAATAAATAATTCACACGAAAATCATTATTATAAAATTAAAAATAATAAACAAATTATTCCTGTAGATAATTCAATAGTTGTACCTTACAATAGTTATTTACTCGGAAAATATAAGTGTCATATAAATTTTGAAATATGTGCCACTATACACAGTATAAAATATGTTTATAATTATATTCATAAAGGTGGAGATAAAGCTTTTTGTAAAATAAAAAAAAAATGATGATAAAGACGAAAAAGAGACTTATGATGAAATTACACAATTTATAAATGGAAGATATATGAGTCCTATGGAAGCAGATTATCTGAATTTCCGATATGTGGAAGAAGTCATACAGTTGTTAGATTAGCTGTTCATACGGAAAATCAGCAAAAAATTATATTCGAAGAAAATAAAGAATCAAAAGCTTTAGACAAATGGAAAACAACATTAACTGCATGGTTTGATCTTCATATTAAAGATGAGTTTGCAAAACAAATAAAATACAGTAATATACCTAAATATTACGTATTCAATAACAATAAATGTTGGATCAAACGTACTCGTGATAAAAAACATAAAGCTATTGGAAGATTAAATATTGTGTCTCCTAAAGATACTGAAAGATTCCATTTAAAATTAATTTTAAATCGTGTTAAAGGCATAACTTCATTTACAGAATTAAGAACTTTCGAAAACATAACGTATAATACTTTTAAAGAAACAGCAGTTGCAATGGGGCTAATAGAAAGTTCTTCGCAAATATTTGATATATTTTCTGAAGCTTGTACCATTATGCTACCGAGTCAGTTGCGTCAATATTTTGCATGGTTACTTTTATCAGAAAATATTCAAGGTAATGAAATATGGAATAAATTTAAAGAATATTTTAGTGAAGATTTTGAAGATGATAAAGAAAATAAAACATTAAATGAAATTAATAAAATTTTATTGACAGAAGAAATGTCTTGTAAAAATTTTAGTTTACCAGAACCAATAGAAAAAATTATCCATGAAAATCAGGAAGAAAATTCAAAAATTATTGAATATAATAAACATATGTTTAATGGAATGTATTTATTAATAAATCAAGATCAAAAATTTATTTTTGACGACATAATAAAATATTTCTCTAAATTATATTTTATTGATGGACCAGGTGGTATTGGAAAAACATTTTTGTATAAAACATTTATGTGGTAATGATTTACCATTTGGTGATAAATTAATAATTTTAGGAGGTGATTTTCGCCAAATACTTCCTGTTATAAAAAATAGTTTTAAAGATATAATAGTACAAAATAGTTTAAAATATTCTTTTTTATGGCCGTTATTTGAAATTAAAAAATTAAATAAAAATATCCGCTGCAATAATAAATCATTTAATTCTTTATTATTACAAATAGGTGAAGGTCAAATTGAATCATTTCAAATTCCTGATAAATGGAAAACTAATGATATTTGTTTAAAAATATATAAAAACATTAATAATAATGACAACATAAATCAAGTAATATTAGCAGCTCATAACGATGACATAAATAATTTTAATAAAAGAATATTAAAATTACTTAACGGCGAATCGATAACTTATTATAGCATAGATTATGCTACTCATAAAGGAGTCGATCAAAGTGATGATAATATCGAATTGAATTATCCAATAGAAACTCTTAATAAAATAAAAGAAGGTTTACCACCACACATATTGGAATTAAAAGTTAATGCTATAGTTATATTAATAAGAAATTTAAGTATTACCGAAGGTTCATGTAATGGAACAAGATTAAAAATTATAAAATTATATAAATATAATCTTGAAGCTGAAAGCATTACTGGAGAAAAAATTGGAAATAAAGTTTTTATTCAAAGAATAACATTAAATACTGGTGAATCATCGTCTTTACCCTTTATACCTTATAGAAAACAATTTCCTGTAACATTAGCTTTTACTATGACTATTAACAAATCTCAAGGTCAAAGTTTTGATGAGATTGGATTATTTATTAAAAGACCTTTATTTTCGCATGGACAGCTTTACGTTGCACTGTCGAGATGTAAAAATCCCAACAAAATATACATACAAAATGAATCTGAAAATAAATTTGAAATATTAAATATTGTTTGGAAAGAAATTTTTAATTGTTAATTAAATTTAAAAATATTGTAAAAATAAATACAGTTTATAAGAAAATAAACATAAAATGAATTATAATTCAATTAATATAAAATAAATTTATATATTAGATAAACATGGAAAACAATGAACAATTGAATGTTGATAATAACGCAAATCGGCAAATTATGGAATGGGATCCAATTAATAATATGTATATTGAACCTGTATCTAACGAAGAATTAGAAGAATTGTCTAACTTAAATGCTGAAATTAATGAATATGAAGAAATAGAATATCTTCAAGAAGTAGAAGATGAAGAAAATTATTATTAATATGTAAAAGAACAAAAATTATCTGAGTGATCTGAATTAATACAAAAATTTGATATATATATTTGATATACATTATTATAAAGAATGGAAAGATGTTCCTGAATGTTTTCAATTTCAGGTTCAAGAAATTTTTCAATATCTAATAAATAATGTCGATTTCGACATAGAAGGTATTAAAAATGATGAAAATTATTATGAAAATTTATTAATAATAAGTAATATAATCTATGAATTATATTTTTAAAATGATAATTATTTATATACACCTTTAAAATGTTTCAAAAAATAAAAATCAAAATATTTACATGTAATAACAATAATAATTTTTCATATTTTGTTAATGACAATATATTTTATTTTTATGAATTTATAAATTTTTTTCAGCGATAGTTTAAAAGTAGTTTATAAAATTAATTTTAGCAAAAATAAAAAAAAAAAATACTAAAATTTTTAAAATAATATAAATCTGTATGCTTTTTTCAACGACAATAAAAATAAATTTGTAAACTATTTTTAAAAATAGTAAAAACAGATATACATATTTTTTAACGACACTAAACAATAAATTTGTACGCTTTTTTCAGCGACAATAAAATATAAATTTATAAGTTTTATAATAAAAATGATTTTGTAAGCTTTTTTTAGCGACAACAAATAATAAATTTGTACGCTTTTATAATCTTTTTTTAGCGACGATAAACAATAAATTTGTGTGCTTTTTTTAGCGACAATAAAAATAAATTTGTAAGCTTCTTTTAACGACAACTAATAAATTTGTATGCTTATATTAAATTTTTTTAGTGACAACAAACAATAGATCTGTACGCTTCAACAACAAAAATAAATAAATTTATAATCTTTTTTAGTGACAGTAAACAATAAATTTTTACGCTTTTTTCAACAACAATAAGATATAAATTTATAAGGTTGTTTTAGCGATTGTGAAAAATGAATTTGTAAGCTTCTTTTAGCGACAACAAACAATAAATTTGTATGCATATATGAGGTTTTTTTAGTGACAACAAACAATAGATCTGTACGCTTCAGCGACAATAATAAATGAATTTGTGATCTTTTTTAACGACAGTAAACAATAAATTCATACGCTTTTTTCAACAACAATGAGATATAAATTTGTAAGTTTCTTTTAGCGATTATGACAAATAAATTTGTGAGCTTTTTTTAGCGACATTAAACAATAAATTTATATGCTTGTTTGAAATTTTTTTAGCGACAACAAACAATCGCTTCAGCGACAATAATAAATTTGTAAGCTTTTTTAGCGACAATAAAGATGAATTTGTAAGCTTTTTTTAGCGGCAACAAACAATAAATTTGTATGCTTATATGAAATTTTTTTGGTGACAACAAACAATAAATCTGTACGCTTCAGCGACAATAATAAATAAATTTGTAATCTTTTTTAGCGACAATAAACAATAAATTCATACGCTTTTTCCAACAACAATGAGATATAAATTTGTAAGTTTCTTTTAGCGATTATGACAAATAAATTTGTAAGCTTCTCTTAGCGACATTAAACAATAAATTTATATGCTTGTTTGAAATTTTTTCAGCGACAACAAACAATCGCTTCAGCGACAATAATAAATGAATTTGTAATCATTTCTAACTACAGTAAACAATACATTTGTACGCTTTTTTCAACGACAATGAGATATAAATTTATAAGTTTCTTTTAATTATTATAAAAAATAAATTTGTAAGCTTTTTTTAGCGACAATAAACAATAAATTTATATACTTGTATAAAATTTATTTAGCGACAACAAACAATCGCTTCAGCGACAATAAATTTGTAAGCTTTTTTAGCGACAATAAAGATGAATTCGTAAGCTTCTTTTAGCGACAACAAACAATAAATTTGTATGCTTATATTAAATTTTTTTTGGTGACAATAAACAATAAATCTGTACGCTTCAGCAACAATAATAAATGAATTTGTAATCTTTTTTAGCGACAGTGAACAATAAATTTGTACGCTTTTTTCAACGACAATGAGATATAAATTTATAAGTTTCTTTTAGTGATTATAAAAAATAAATTTGTAAGCTTTTTTTAGCGACAATAAACAATAAATTTATATGTTTGTATAAAGTTTTTTTAGCGACAACAAACAATCGCTTCAGCGACAATAGTAAATTTGTAAGCTTTTTTTAGCGACAATAAAGATGAATATGTAAGCTTCTTTTAGCGACAATGAAGATGAATTTGTAAGCTTCTTTTAGCGACAACAAACAATGCTTTTTATAAGCTTTTAATGCAGCCATATATTTTCATGCTGGTCTCAAGCCCAAAAATCTTTTATTAAGACAAATATGTAAATATCTTATTTCTAATTTAAGAAAAACATGTTTTATTTAAATACAATTGTTAATAAAGTACCTATGGATATTAAGCTAAATTCATTTTGTAATTCATAGTTTAGTATTGTAATTAATGAATTTTTTCAATAATAAAAATAAAGATACAATATATAGAAATAAAAATATCAGAATAAAAATAAAAATATTATATATTTATCTGAATAAAGAAAATGCAGAGAGGAAGCTTTGTATTATCAATTAATTATGTTTGCAATTATATTAATAGAATATTAATAATAATAATTTTTTTTTTCATTTTTTAAATTCAATATTAGAATACGAAAAAACTTTATAATATTAAATAATTACAGTTACAATCATAATAATAAAATATTACTAATTAGAATAATATTAAATTACTTATGATTGTTATTATAATAATAGAATATTATTAATAATAAGAATATTTTTTTATTACTAATTACTTAATCATAATATCATAGTGGGGAGGAGGGCATAATGAGGGGGGGCTATAAAAAGTGAGGGAGAGGGGGAGCAAATTGAGGGGGGGCTACAAAAATTAAGAAGGGTTAGGGGGCTGAGGGGGAGGCCTAAGTTACGTTAATTTTGGAATAGCCATTTATAAGAGAAATTACAACGTAATTTGAGGGGGGGCTATGCCGACAGACATTAGAGGAGGGGCTGATAGGGGGCTGCAAAAATTGAGGGGGGGCGAGGGGGGCCTAAGTTACGCTTATTTCGGAATAGCCATTTATAAGAGGAATTACAACGTAATTTGAGGGGGGCAAATTGAGAGGGGGCTGAGGGGGGCTACAAAAATTGAGGGGGGGCTGAGGGGGGGGGGTCGATTTAAGAATTTTGAGAGTTTGCTCCTTCTGATGCATCCCA